>JAWMRA010000009.1:14612893-14703215 GCA_035584735.1 Pseudotriccus pelzelni
CAGCCGCCGCGACAGCCCCGCCGCCCCCGCCCCCGCCGCTGCCCTACTTAGCAGCGGCGCGGCCGCTCGCCCGCCCCGCGCTTCTCCCGCACCGCCATCGCCGAGCGGCCGCGGGCGCCGCCGCAGCGCAGCTTCACGGCGGCCGCCGGGCCGAGGCGGCGCCGCGCTCCGCTCCGCCCCGCAGCGCAGGGAGGGAGCGAGGGGCGGGCAGGGGCCGCACTGCGCCCCCGCCGTGCGGCGGGACAGCCCCGGTGCCGGTGACGCCGCCGCGGAGGGGCGGCCCGGGCTGGCGGTGCCCGCCCCGCGCTCCCCATTGGCGGCGCCGCTGCCCCGCCGGGCACGGACCGCCCCGCCGGGCGGGGGAGGCGCCGCGGGGCAGCCGCGGCACCGCACGGTGTCGGTCTGCGGGGGTGCCCCCGTTCCGCTCGTCCGCAGCCGGGGAGAGCCCGGCCCGACCGGCACCGCCAGCGGCCCCGGCTCGGCACGGCCCGGGCGCTGTTGGAAGCGGTTCCCTGCCGGGGGTTTCCGTCAGCCCTGCCCCGGGCGCAGGCGGCTCACCAGAGACCCCCGGACAGCAGAGCTGCGCCGGTAACGGGAAAAATAAAAGGGGGAGGGGGAAACCCGAGAGGCCTGAGAAGGGCCCTTATCTCGGTGCGTGCAGAAACTCGGAGCCCTCAAGGGTCCTCCAAAAACATTAAAAAGACCCACCCCACACTGGATCTCCCTGACGGAGCTCGGGCACGGATCGCTGCGCCCGCAGTTTTTCACGATGTTTTTATAACCGGTGCCCGATGGCCGGGCAGCCCCCCGGCCCCTTGGGTCGGTGATGGGGCGGAGCGCGGCGCTGCCCCGGCCCGCGGGCCCCGGGTGCGGGGGGAGAGCCGAGAGCCCCGGCCCTACGCCAGCTCCTTCCTCCCCGCAGCTGGCCGGGTGGACCCCGAAACTCCGCGCCCCAGAGCGGGTATCAAAGCGGGAAGGGCTCTCTCCTGACTTCTGTGTGCTAGAGCGCTGTGTGCAGTGCAATGGAAGCAGTGAAGCAGCTCCGGGCAGCTCCGGTGTTTTAAAGACGACCACATCCCCAAAACGCACCTGAAAATGGCACTGAGGGGCAGGTCCCGTGTGGACAGGACACTCGTAGGACACGGGCTTCCCAGTGCCGCCGGGCTCCAGGCAATGCCCAGTGACTGTTTCGTCAAGCCGTTTTCTCCGAGGTTCCCCCCTTTCCTCGGCAGAGCTCAGCGCAGTGGTGCTCACGAGTTACAAGAAGCATTTGACAACACTTCTGCCCACTGCTTTCTGTGACAACAGTGTGGCCTTTCCCACCGTGCACACAATGTACACGGCCCACACTGCAGGGCAGCTGGGAGGCTGGAGCTGCTGGAGAGTTGTACCTTGGCCTAAACATAACTCAGTTCCTCCACAACGGAGAGCACGGAGTTTTCCTGGAACGTTTATTTTCCGAACAGCCCAGATCTGACACTACAGCAAACGCTTTTATCCTTAGCAGATAAAACACAGATTGATGGGATGTGTGTCTTGCCTGGTAGCACGCTATTTAAAAAGGGCAAGAAAACAGTACAATAGGGTGAAGGAGGCTTAATGTGTAAGCAGTCTTCATATCCCTTATCAAAACAATGTCTACACTTCTCCCACATTTTCTACAGGGATGTAAACAGCCAAGCTGTCTCTCTGAAAAAGCGTGTAGACCCCTTCCAGCCCCAAAGTGAAGGGTAACATCCATAGAAGGAGGGCTCCACTCTTCCCTTCTCGCTCCTTCAAGGCACAAGTCTTGGCAGTGAGTGGCAGCGCGAGGGGAGCAGGAGTGACCCTGGTCTGAGACACCACTGCCACCCCCATCCTGCTGTCCCACCTGGGATGCAGCAACACAGGATGAGTCAGGAGAACCGCTTCACGACCTGCCAGTGACGCTGGTGGCAGCATTAAAATGTCAGTGTGACTTTTCATATAAAAGTAACTTGTTAACAGCAGACTTTAAACAACCACTAAATATTAGAGAAAAAGTCTCTATTGCATCAAACAGTGAGGGGGAAGGGGAAGCCATTTTTTTTTTACCTACAGCGCTCCAGAGGAAGCCTTCAAAGCCACATTCTGTAAAAATTATTTGTATCTAGTTGGCAAAATAAATGCCTTTAAACCTGATGAGCTTAGAAAAATTGACTTGTAACTTTTGAAACCTACTATATAATGAAAAAGGATAAACCTCTGAAGCATCCTGTCACATAAAATTCTTGCAGTTATTTTATTCTTTAGTTCTAATCCATGAGTTCTTCATATACAACAAGACTTCTGCTTCCTTTTTACAAAGGTACACATCAAATATTTATTTGGCTTTCCATGCCCGCTACAGATGAAGTGACTGTCACCCAGCTAAAGCAGAAATGTTTATTTTTCACTTTGGAATGGTCTGTAATAGCATCGATTAGTCTGTATTAGATGACGAATATCAGCAGCGGTACCGAGACGCTGGAGTTCATAAAGCAATATCTCCCGCCAATATTGCACTGCAGCACTAATGCAATAAAGGACAGAGACTACAGGGAGCAAAGCCAATTCATAGCAGTGAAAATTCATTAAAATACCATGAAGTTCAAATTAATCCCTCCTTTCCATTTAACTTGAAGAGAGATACAAAATTTTCTGAAAGAATGCCAGCTCCAGTTCTTATACCATTTAAAATTTAGCAAATAACAAATAAAGACAAGCAAACACGAACTGCAAGTATAACATCTGAAATGGTAAAACCAGTCAGTAAACCCAAATATTAAGAGCTGTGACTGGATTCTGCACCTTCCCTGCTGTTATGCAGTGGTTACATCTCTGAATCAGTGAGTGCATGAGTACTGACAGCAGTGCTGCCTTCCTCACACTGCTCCACCTTTACTGGGAAAACACAGGTCCAAGAAGCTCTTTAATTCGACCTACACGCTGCAAAATTGAATCTTATTTTTCAAAACTGGAGCTATGTCTGTATTTATGCTGTGCAGGTGGACTCAAGTACCCAAGCAGAACACGACTGCGATCAACCAGGTTCGGTGCAGCTGCTGTATTTGGTCCTCCCAGCCCTGGTAGTCAAGTTATCACTTTGAGTAACTCAGTAGCACGAGTATTGAGTAAGTTTCTATGGAAAATATTTATACAGCCAACTTCGAATTCACAACTTTTTTAATCATCTACACATCTGTTGCAAAGTATTAGAAACATATAGGGCAAAGGAACCCAAAAGAATAAAAAACTTAAGTGGTAAGAGGCATGGAAAGTGTGTGAAAGAGGAACAGTCTGCAGTTCAACAGATATAGCCCTTCACAAATTTATTCAGACACTTCAGTGCACATTTTCCATCCTCTATTTCATGTCAATGTATTTCAGGCTCATTAATTTCTACACTAGATCACCTGTGTCAAATAATAAAAAGTTTCCTTTCTTCAAGAAGCAAAAATCACGATTAAAAAAATAAAATTCAAGACAAAAACACTTATTTCTAGATCAGCTTCACTTTGTGAACATTACATCTCGTTTCCCTTGATAGAGCAGAAAAGAATGCACCCTTTCCAGTGCAGGTAGTTCTACAGTACAAACCTCAGATATAAGTAAGGTGGCTGTATTTACCTCAAACTCTGCAGCCAGCAATGTATAAAGTGAGGGGTAAGTAACTGCAATAAAAACTCCCCAATTTAAACTACGAGGGGAAAGTAATATTTTTTTTCATCTAATGCTTAAATATTTTATGTTACTGTTTAATATTTTATATGTAGTAACTATATTTATGAATTTTACATGTAATATTTAGGCAACCCAAATCCTGACTCCTTGAATTTCTTCCCCCCTCAAAGTCATACTGCCTCAGTCAGAATTCTCCAAGATTCCCCCCACAACATCCCTTCATTTAAGTGATGGGGCTGAAAGAGCCCCACTGTTCCTTACTGGAACACTCCCCGACTTGATTTTTTTTTTTTTTTAATGCTTTAGGACTTGCCTGTTTCTTGCTCACAAGGATGGCAGGGGTTTTTCCTGAAGTCAAACTTCAGCAAGACTTTATCTTGTAAAACAAATTGGTTTTGGATGAAAGACAGAGAATTATGCTGTTATATACGTAGTGTGAGATAAGTTCTGGGTGCTGATTAAATACTCCTGTAGCTACCCTAATCGGTTCAAGATAAATATAGATGCTGAATTCCTCAAACACTGCACAGAAGTGACATTCTTAAAACTAAGGCAAAAGTTACAGACCACAAAATATGAACAAAATTTATGTAAAATCGAGTAGTTCTCCAAATTTGGGAAACCTGTGAGTTTCCTTAAGACTGTGTTTCAGTGTCACCACTAGAGGTGGGTCAGAACTTGCACAGTAGCATTTAGGATTGCAGATGTTTGTATTTTGCACCCTTCCTTTTAGCGCTGTGCAGGAAGTCTAACAGCGTACTCAGCATGTTGTGCAGCAGTGGCACCTGATTCCCCTCAGAGCACACTTTTTTCTGGTGATGTTGAATCCTTCAGCAGCCATTTGATTAAGGCATAGGTGCAGCAATCTGCCTTCTAAAGGATCCGTTTCATCTTGGTGTTCCTTCTGAACTGTGCCACTGTCCTTTTGCTGTGCAGGAGCAGCTGGCAGGGGCCAAAATTAAAGCAGCTAATCATAAACTAGAAATACAAAGCCAAGTGGACAACTTACCTGTAGCAAGCTCCCCTGCCCATGCCCCCCACACAGTTTCTGTTTTATATTCACTTCCAGCTGCACAGGTGACATTTTCAATAAATATTTATAAATTCTTGTTTGTGCAGCTGAAGGAATTCCAGAACTTTGTAAATGTCCTGGGGACACTGCAGTGTAGATTAGTCTGTATTTCACTTTTATTAAAATCAGAAATCTTTTTTCTTCAACTGTTGGGTAACTGGTTTAGGTTCTAAAAGAAATTAAAGAAATTTTATAACCACGTACCTTTAAAACAACAGGCAAAATACTGTTTCACATCAAAGGCTTCCAAAACCTTTAGCAGGTCACACGTAAGAGCTACCTCAGCCCTGCCCATCAGGGCACCTCTGAACTCTCTGCAGCCAAACCCGTGGGCCTGGGTTGGTGACTGCCCTGGCACCTTCCACCCTTGTTTGGGATGCCCAGGAACACCCCCTCAGTGCTCAGTGCAGCCCTGTCCCTGGGTAACATCCCGGTACGGGGGGCTGTGCCTGGGCACTGCTGTCCCCGCACACCTCCTGCTGCACCGCAGGGTCCTGCGGGCCTCACTCGCCTCCTGCCTCCCCAAGGACAGCAGGCAGCCCTGCATCTGAGCATTCAGATCGTGGAGCAAAACAGCCAACCCTAACCCGATCTGACTACAGATCGGATGAGTTTAAATCCCAGGGAAGAGAGACACCAATCCTTGTCTAAGAATTCACACACACAGCCTCGGACAAAAGAGTGGGAATTCAGTTTCCCTCAGAACTAACGTACAGCATGCTATAAACGACTGTCTAGGAAACTTCTTGAAATTAATGCATTGCATCTCTCAGAGTACTCAAAGAGTAACATAAATCATTCACTATTAACTCTTGAAAATCCTCAGGATTAGAGAAATAGGGACTCCCTATCTGTAACATTATTAAATTTCTACTCCGTACCATGGCGAAACCCTCCTGCAGGCTGGCATGAAAGATGAGCTCCCCCAGTGACGCAGAACTGCCTAGAAATCAGGCTTTATTGCAAACTCTTCTTTTTTTCAGTTATCTAATTACCCTCTGCAAAAACAGAGGGTGAGAATCCACAGCCTCTCAGTTCACACAATGGACAGAATTCAAGCCCAGTCTCACATCTTACATTTTATAGCCAATTCTTTAACAGAGTTTGCCCAGGGCAATATTCTCCATCCAGTTAATCAGCAGACGGTTCTTTTCCCATAGCACAGGGAAGATAACCTATAATGCCAGGAAAAAAATAAATCACCAGCAACCCAAGAGATGCAGATTTTATGATGAAAATGACCAGTATCAGCTATAATGAAAACCTCTATACAATAATAAGTTGAGAAGATTCATCTCCAGCCTCCTGAGTTTCTGTTTGCAACAGTGCAGTGTTTGCTCTGGCAGAATTAGAAGGTGAAAACATCTGGCTAAATCATTCCTGAAACATCAGAGGTGGTTTTTAGCATGGCTAAAAAAAGATGAAAACTGGTTTCTACTCCCAGTGATGACTTTGGTGATGATTCTGAGCACTGGTAATGATCCTGGAACTTCAATCCTGAGCACAGGCTGATCCATCTTCCACAAATCCAAACTGCATGCATGAATTTCAACCTCCTCTTCCCACGTCAGCTAAATTTTATAACAAGAACAGTTTGTCATACAGAATTAAGCTGTTCTGTGAGGTTAAGTCTCTCCATGGAAGATTTCTGAGAGCTTTCCACAGACCTTACACCTACCCTGTCTCCATGCTCACCTCTCCACAGGCACAGTTACCATGCAAAGCTCTAATGACCCAAGTCTCAGAGCCAGGTCCAGCCTCAAGAGCCCAAGAAGCAGAATCAGGAAACAGCTTCCACACTTGCCTGCAGGCAACCTATTAACAAGGTCTTCAAGAATAAAACTGGTGGTCTGTAGTTAAGGCAAACAGCTACAGGAAGTTCCCCAGTCCACACAAGAGTAAAAATAGAGCAAGGTCGCAACATACTGTGTTTCTGAACTCTGAGCTCCAAGTAAAGATTGTTAGTGTCTGGGACTCGTAATGTATCCCAAAGGAATACTTTGGGCTCTAACAACGTCAGCCTTTCCCATCTTGTGGGGGCATCTGAGGTCTCTTCTCTTTTTTTGGTCTGTCACAGATCTTGCTGAACCTAAATTATCTGTGAGGCATTTGCTCCTCTCAGCCTTGACTGATGGGTTCAAGCTGGAGAAAAGGAGAGGGGGGAGGCATAGCTGGGGTAACAGCTCACTGCTGCCATGAGATGGCCCCAGTTCCATGTGTCCTGCCTCCCATGGGCCTGCCCTACCTTTCCAAGAGGAAAGCTGTTAAACAGGGCAGCAGAAAGGACAGAAAAGTAAGAGAACAAGAGGCACAGGGAAGGGGGGAACAGGACCTGCACCGCACAGCAACACCAAGGTGCAACACTGGCTCAGGCACAGCAACAACTTCCCACTACAGCACGACATGGGCTCTGTTCCCTTCACCTGCAGTTCCCAGAAGCCACTATGAGTACTGAAAAGCTGCTCATCATCTCTGAATCTGAGCAGCAGTTGCAAGTGGGAGTTTTCTTTTTCAGGAGAGAATTATACAGACAACTACACAGTGAGCAGCCCAGGCCTCATTAATGAGTTTGAGGAGCACAGAGGTCACTGTTGACAGAGGAACAGCAGCAGCCACTACAGTTCAACAGCACAGGCAGAACCAGCATCAACCAACAGAAGAGCTGATGAGGCCAAGAAACTGCTTGTGCATAACAGGCACAAACATTGCTCTCGTCCAGGGTAAAAATAAAACCATTTCTGGATATCAGCAAACTGACAATTTTATTGTCGCCATGTCATTTGGAAAAATTTCTGCATAAAATACAAACCCAAAAGCAAGTAAGACAAAAAAGGCCATGTGAAACTACCATTTCCCCTCTAAATAGCCACAAACAGAAAACTTTACAGCTTGTGACAGTTATACATAGAACATCCCAGCGCAAGATTAGACATCAGAGGTGACAAATGGCAGAGGCTTACCCATGAAAACTGACTGTGCTGACAGAAGCAGGTGGAGGAAAAAATAGTGTGCAATTGTTTATGACTTCTGCATCCTACATGGGAAAGAGATGTGGACAAAAGTAAAATAGCATTTTAGTTATGATTCTTACAAGAGTGGTTGAACTGAGGAGCAGCAGCTACAGCAGAGGCATGAACCAGTACAGAATTGAAAGTCTTGCAACAGTTCATGCAGCAATGAGAACAAAAGGAAATTTTAAAGTACTACTATGAGCTTTTTTAATAAAATACATTAATTTGACAGCCTTATTCAGAAAAGTAAACTCTGATACAATTTTCAGGGTTTGACTGACAATATCAGGTTTGTAATTTGATAAATCTCATGATGCTGAGCAGTTAATTTTAAGAGACGATAACTGTAAAATTCTCATCCGGCTTATCCCAGTGCTGCTGCCTCAGCCGTAGAGAATTTACGTCCCTCCTCAAACTCCTCGGACAGCTGTATGAAAGTGCAGCAAGACACTTCTCTAAAAACTAGATACCAAGTTCAGACCCTAATCCATCTACATCATGCTCCTAATTTTCATTTATTAAAAGCATTAATTCCACTAAAGCTCTGTACGTGCCTGTGGAGGAAAACCCCACAAGCAACCTGCCTGAAGTGGTCACAGATGACAGAACAGATATGCCATTTTTGGCAGATCTTGCTTTTGTCATCACAAGATCCTGCCTTTTAAGTCATGTTACATAAACCTGTCACTCTCATGTCACTGGGACAGGTGAACTCCCATTAGCCATCACTGTGATTCTAAACAGATGCTTCGGAAAACATATTCTGTTACCACTGCTCCCAAGTGATTGATTCTTACACTTCAAAGCCTGCGAAGGGGAGGTGGAGGAAGAATCACAGTGCACGTGCCCAGTGCCCGAACAATAGCCTGCCACTGACCTTCAGAAACCACCTCTTCCTCAAACAATAGCACAAAAATTATATGCAGCTGGTGTGCACAGAAGTTCAAGGAAGTCACAGAGTTTAAAAAGGGCAGTTCAACTACAAACACTTCTGTAACACTGGTAAGGAAATACCAGTTGTTGGAAGGAGACTCTATGCCCCAAGCAGCTTTTCTGCACTGGGACAGGGTCCACAGGTCAGGGCCGAGCCTGACCAAGCCTTATGGAGACACTTCAGCTCAGAAGAGATGAACCTGCAACCAGGTACCAAGAAGGCCTTTCCATAAACACGGAGATGTCCTGGAGTGGGGAGTAGGCCTCAGCAAGACATGCTAGAATGGCAGTCTCTAGCACATGTCTGGGAACACACCATGGACATTCCGCTTCCAAGGTGACCCCACTCCAAGATGGGCCTGTTTCGGGTGGCAGGGGGTTCTGAGCCGCACTAGAGCTCAGCTGTAGCAACCTACACCTCCTCTGCTTTGGCTAAACCTGAACACTAAAGCATGAGTATTTGCCTCTCCTATCATCCATAGGGCCAGAGAGGACAGGGAAGCCTGTTACCCACTCATGCCTCCTCCCTCCCAAAGCAAAGGGCTGGACGCTCACAGACTGAGGGGCCTCACACCACTGTGGGCTCTCTCTTCCTCTACCTTTGGGAGGTACTGGACCACCCCTCCCCAGGTCAGGACTTTATCTCACCAGGATTCATCTGAATGCTACTTCCTGAATCCCAGGATCAGTATTTACATTACCCTCTTCATCGTTTCACCCCAAAAGCCTGCAGAAACACAAGCCACACAGTAATGGCATACTTTGACTGTACCTTGTCACTGCAACATGACCGAAAGAAAAATAAATTGCACAAGCAGCCTAATTTTAAGTCATCAATATTAATTTGCATATTTTACCAAATATTTGTTACCAGATGCTGCCTCCTTCACGCTCTTCTTTGCGGAAAAGCCAAGCTAGAAACAAAAATATAAAAGCAAGGAAGAAATTCACAGAGTAAGGAGGATCACAGGATGCTCTTTTCTACAGGACAAATAACCAGGCATCCAGTTAAGGATACAGATTCTTAATTGCTCTTAAGAGACTATTAGGTGAAGAAACAGCTGTTCTAGAGCCCAGGATACGAAGCAAAGAACAAGACGCATGAGAATGGTGTTTAGAAAATAGATACTGATAAAAGGTATTGCATCATAACGTGGTTACCAAATAAAGTCTAATGGCTGTGCTCCTTTAGCTCTCTTGCTACTTGGCTTAAGCCCTTTATAATCACTGATGAGAATTTTATAAAAGCTGAAATAAAAATTAATTATTGAAAAGTACCTGAAATGCTAAGTGATTTTCTACCCTGAGGGCTTTTAGCTATTAAATGAAATATACAATTGATTCTGCAGATAAAATATTCCTGTGGCAAACCATCTTTAGTCTCACTTGACCCAGAACACTGACATTTATCACTCCTCCACTTATAAACAGCTACACGATGAAAGCAATAAAGAAGTTAATTGGATCTGAAGGGATTGACTTCCCACTGCAGTCAGGATTCTCCCTGTTCCCAACTGATTTTGGTACCTATTTTTTGCTCCGGAAAGCCTCACCTAGCCTGTGCCAGGTGAAAATACACAGAATTTAGGGGGAAAAAAAATCTGTTACTAATAGTTTAATACCAAAATCTGTGCATCTGAAACAGGAGAAAGAAAAATATGAAAAATAAACTCTGCATATTTCTAAAACAGATTCTTTATAATGTAATACAAAGAGATAAAAGGGGTGTTCTCATTATCAGTGCATCTATTCAATGCTCATTCTATGGAAGTCTTTACAGTACACATGCATTCTTCACATTTTCAGTGCTCCAGATCATCTCAAGGTTCTCATCAGCAAAGAGAATTCTCCACTTAATTCTCACATTTGCAACAATTTATATAATCTTTTAACAACGTCTCCCATCAGGAAAAAACCAGAGAAAATATCTCTTTTTTTTTTTAACCCAAAGACCTTTTAGATCCTGCTTCTGAAAGTGCTGCTATGAGGTTATATACAAGTACCAGGTAAGATTTCCCCCAGCACATTTACAAATCTCTGTGTAAAGCCTCTGGACACCCATCCAGCACTCTGTGCCTGCAGTGAGGCGCAGCTTCTGCTTTTACAAACAGTTCACGAAGAGGCCAGATCCCTTTAATTTTATGTTTTTATTACAATATCCCCACACCTCCACATATAAACAATGAATCCTCCCCGTTTCTCCTCCCTCCCCCTCTCCCACCCACAGAAAGGTTGTATGGCAGGAGACTGGGGTGGAGCAATTTAAAGCCACGCCAATGCCCAACACACAGAACAGGTTTGGAGAAGGGAAAGCCTTTCTCAGGAAAAGAAAAAAACTTAAACAGCCTCTTGATTCAAAATATTAATAAATATGTAATAAAAAATTAATTGTTATAATTTTGAAGAATTTCCACAACAGAGGAATAAATTCAATGAAAGAACATAAAAGCTGTCCTTTCGGAGTAAAAATCAGTTTTAGAAAACAAGAGTGTACTGTAGGTTGCAATTATTGTATCTATACCTAGGAAGTCAGAGAGCCTCAGGGTTGCTGTCCTTTCAGTGTCCCCACGTGTGCCACGAACTCGGCTTGTTACTGAGACGTGGTGTGTGTGCTACACATGCACATCCACGTGATGTGTCTCTGCAGAGGCCCTTTCTGAAAAACGAACAAAACCATTACCCTGGTGTTATAAATATTCCCTGCAATTAAAATGGAGAAATAGGAAGCAAAGATTTACTTGTAAAGCTTATCAGAGTAAGTACCAGACTGTTCAACTGCTCTCAGAGTACAACCTCACGGCAGGAGAGAAAACCCATCCACTGGATTCAGAAGGTGCTTTTATCTGGATAGTCAAACTAGTGAAAACAGGAACAAAACTACATTAACTGAAAGGTCCAAGCACCACAGTCTGTCTGAAATACACAGTACTTCCAAACAAACTCTGCATTCCCTTAGAGATCTGTATCACCAGTGGGGCAAGAAAACAACATCTTCATTTTCTGTTCAGATTTTATTTGAAATCTAATTCATATTGTCAAAGCTACAAAAAGGG
This sequence comes from Pseudotriccus pelzelni, assembly GCA_035584735.1. Lineage (NCBI taxonomy): Eukaryota > Metazoa > Chordata > Aves > Passeriformes > Tyrannidae > Pseudotriccus > Pseudotriccus pelzelni. The sequence continues at coordinate 14,624,644 of JAWMRA010000009.1, forward strand.
GGAACATTTGAGTTATTTCTGCTATGTCACAACATTCTAAAACAAAATATCACTACTGCCAGCAGATCAGTTACACACATTTCTGATGAAACTTCTAAACACAAAAATGTTTCTTTTGGGAAATAGTCACAATGAAGATATTTGTACAATATAAAACAATGACAGGTCTACAGATGCCGATACTCATGAGTATACACGTGCATTCACCAAAAAAAAAAAAAAAATCAGGAATGCTTTTTTGTTTTTTAACAGACTGTTCAGGCACAAAAACAAAACTGCATTTCCAGTAAGTGACAGCATCATAAAAAATATTAACATTGTCAGTGTTTGCTTTTCTTTGACTTCTTGTGAGATCTGTGAGGAGAACGGGACTGAGACCTGGATTTTTTCCCTGACTTTTTAGGGGATCTGGATCGTGATCTTCTTGATCTTTTGGGTGTCCTGGAGCCAGAGGGTGACCTGCAGTAAAAATAAGGTTTTATGTCAAACACCAATTGATAACAGCATCTTTTTCTGCAGTTATTTGGCATTCACTTATTGAGGTAGCAAATATTTTTCCCTAGTAAGGGAAAGTAATAAAATGATATCTTGCTTTTGAGAAAAAGGCAATCTTTGTATTGTAAGGTTTTTAGAGTATTTTGAGCTTAACAGTGCTTAGAATCCACAAGAAAAATTACACCAATTCGTGCCTTTAAACCCACATCAGGAACTCACAGCTTTCCACACATGCCTCAACTATCCTGGCTCTTGTAATACTGGCAGCCTATGCCCATACAGAAATGGAAAATGATGTTGAATTGTGTGAAAAGTTAAAATACTTTTGATTCTCATCAAACACATTCAGTTTGTGATGTAACCCCACAGAAAAAGAATGGACATTAGATAAACTTACTGTCATCTAACCCACACCTAACTCATTGATCTAATATAATCAAAACTGAATGACCATAGTATTAACTCTAATAAAAACCCCCTGATGCTTTTCTACTTCTACTTGAAATCCTTACTTATATAAGCACAAGAATCTGATTACTGTAAATATGTACTATGATTTTCTCAACAGCAAAGGCATTTTCCTCAGCAACGACTGAGGAATTTTATATCAAAAAGATATTCTACACCTCGAAAACAAGGGGAAGCTGAACTTTCAAGTTTCGAGTTACAGCAGCATTGATACATTAGTAGAATTTCACCTCAAGTTTAACATTAACTAGAGACAAATATTTGCGTCAGTCTAAAGATTAGGAAATATCTAGTTCAGAAACAAAATCCCGTGAGCAGTATCTAATCTAGATTTTTTTTTCCCTTAAAAAACAAACTATGGGAGAGAGGAGCTTCATGTAAGCTCATTATCAATGTAAATTAAGACTGCACGCTCACTGTAATTTTAGTGAGTTTATAGCACGAGTATAGAGATTTTAGAAGGGCTACAGAAGACTTGTCCTTTGAAAATAAAAAGCTGAGAAAGCAGCAAGGTGCTGTGGTTTACAGCAGCATTTCCCCAAATGATCGCTAAACAGATAAACAAAACCACCACGAGGGAAAGTAGTCGAGTATTAAACGTGCTCTTCTGAAACACACGCACACAAAACTCACGCAACGCGCTTCCCAAAACAGAGAAGATACCAGCTTACCTCTTGCCTTTTTTACTGACATCTCTGGGGGAATCTTTGTGTGATGACCGGGAGCGGGAGCTCTCTTTGTGGGACCGTTCCGAGCGTTCCGAGCGCTCCGACTTGGGGGACGGGGATTTCGCTCTGCGGCTGCCGCTGCTGCGGGACGGGCTGGGGGAAGTGCTGTGCCGCCTCTTCCTGCAGACACGGTGCCCACACACACACACACAGAGAGGGGAAAACGTGGGTTAAGAAAATTTATCCCTTTCTCTACAGCTTTTTGTTTTGTGTGATGACCGGGAGCATTCTTTGCGGGACCGTTCCGAGCGCTTGCGCTCGGAACGGTCCTGCAAAGAGAGCTCCCGGTCATCACACAAAAGCAAATGTAATGTTATGCAAATAAAGAGCAGTATTTAATTATTTAAAAAAAAAAAATCAAGTCTAATGTGTGCAACGGATTTTGCTGAAAAAAAAAAATTAAGGCCTGTGAATCACCTTACAGCCTAAAAACATTCTGTCGTAGCGTATCTCCACTTCAAACCATAGCAGAGTTTGGCTGTACAAGTATTAGATGATCAAACTGTACAATCTTCTACCCCAAAACCAGCTGTTCAGAAGGATCTGCACTATGAGATGGGTAACATTTAAGCCACTACAAATGGCTGTGGTCTGTCCTCAGGACAATTTTCTGACTAAAACACTGCAGGCACTTCACTGCTACGAGAGTTAACAGACCCTGTTAACAACTGGTCATCGTTTCACATTTCCTCCAAAAGGGGATTGCATTCGAAGGGGTACAGAACCTCACTTGGGGCAGGATAAAAATGACCATTCCTTTACAGTTTTGAAGCATGTCTTAATAGCCAAAGCACGTTCTTTGTTGTTGGGTGTTTGTTGTTTTGCTTGGGTGTTTTTGTGGTTGTCTTTTAAAATAAGACACACGATACAATGTAATTTCAAGGCTGCCATTGCATACAAAGTCACCCAGGTTTGTTCTCCCATCCATTTTACTCTAAGGAAAGCCATACCTCTCTTTTCGTGTGGGTGTACATTCCTCTTTTTCCTTCTTATCCTTGGACCTGGTCTCAGACTTTTCCTTGTCCTTTTTGTCTCTGTCCCGTTCTCTTTCCATCTCTTTTTCTTTTTCCTGAATTATTAGAAGCATTCATGATTTCAGATGAGGTGTTACCAATTATTAAAGACAACCAAGCAGATCACAAACACCACTGACGGAACATAGCACATGACCTGAACTAATGGTCACACCATCCCTGCTCTTCCAACCTTTCCTCCTGCTTCAGACACAACACAAACATTCACTGGAACACAAACACTAACAAAAATGTGAAAGATGTCACCCTGTGTGAAAAAATGTCAGTATCTAACTGGAAATGAACATTGCTGAATTTGACAAATTTCAGGGAAATGATACAGCTGTAATAAGATTTTCTAAACTAAATTAAACATGAAAGAATACCAAAAATGTCATATGTATTCAACCTCATTAATTCAGAGAGAAAACTGAGATAATCTCATAACTACAAGATACTTAAAGGCTAAACAGAAATACAAGCAAGATTCTGCAGTAACATCTACTCTATCAAAAACAACTATAGTCCGTTTCCATGTATCAACAGGACCATTTTGAAAGAAAATATATACCCTGAGCACACCTCATCTGTCACAAAGAGAAAATGAATTCTAGAAATAATTAATTATAGAAAAATAAACTTAAACCATCAGCAAGTCTGAACACAGAGACTGAGAAAGGTGTTTCTTAGTACCAGCATTAAAAAAAAAAAAAATGCCTTCCATGGCAAAAAATACCTCTGATATTCCCTGCATACTCCATTAAAAAGATAAAGAAGGGGTGATTTGGCTAAATGAAAGAAAGGAGAGAGGGAAAAAAGAAAGAAAGAAAGAAAAAAAACCAAACAAAAAACAGTAGAGGGAGAGGAAATAACACAAGTGCAGGAAATACCAGAACAGCTAAACGCATCTACTCTCACATGTTCTTTAAACAGAAGAACCGGTATTACATTACTATTATAAAAACTAACTTTATTATGGCATTAAAGCAAAAGAAAGTTATTCTCTTAACAACAGGGTTATTACTGTTTTAAAGAGCTATTATAATTACCATTAAATATGTCTCAACTATATATTACCTTCATAATTGAAAGTGAAAGACATAATTATTAAAAATCTGAAATATTGTGAGCGGGCTGAACTACTTCAACACAAGGCATCTAACAATTTATCAGGATTACAATTTCTGCCATACTTAACACTATTCTTTCTCTTCCTTCGGAAGCCTTTAGCACAAGAGATCACTTATTAAAAGCAAAATGGAAAGTCTGATGAACATCTTCAATGGACAGCTCTCCCTTTCCTTTCCCACACCTCACAGTTTGCTTCATGCAGTAGATCTAGAAGTGATCTCTAAGGTTTCTACATACTCTATGATACCCAAGTGTACAGTGTGAAATACTACAGTATTTTGATTAAAAAGGGAGATTATATGTATTCTGCAGAAAGCACTTGGACTTAAACACGTAGATAGACGTTACTGTAGAATTGTAACAAGAACTACAATTAATGCCACCTTACATTTGATAAACTCAATAAAAGCCTATCACAGAATCAGAACCAAACATAAAGAACAGTTCTTACCCTCTGGAGCAGCTTGTCTCTATAGTGTTCAACCTGTTCCTGAAAACTCTGGCCTGGTTTCTTAGGTCTTTTCCCAGACTCTAACTCATCCTGAAACTTCATCACCTTTAGCTGTGAAAATAATACTGACCATTAGGTTATTTGGCTTATTATTATCCAGTGAGGCAGGTGGCTGAAAATGAAATTTCCATGATTTATCATCTGTGTTCTTCATTCTTTCTATACAAGCCTGTGCACAGATACTTTGGATCAAAGTAACAAAACCACACGCTCATCTGCAGGCACCTGCAGTTGTTCACAGACATGGTAAGAACTAAAAATAGAGGGATTTTTTTTCTGTTATTCTACTAAATTCTGTCCCCATGGTTAGAGCACTGCACCCTTGTATTTCTTGGGTCATTACCTGTTTTTTTTTCTTTCAAAATGAAATCATTTACTGCAGCTGTCAATATACTCGTTCAACTTCTCTTGTCTACTCCAAGGTTCCCTTCAGAAACTGCCTGTTTTTCCATTTAACCCTAAATATTAAAATCAAATGACTGACATAATTAGGACTTTGGGGCTATTTGCAGAGAGTGACTGATTTGAAAGAACTTATTTTTACTAACATAATACTTATTCATGTGCTGTCAAGCTGAGCAACAAAATTCAGTTCAGAAGTGCCACTAAATGTAACACTAAATTTACTGCAGTATCCCAACAGAGTCACAAACTTAAGCAAATGTCAGAATTTTTCCATGTGTTGTTTTCAGGGTGTTTTTCGTTTGGGGTTTTTTTTTTGGAGTACATGCACTAAAGCCTTTCTCCAAGTCGATTCACATCATAAAGCTTCACTCACATCTCTCATCAATCCTTCATTCCTAGTGACATGTCCTTGTACAAACAATCCTTCAATTTTTTTGGAGGTGTCTCTTTTGGGGGTGGGTGGGGAGGAGCTTGGTAATAAGTCAGGTTTTATTTGTCAGCCCTCTTCCAAATGCTTATGCTCTGACCCTCCTGCATTTCCTATTTCAATACCAACCTGCAGAGTTATATATGAGCAGATTTTTCCAGTGCTCAAGGTTTCATTTTTAGTGAACACACAATTAGTTTCTCTTTAGAAATATTTCATTTTTCCCCACTGAAAACCCACAAAAGACTTTGCAATTGCATCCATTTTGATTATCTGAAAGGATCTTATTCTCAATTCCCTAATATGAAGTAGGCACAAAATCAAACCCTAAAGGTTTTTTCTTCCCTCTCAAAAATAGCAGACCAAACTGGATACCATATATTCCAACCAGCCCTTCCAATTACTGACAGAAAGGAAAGGTATCACAAAAACAAACTCTATCACAAAAACAAATATGTTAAGAAGCATAAAATCCAAGCAAGGATAACACTATTTTGAGCAAGATCCCCTTCCCCTTTCAGATACAGAGCTTATGCCAGAAACACCTTTTTTATTTTAATCTCAAATATAATGGAGCAACTTGCTTTAGGGGGGAAAAAATAAAGACAAAACCCCTACCATCACTGTTATCTGATACCACAGTAAATTTCTGTCAACTGTTCTGCTTCCTGCCCTCCCTCCCAGAGCAGGTTCTACCTGAACTGGAGCATTTTTCCTTACAATTCGGCCAAATGAACAGTCAGCAGCCAATGGAAAACTGACACTGCCATTTGTCACATACCACCTTCTTGCTCCCTTCAGATGCACAGGTTTCAAAGGCAGGAGATCCTTTTGGAACCATATACTCAGTGTGCCCATGTACCCCTGTTCTGGTAAGAAGTGAGGATTGCATTCCCTACCACCATGTACACTGCAAGGCCATCAGTACTGAACAGGAGCACAGAGGAGGCTCAGCTGATCCAGAAAGCTTCTTGGGCTGTCGTGGTATGAACATGCCCGTAGCACTTGAATTTTGTTTTCCCAACTAAATCACCCAGATAATTTAAAAAAACAAAACAAACAAAAAAACCAAAGCAGCAAATGCCCACAAAAAACCCCATCCTTAAAAGATCTTATTTCTTTACATATTTAGCCAACAAAGTTGTGACACTGCCTCTCATTAACCATACTTTGAAAGCAGGGAAGCCTAAGTCTACAGCCAAAACTAACCTGAGGTGAAAATAAACGAAGAGTCCAAACAAGAGGCTTTATTTGATTTAATAAGCTGAACTGGATGCAAACAAATGCTGCCATGCATAGCACACACCCTACTGCTGCATGACATTTAAAATGGCAAAAGGAATTATTTCCATGTAACTCCTGCAGTCACTGTGGGTAGAGGGGGCAGGCTGAAGGCGGTCATTGGCAGGTGCACAGAGAGAAAATAGCAAAAGCCTATACTACGGTAAGTACTCACTCAACACCTCCCCAGACTCCAACTATGGGGAGATCATATGGTTTCCTGAGATAGCCGTGGTCTGTTACAGACCAATCACCAATGGATCTCTCCTCCACACACTCACTCTATCTCCCTTTGAACTGTAAACTGACTCCTTTCAGAAAGATTCTGTGGGCACAGGAAATCAGCTCTAGCACATCCCCTGGAAAAGGTGACTGAGTGTTTCAAAACGCTGAGATGGCATCAACACTGACTGCAGAAAGCTCAGGCTCTTCCACCTTCCTTCTCTGCTCCTGCACTCCAAGCGCAGGGTTTCCCTTCCACCCTGCCCTTGCAGCAGCTGCAGTGCTTGGCTGAGTCATCCACAAGCCAGATCAATTCACTATCCCAGCAGAAGCCCACCCTTACCCCCAGCTTCACTCTTCCCTCCAGATGTATTGGGTCAGGGCAAGAATGAGCAAGTGCCAGAGTTCACAGGATCAGGATGTTCCCTCACCCAGCAGAGGTGAGCAGTTAGATAGATCAGCTCATCCTGCACCTTCAGGTATAGAGCCTTTTGTTATTTGCTCTAATGTATCACCACTGTAACTATGTTTTAAAAGAAAAGGAATTACCTAGGTCCCAAAATACACAGAATTCTCAAAAGAATTACACCCATAATCACTATAGGAATTTAGACACTTGGCTACCTCCCTTCACTGTTTCACTATTCATTGTACCCTGGCCAGAGTGAACAACCTCCTTCCAATCTTTCCATGTAGAGTACATGATGCTCTTATTCCTGTCACACAGTTCCAGACACTCCCCCAGGAGAAAGAGATTCTTAATACTTGGGCTTAGATCTCCCAGTTCATCTAATCAATGAATTTTGTAAGCATTTCACTTTGTAAACCTGCATTTAGAAAGAACTAATATATTCTCATTGCACTGGTTATACTTTAACTATTTTTGCCCAACAGACAAGAACTGTTAAGCCTGTTCATCCTTAGGAATAAATACACTGACTTTTATCCGGACTCTCTCCAAAGTCAGCAATACATAGGATAAAACAGAAGGGGAAAATTGTTCAGAACTCTGTGCCAAAACTTTTCAGTACTATTTCCTTAGACACAGCAGCCTCCCACAGCAGAGCTTACAGTCTTCAGAGACTGCAGTGCAGTGAAGTTCCTGCGAGCAACCGCCACCAAATGCTCCTGTGCAGGGATCACATTTCCCACTGTCGTGAGGAGCTCATAAGCTCCAGATAAACAGCTCGACAACATGCCTCTTTCTCTGTTGCTTCTCATCTTGACACTACTCCTCTCCCTCCTCAAACTCATTTGAGGAGAGTTTAAAAGGTTCAGCCGTTCCTGGAAGGTGAGGCCTTGATTACAGCCCACCCTGGAAGCAAGCAAGCAAAAGAGAAGGGTGACACCTCACTACCACGGCTCAGGGAAACCACAGACTGCTGCAAACTGAAGCTCTGCTTTGTGTACTTTGACAGCAAGAGGTGTGATGTTTCCTCACTTAAAAGCTAGTATGCTGATATGCTTTCAAAAGCTTTTCTAATCTGCTGTGATACTGTCTGAGCCCATACACAGGGGTCTTCAGTGGAAAAAGGCTTTTCCACAGGAGGTCACTCCACAGTTACACAGCCTCAGACCTGACATGGCCAGGTTCAAAATAACTAATTCGAGGTAAATTAGCTGCATATCACATATTAGGATGAACTAGGAAATTAATCACCAGATACCTGATGAAAGACAGGAAATTCTGCTTGATAAGTAATTGCACTCAAATGTAGACTAATTACAGACAGGACAGACATCCAAGAAGACCAAAGGGTTTTGTTTTTCCTTAGAACAGCCTTGCCCCAACAATGGCTGTCGCAAGTCCTAGACTTTGCCAGAAGCAGAGCAAAATATTTCTCTGAAAGCTTGATTTTTCCAGCTAGTCTACAAACAGTGGAATTTCTGCAGCTACAGTATTATCAACAACAGATGACAGATACACTGATGTACACATGTGAAATACCTCCTCTGCCGTAACAGCCCTCTGGCACGCTCAGTCACACTCATAGGTTGCCAAGTATCTTGGAGCCAAGCAATTCCTTGCTTTTGGCTTTGTGTAAAATAGAAATACATTCAAAGATTTAAAATAGACCAAAATCTTCTGAATAGTCGTCATTTTCTAAGAATAACTGCTATAAATAGAGAAACTATTGGTTAAGCAAGAGCCAATTTGTCTCATCTGTTGTTGTTAAATCAGTAAGATATTTAATAGCGTATGCTTTTGTCATTTTGCAGTAGCTTCAAATGAACCAGGTACAGAAACCTCCACAGACCAAAGGGTTATATTGTTCTAGTGATGATTACAGGCTTCACACAGTTCCTATGACCTGATAAACAAATACACGAAAGTTGAGTATTCTTCACACTGAGCACCATAATCCAGAGAAAGAAATAATGGAAACTCAGAAAAACTTCAGTTTCTTGACAAAGGCAGCCACCCTTCTCTTGTGACATCCACTTTGGCTCTTTGGCTCGTGGTAGAAAAAGAAATTGGACCTCAAATGCCATGACACATTTGGGGCAGGAGGTGTTTGGTGTGGAATGTCTGTGCCCTGGGCAGGGGGCACTGGCAGAGCACAGCCACAGGATGGGGGAACAGGATCCTCCCTGCAGCTCCAGCAGCGCCGTGTTCCCAGCAGAAAGGCTGAACAGGATGACTCAAGACCATTAGTCTTCTACCTCAGTCAAATGCTCCTTTGAGGTCTCAGGTGGCCAACACAAAGGTGAGTAAAGACAGCTACTAAAGAGGACTAAAACCCCGTCTGGCCCTTCTGGAAGCATGGATATGTCTGGATTTGTGAAGAGCCTGCCTCCTGCCGCACATGAAGCCTGTGCTGTGCTTTCTGTTTGGAGTAGGATTATAAAATCCTGTGCAGCAAGGCAGAGACAGAAGTAAAGTACCTTAGGGAAAGGTCCAGGGAGGACAGTGCTGCTGTATTTCATCTGAGTTTCTGGCCACTTTGAGGAAACAAAATGACCGATTTAAAAAACAAAACTCCCATTTTTCTACCACTTCACAGCACAGAGGTCTCTTTACAAAGAGGAGTACACCTTTCTTTTATATGTCACAAGGTAGGGGAGGAAAGAGACACACCTCGACAGCACCATAAAGACCATTCTGAAATTTGAGTTGTAAATGCTGTAAAGGAAAGTGCCAATCTTTCCACACTTCAAAAAACAGGTAAGAAATCACTTCTTTGGTGTTTCAGGAAAGTCTCTGCTCTTGCTAAGTTCTGGAAAGAATTCACACTTCATAATGATTAAAGGGGTACCACGGAAGGCAAACAAAAGGTTACTAACTTGCCTCCCCTGATGGCACCGGTCTGATTGCTGTGGCCCAAGTTTGTTTCTTACTGCACCTTCCCCTCCCAGCTGACAAGCTTAATTTACTGACTGTGCCAAGAGAAAGAATTCTTGTTTGTATCCATGAATTTCCAAAAAGTGCATGGAAAAAAGTCTGTTTCAGCTTCCCTGGTAGTCACTGTGTGGACTGTTAAAGAATCAGACTGCCAATTTTTTTGCCAAATATTTTATGCAACATTTTTTACAGTGTATATTAGATGGCCTAACTGTTAAAGCTGGTAATTGGCTGTTTTTTCCTCGGTTCCTTCCCTCAAATTTAATAATGGATGTGGGTTTTGGCAGGGATTGGGTACATACTAAGAAGAAACTTCGAGTGTGAATGCTTTAAAGTAGTACAGGGAGTACTTTCCTGTCAATGGCAAACTTGAGGAGAAATCTTAAGTACTCCTACATAGTGTCTGAAATGTTCTGAAAATGAAAAAATTGCTCTACTCTCCTTTCCTGGCAATTCTGAAAGTCTGAAGCCAAGATGGTAATTTACTTACCAAAAAAAATTAAATGCAAACATGTGCTTGAAAACCTCAAATATTTGCCACCTAAAACTCTTCCTGACAGGATACATTGAGGAAAGAATCTAAATACTCGAGCAGTGTAAAACTGCCAATGGTTAAAGTAAATCACTTCCTAATCTGCCTCCACAAGTGCCAGGATTACATCTCTAAAACAGATACACAATCTGAGAGGAGCCCTTTCCATAACTGCTACGATCAATATTACAGCAACATGAAAATTAGTTGCACTTGTATTTTCATTAGTCTAACATCATGTGTTTTCTACAAAAATACTGCCACCATGAGTCAGGTCAGACATAAATCCCATTCTGCTTTTCTCCAATGCAGACTTTACACACTTAGTATGGCTACACATCACAAACTTTCAAACTGCTATGCAAAGAAAGAGGTAGATTTTAAGTGCTTAGTTATGGTCTATTAATTCCAATAAAATATGAATTATTAAACAGAGACATATTTGAGAGAAACAGCGGTTGTGACATTTTAAAATATTACTGCCTGAGCATCTTAAAAGACTATTACAAGGCTTTGCTAATGTCTGATTTCAGCTAACTAGCACATTATAGCATAAACAGGTAGGCAGCCACAATTCCACCTTCAAAACATTACCCAAGCTATAAACCTGCCACTTGGAGATGCTACAACTGCAATAAGTAGTTTAGCAGCTTCTTAATATCATTTAAATGCACTGAGCAGAAGGTACAAGAATTTCTGTATTAAAACCCAGGGCACACTGAATACAGAGTACAAGCTGGAAAGCCACATACAGCTTTGAACTGGTTTTGTTTTTCCAAGGCTCTGTGTCAGAAGGGCTGAATTCACTGCTAGACAAGGGTCGTGCTAAATTCCAGTTCTAGTTCCATTCTCGGTAAAACACAAGCTCAGAAACCAGCACGAAGCCATAACAGCCTGTGCTACACTGACACCTGTGCTTGGAGAAAGAGAGAAGAACCAGTGAGCCCTACAAACAGCATGTAGGTCTCCAACTGAAGTACCACATTTCCAGGACTACCTGGGTTACTTCTTTGTTTGATGGCTGGCACAGTGAAAAGAGACACTTTTAAATGCAATAAAATGCAGACACTTCAAGGCAAGAAACAGAAAGAACAAGAAAGGCATAGGACTAAGGCCACATCCAAAAGTCACTCGCATTTGCCAAGAGGAGAAAAGTACAGGGACCCAATCAATCTAAGGCTACCAGTGGTATTGAAACAGGACACTGAAAACGAACAGTAATTCTCAATATGCAATACCCCTGACTCGATTTTTCATTTTTTTCCTGCATTACTTTGAAAGTCAAAACCGGGCAAGGCAAGGCTGTGAACAAATACACCTGTACAAAAATACACTGCACTGAAAAAAAGAACCACCACATAACAGACTATAATTATTTCAGTGAAAATAACCCCCTATCATATGAACAGGACTCAGGGTGGGGTGAGGACTGGAAAGGTCCAGAAGGGTGGCACAGAACACCACCTGCTCACCTCTATCTCTCGGAGTTTGGCACGCTTCTCTTCACTCATTTCTGAATATTTGACCGATGACTTGGATTCAGGCATTTCTTCTTTAATAGGATTGGAATACATGTGTTGCTCTTCTGACTTAGAACTCTGAGTGTCTTCCTCATCTTCACTTTCTTCTTCTTGACTTTAGAGGAAACATACAGAATTGAGATGTAACAGATAATTACTCTCCTACATACTTTCTATGATTAGTTATTAGTTTTGAAATATGTTAAGTGAGATTAAGTTATGTAAAATGTCTGCAGCTACAAATCGGTCTCCATCTGTGAGGTTTAGTATTTTAATTAAGTTGTTAATTTTTGTAAGGTACACTGCTCTGAGCATGCAGAAGAATTCATGAAATTCATGGTCATAAAAAACATACTTACCTCAGCTACAAAACAAACCCACTACCTCCACAAAATCTCTTAAAGTGCTGTAATTGTGCTCTTCAGGTATAGTAAGTTTAATACAAGAAAATAAACTGCAACACTTTTGCTTTTGGGAGATAAACCTGGGTGGGACATGGCAGATACCCAAAATGATATTCCCAGACTGGCCACTAGAGTGCTGCAGGACTACACACAATGCAGGCCTTTACAGCACTAACAGATGCTCTCAGGTGCCTGAAGAGCAAAGTAAAAGACTACTCAAAACCAACTTCTGTTGGCAGGATCCTACCAGCATCCAACACACATGTACCTCAGGACATCACTCACTGTGTCTGTCCCAAAAGCAAAAGGAAGATATTAGATACATTCCTATGCACCTAATAACAAGATTTCCACACTACTGCCTTAGTTCTTGTCATTTGATATTAAATTATTAAATCAGCATCAGTTTAAAGATTAGAGTAAACAACTCTACCGAAAGGTGTAATTTATCGTGTTAGAAAAAAATTATAGGGGCTTCAGCACGCTGCACTTAAATCCTGATCTTTCTCCATCATCTTGCTTTCCTACGTTCAAAATTTCACATTTGTTCTGCTCTTGCAATACATATCTATCTTATAGAGAGTTCCAAAAACACTCAGTGCATAAAATGAGTATGTTTTCATCAGAACGAAAAAGTATTTACTTTTGAATTTCTTCCTCCTCAGATTCTTCATGCTGGTCAAAAAGTTCCCACTTAGAAGTAGTAACAGCTAAAAGAGAGAGTAAGATAATTTTAACAACAAAAAAACCCCACCAATTAATCAGAAAATTAGTAATTGTAAATATAATAAAAACTACAGTGTGGTAAAATTTACTTAATGCACTTAATACACACTTTCTATTTCACAGAAATACTCACACCAGCCCAGCAGCAGAATATTTACTATTCAGAGCTATTCACTTACAATGCATATCATGTTTTGGTAAATCCTTTAAAAGCAGACAAGTATTTGTCAGCTTGTAAAATATTATCTTCCAAATCAAGACCTAAAAAGACTGTCAACCACATTCCCGGGTTTTTTTTTTTTTGCTTTCAGTATTTATTCTTAGTGAACGGGAAATTATTTTTAAAGGTTGGTAGGTTATTGAGGTAGAACAACCAAAACAGGAAACAGTATCTCCCTTTTTTGATTAAAACTTCAGTGAACAAGTTACAGCTGAAAATTCTATTGTGTCAGCACAGGTCAGCTGAAAGTAATCCTTACATAGGTGACATTATGCTTTCAGTTTACTTAGAAAAGTAATCAAAACTAACCTTGAGCTTCCAGTTCTGATTCATCCACTGCTTCCCACTTTGAAGGGGCAACTTTAAATATAGGCTCATTCTTTTTGGAGTCTTCAGTTGTATCCACTGTTGGAGGAGACATAGAAAAATGATTTCCAAAGCTCATCAAAAGCTGAAACCAAAAAACACTAAGATAACAATCAGAATTAAATACTGAAACAGATTATACCATCTTATTATTTGCAAAGAAAAGAAACCAGGATTTGGAATCTGATGTGTCTGACATCAGAAGACACCTCTTGTACTTCTGAAGCAATTATGGACAGAAAGCAGCAAACTGAAGTTAATCAATTCAGTGTCTCACAAAGTTACATGCCACATCAAGTCCTGGCTGTATTTGAAAAAACTACTCAGGAAAAAAAGATCAAAGACTAAAGATTCAAACTGAAAGTAAAGTTCAAACATTTCGTACAAGGAACTCCATCAAGATCATCATCCAGCGATTTAATTGGGACTCCATCCAGATCATCAATAGGAGCAGCATCAATTGGAATTCCATCCACATCTTCTAGTGGAGCACCATCAAGTTCTTCCTCTATGGGAGCACCATCAAGATCATCCGGCACTTCCTGAAAGCAAATAATAATTAATTATTTCAAATACAAATCTACATTGCTTTTCTTTAGTTCTCCAAGTATCAGATCACTCCTTTTTTAAGAAAGTAATTTTAAAAATACCAAAACCTCAACTCTAAAAAGTTTTGCTAACAAGTTTATTGTAGAGGAAATAATACAACAATATCCTCCTTTAAAAATTATAGGCAAGAACTTTGAATTTCTCCACAATGTACTGGAAGCTTTGCAATACTTACATGCAAAAGAAAAGATGTTAAATTGAGGTTTAGCTCAAAATGAGCCAATCAGACAAATTATACACACTAGATAAGAAGGATTCCCCAAGACCAGTAAAATGAACAACTGACAGAAATCGACCATTTAGCAGGAACACACAGAAATTATAAATACAGCTGCATATTCTAACTTATTAGGTACAGGCACTGTCCTTCATATACACACATTAGCCCTGCTCCTCTGCTAAGAGAAATAAGTTATCCTTCCAGTTATACCGTGGGTCTCCCTCCTGCTGTTCTGAAAGGCATGTTTCCACAGTTACAATGCCTGAAATTCTACTCAAAATTCAGATATTACAGAGTATTTCCAATACAGAGGAAATACCTGTCATTCTGCACTAGTCTTTGCTCTGAAATGGTTTCACAATGTAACTACCCACAGCACCTAATCTACAAGCAAGAAATTCATAAGCACACTAAACAATATCTGCATTGAAAATATGTTACACCTGCATTTAAGGGCAAGGACTTGGAGGAAGGAAAGGTCTTCTCACCCTGAAAGAGACAGTAAAATAACCCTTGCCAGCCCTACTTCATATTTACACATCTTTTCCCTGCCACCCCCAAGCATCACCAGTGAGGTCACTCACCTCTGTTTCTTTATCTTCCATGATGTTTACAAGCCCCAAGAAAATATTCTGTAGTTTGATCAGAAATGGCTCTGGATAGATTGCCCAGTCCTCCCATGCTCGGAAGCATGTCATTACCCGTTGCTAGAGGCAAGGGGGGAAAAAGAAAAAGCTAATAAATTTGTATTAAGGAATTTTAAGTGATGGGAAATAGACCACAGAGATCTACTACTGCAGAGAGCTGTTCCTAAGTAGTTCCACACTGAAGTACATTACAGTGATACCATGCTGGGCAAAGACTAGTAATTCTACAGAAACATGTATATAGGAACTACTTTTCATAAAGTCTCACTTGGATTTCATTTTCCCTTTAAATTCCTGTTACATTATCCATTTCAGCTGTTCACAGTTCTCTCCTGACAGTAAGTTTCATTCTGCCCCAGTGTTTGAAACAGGTGCCTCTACTAAAAGTAAGAGAAAACATCTTTCTCTTTATAAAATAACTAAAATCAACACCAAAATGAAATTGTGTTCTTACTTTCACTTTATTCAGTCTTGAGAAGAGAAGGCTCTGGGGAGACCTTACTGCCCCTTCAGTACCTAAAGGGCCTACAAGAAAGCTGGAGAAGGACTTCTAACAAGGGCAGGTGGTGACAGGACAAGGGGTAATGGCTTTAAACTGAAAGGTTTAGATCAGATATTAGCAAGACATTCTTCAAGTGAAGGTGGTGAGGCACTGGAACAGGTTGTCCAAAGAAGCTGTGGCTGTCCCATCCCTGAAAGTGTTCAAGGCCAGGCTGGATGGGGCTCTGAGCAACCTACTCTAGTGGAAACTGTCCCTGCCCATGGCAGAGGGTTGGAACGAGACGATCTTTAAGGTCCCTTCCAACCCAAATCATTCTAGTATTTTTTTGTAGAAGCGAAGCATTATTTGAAATGATGGGTTTCAGTTTGAGTTTGAAACGTTAAATGTAACTAAAGATGTAGAGATTTAAAAAAAAAGTTATCTACTGCCTCTCTTATAATTTAACAAATAACTTTAAAATAGCAGTTAACAAACTGATTCTCAATCTAGAGCAACTGAAAGCAAAGAAGGCAGGACAACCAGGAAAAAGACCTTAATACAGAAAAACTATCTACCCTGTCAGTTTTGTATTGAAAGCTTCTGATTGAAAAACAAAGAAGAATAAAGAAGTGCAGAGGCATCTTGGAAACAGGAGAATGAAAGGTAGGCCAAGCATGAGAACCGTGAGAAGCAGAGCACTTTATCTCAAAAATCACTCCCAACTACTCATGGTCAGACTGGTTAACAGAAATCTAAAAATAAAGCCTATCACAAAAACGTTTAAAAGTAACTTTATGCTGTTCTGTCCAGGAGTTTCTTTCCACACTGAGCACCGAAGTTTATTTTTGAAATTGAAATATAGGTGGTCCAAAAACACTAAGAAAGCTAGAAGGCCCTGTCTGTAATTTAAGTATTAGATAGATATCCTCTCAAGTCCACAATTCTATATCTACCTGTACACTTCAGGTGGAAGATGCTAATTTTCTTTCTTAATTTCAAGGCTATCCTTGCAAAAGAGAAAACTTTTTTTGGTTTTGTTTGGTTTTTTTTAAAGCCTAATTAGGAGCCTTGATGTCTAAGCCACTTATCATAGTATGCAATCTCTTGTGCAGGAACATCTATTTATATGACTTCTATGTCATGTAAATAACAATGAAATACATACCTTGAAATTTTCAGACTGTAAATGGCCTTGTATTGTACGGTAAGTAGCATTGAGATCAGAGAATATCTGACATAATTTTGTTTCAAAACTAGAATTAAACATATACATTTCTTTAGTTAAACTTTGTAATATATGTTTTCTGGACATACATAATTCATGAAAATACCTGGGACACAGGACTCAAAAGCACAAGGTTCTGATCCCTATTGTAGCCATGAACTGAACTATAAAGCAAATATGATTACTACATATCAAATCACCTTGGACAACAACAGAACTGTGAAGGGAGATCTTCACATCTGCTGCAGTCTCTTTATACACCTTGGAAAGACTGGAGGACAATAAAAGGAGTTTTACAATCTTAAACACAATGAAAGAATTGTCTCAGAATGCAATCTGTATTCTATTTTTTAAAAAATCTTAGTTATGTTTCTATTCTGGTTTACTCAGTGAGGCTCTCAGCGAAAGCACAGTGAGCAGCAGCTGCCTAAATCCCCTTGAGCTTCTCTCAATGTGCAAAAAACAAACTGGCACAGCACAGACACACTGCAACAAGAAACATCAACTGCAATCTCGGCAGTTCTGTAACATGCTGAATATTTCCCATCATGCTGCCACAGCATTAGAGAGACTCCAGGAGTACACACAAACATCTAGTAAGACAAAGATACTGTCCCTTGGACATTTTTCCTAAATTCTGCTCAGCACCTTAGAAATAAAGTACATAATCCCCTCATACCTTCTTGAAAGTTCATGGGGAGTTTAAATCCCCACACTTAAATTAAAAAAAAAATCTGTTTCAAAAGTTTGCTTCTTTGCATGAATTCTCTGCTATACACATCCTGAATATTAGCTACAGGCTCTGTCTGTAAAGAGGCACATGCATTACTCTCACCTTTATGGAGTTCCATGCAAGTGCTCCCTTACATAGGGCATATCCACTTTCTGCATTACCAACATGCTACATCTTATACATTTTCATGCAAACAGATATAAATACCACCCATCTGTAACAGCAGTAGCATAGAAGAGTGTGCATATCTCTACAACCACATTTATCCAGAGATGCACATACAGAGATGAATATAAGAATTATTTTTTTAACTGCCAATCATCTAAAATATTATACTTACAATTTTCTATAGTAGGAAGCATTGGCAACTTTAGCTGAAGAGTTGTACAACACATCTGACACCAGATACAATCTTGCGATCTGCAATAAAGAACCTCCGAATTAACCCAGTTTAAATTACCCGGAGACCATGTGCATGTTTCCAGAAAGGATACAAGACAGCTTTAACTGTCTAGAAGTACCTAATTAGAACTAAGTGTAGCACAGTTATATTATTAATAAACATGCTAGCAGGAAATTAGCTCCCTGTTATGCTTGAGGGTACTAACTAACATATTAACACAGTGTTACAAGGGAGAAAACCCAGCCTTCCAATTTTAACTGCCTCCATTGAACAGACTGTAACACTGTTTTCAACCTCACCGTAGAGCACAACATTGTTTACAGGCAGGTCCAGAAAGAATTAAATAATTAAAATATGCAACAAAATTCCACGGAAAAAGCATACTTAAACCTAAGCCCACATTTTAATCCAATCCTCAACATCATCTGCCATTTACGAAATAATGCTTACAAATGATATGCTCATGCTGCTAAGTGAGCTCTTCCCCCCAGAAAACCAGACTGTAGAAAATCTACACACCTTCTTAGGAAGAGGAGTCTTGAGAATGGACAGTGACTCTGTAATGCAGTCTACAATTTCTTCAGCAGCTTCTGCATTATTTAGACAGAAAACCATTGCATCACCAATATCATTCTTCCGAGGTGTTAATCCACGGAGAATTTCCTCTAGTTTGTCCCTCTGTCTGAAATAGCAGGAATTTTAACACTTTCAATATAAAATTAAAGGTACTTTCGTGAATTTCCATTTAGTGACCTTTTTTTTGATTTTCCATCTTCAGAAGAAAAGCAATTTTAAATATTTTTATGTTCTATTAGCTCAATTCTTTCAGTGGCTCATGAATTTATGCATCAACATTACATAAAGTGCAAAAAATTCCCACTCAACTCTTGACTACACAGAGAAATCAAGGAAAAATAACTGAGAAATACCTAATGCAACACATCAGTTTCTCTAATAAGGTAATAATCTTTGTGGATTTAGTTTAAGCCTAAACCAAACTGGATAAATCTGAAGCATAAAAGTAATTTCTGCTACTGAGTAAGAAACACTAGATTCAGAAAGCCAGTAAAAAACAATTACATCACATTTTCCCTGACCTCCATATTTAGAGAACATTCTCAAAAAAGTATCTTTTTGAGCCTTTCCAAAAGAAGGCATAAGAAATAAATTGCGAATTAAAACCTTCAAAACTATGACTGGTACAGTAACTATGATAAGAAAAATAAAACATGAAAAAAAATCCATATGCTAATAACAAACGGAACAACAGCAGCACAGTTAAGAAAACCAGGTCTCTATTTCCATTAGCAAAGCCACCCCCAGCACACTGACAATTCACAGCAAAGAACTCTGGTGATCTGGCTCTTCCTGCTTATTGACAGCTGTTCACAATTTTAATTCCTGATCAACAGCATTGATAAGTTTAAGATTATAACTGTTTAGCTCATGAAGCGTTGGGAAAGGTGCTGTATATCCTCACTTTTAGATAGAAGCAACAGAAAATGGGGAAAAGCTCTCATCTTCCCAATCCCTTTCAAATTAAGGGTTAGTAAGAAATGGAATGAAGGGACTTGCTGTTCAATGATGACAAATCTAACCAAATCCAGAGCATATTTAGCAACAAGAATGATCAAAACAGACTGACTGAAAAGCACTGAGTTTATGGGATGCTTACTTAGACACATAAATAATACTATGACAAGTATGACATTTTAGGGATGATATATTAAAAAGATATACAAAAATATACAAAATACATATACAAAAACCACAAAAGGAAAAACCAAGGAGACCAGCAATTAAAACATCACTATAATGGATGGCAGTACATACTCTTCCTTAAGTGCACCCTTCTTGTTCGGTTCCTCCACAAACGCTTCTGTTTCTTGCTCTTCAGACATCCCATGCAAGTACGGATTCAGTGGTGGCGGCCTCCAAAACGAGCCGTTTTTGAACATACGGAAATCTTCTGTCCTCCACTTGGTTGGAGCATCTCCCTACAAAAAAACCCCAATTTTTATTTTTGTGCTCTTTTAAGTCACTACGCTTGAAGGTGTGAATTGTCACTAAAATTCTACTTGCCTGAAGAATTGAATAAAGCTTCCACCTGTAATAGACATGGGCCGGAGTCTGGTTTTCAAATAAAAACCTAAACCAAATCGCAAAGAAAAGAGATAAAACGTATTACAAATCATTGAACGGAAGCAAATTCAAAGGAAGCAACAAAAACAACCAAACCCTGCTCAGAATCCCACCTTAGCCCCCAAGTGAACACTAGACAGCTAAAAACACGTGCACCCACAGCACGGCTGGGCAAACACGTGCAACTGCTCCACATGCACAAGCGGCAAAGCAGAGAACACAGCTCCACAAAGGCACAGCACTTCTCAGAAGTTAAAAGCAGAACAGGGCCAGCAAGAACAACTGTGCAACCTCACAGCAAGGCAGAGGAATCATCAGTGCCAGGAGTCGCTATGGGAGCAACTGCAACCTCAGCACAAGCTGTGCAGGAGACTGCAGTTACACAGTTTGGTGACTCAGAACAGATACTAAATAACTTGAAGCTTTCCATCGGTAAGTTGTCTGTCAGAACACTGGCAACATCTGATGAGGGATAGAGGGACAAGCAGCCCGTTTTTAAAGGCCAAGATATTTTGACCTGCGTATTTATTCATTTTATATATAACAATCATAGTGAAGCACCACAACCTTTTTGAAAATAAAACATGGCTAAAAGGACATTTAGAATGTCCCTGAAAACGCTTTTCAGAGACTGCATTTCACGAGGAAGTTGGAAATTGATCCTCTTTTATTCCATTAATGACAAGAGCTGGAAATTCTCACAACTTCCCTATGTCAGCTGAAGTTTAATCCTATTTGCATTGACATCAAAGAAAAATTACTTCCAGCTCTTGCTAAAGGTTAGAAATCAGGCTCCAGGAAGAGCAGACTTGACACGGAGTTAAGTCTGGCTGTTTCTGGGGAGATTTTTTTCTTTTTCTAAAATGTATGTTACTGCTTCCACCGGTGACTGTGAATCCCTGAGAAAAGTATGTGCTAAATACTACTTATTTTATATATATAGAAATGTATCTTATAGTGTCTGTGTAGTATTTTTTTTTATTTCTAGGTACACATTAGTAACACCTGGAATAAAAGTACATTCCCTTTATAAAAGGGCAGCATAACCATTTGTACAATTTGTACAGCTTAAATCTGCACATAAAGTCAGACACAGTAAAAGCAACTCTTATTAGTATTTCAAAAGTGCCAAATACTGACAACAGTGAAAGCAGTTAGTGCTATTTCTAATTAAGCAATGTAATAAGCACCTGAACATGGGGTTGTTGATTTCTCGGTTCATGATCATGGCTTCGAACATGGGCCCTTCCCGAACCACAAACTCTATCATTCGATGGATCAAAGCGAGCAAATTCCTACAACAACAACACAGTTAAAGAAAAATTGATTCAGACCTAACACTATATAAAACTACACTCCACCTAAGATACTACAACTCTGCAGGAGATTATTTTGCTGTATTGTTAAGAAATCTGTATAAAAGATAAGGTAACATGGAACATATTATAGCTTTGCATCACAGACACGGGCACTCTAAGAATCCAAACATACCTAGCACTGGTGGAGTAAGAATTTAAGAGGAAACCTCTTCCCTGAATTTCCACAGCCTACAACCATCTCTTGCTTAGCAAAAGCCTGATACACATAAAAATGGGCAACTGAACACCAAAGTACCATTAACTATCAAAAAACTGAGCCCTCATCTACATGGTCTAGAAATAGGACTGAAGTGTTAGCTGAAGTTCTACAGGGGAACAAGTGGCTGAACATTATGCTCAAAATAAAGCACACATCCTTTTGAATATTCAATAGAAACTGCATTCAGCTTTCAAACTATTCAAGTATGAAACCAAAAGCAAATAGCCTTCCTGATGCCAAGCAAGGTTTTATAAAATTTAGATAATCTCTTTTTGGTCAAGACTCAACTATCAGCATAGAACAAAACTGTCCATCATTTTGTGGCATACCATCCCATGTTTCCTCCCTCGTACAACCAAGTGAACCAAATCACAATTAAAAAAAAAATAAAAATCTGTATCATTTCATTCAGCACTACATCCTGAGACAGGCAAGGAGTGGATGTGAAGTGCATATTTTTCAAGCCCCATCTGACAATGCAGAGTCCCTTCTAAGCATGCTAACAGCAGACACTCATATAATCTTTATCAAAAATAGTGATAACCAGTTTCCACCCCTTTGGGGTTTTTTGGAAACAGGGTCCTGAATTTTCAAAATAGATTACCTACAAATATCAAAAGCTTCATAGCTCGTGTCCTCTGAATGTGATGCAAACAAAAGAAAAATACAGATTTTTACATTTTTTATTTTCTTAGATGCAACAAATGGATATTGGTTCTTTACATTTCTTTAGATTTCCTTTTAAGCTGAAGAATTTTCTATCGCCTCTTAGTAATGTGTGACTATTTTCTACCAGGAGTATTCCAAGTTCTGCCACAGATAAAATGCACTAGATCAAAAAATTCAGCTTAAAAACATCATAATAGAAACCTGCCCCTGCCACCTGCAAACTTAGTAAATGTTGGTTTAGACCATCTAGCACTGAATCTACATTTACCTCAAATATTACACACGCACACCAAAAAAAAAAAAAAAATCAAAGAGCTAACAGTTCATTTTTCCTGTCTGCTTTTTATAATCCCAGAAACATTGTGAAGAGGACATAGTCTCAACAATTCTGTAGCCATTTTATTTAAAGCAGTGTTCTCAAAGTCTCGTGTTATATGAACTGTATTTGAAAACATCAGTAAGAAACAAATCTAGAATTAGCTTTCAATCTCTGGGCTATTACACCATCCATTTATTTTTAGGCAAGTCCAGTGCGATCTTTTCTGGCTTCCACAGAAAGATGTCACGGGTTTCCATCTAATTTGTCTTTCATCCAGTAAAATAAAGTTGTGTAAGAGCCGTTTATGCTTGAACAAGAACATCTGCTTCGTGATGACCTCAGATTCAGTACATCCGATATCTGAAAGAGGTTGCTTAAATGCATTTTGGTGTATAAGACAGAAAAACCTCTCATTGTATATACTCAAGGTTTTATGCTTAAAATACTAAGAAGTAAAAAATGTTAAAAATAGTATTGAAAATTTTTAACTAAAGGGGAATAAACACATTATCCCCCTGAAGTCAGCTGGCATTTTTGCATGATGTGATGCACTGTGTGATAGCCTTAGCAGTTGTCATTAGCAACTCTGAAACTCATTAGGAAAAGATTAATTAAAAGTATTTTCAAATACAATTCATTTAACGTGAGTTCTTATCATACTGTACCATATTTTGAAATGCTACAGTAAATAAAATGGACACATTTTTCTCTTTGAGAGCTAATTACTCTGTGAGCACTGCACAGTTTCACAAGTACTTGTTCTATACTCAGTGTTTCTCAAATCAAGACTCCTCCTGGTCGCACTAATTATTCAAGTCTGTATCCAACAAAAACTGTACTGTCCTATCATTTCATCAAAACTACTAGTGCAGTTGAGCATCTCTTGAAAGTATGTTAATGCACTATGACTAGTTCACAAATCTCTTTCTGCCCCCCCCACACACGCAAAAAAAAAAGAAAAAAGGGACTTTGTGACAATTAAAACAGTGTAGTAAAAAAACGATAGTTTAAAGTGCATTATTTTAAAATGTCATTTAGCTTAAGTTGGCCAACAAAAAAAAAGGTTTTCAGTTATAATAAAACCACATTTATTGGAGCCGATCGTACCAATGTCTGGTCAAAAACTGTATACTTTCCCAATCCATCCCATGATGTTTTCCTGGTCCCCCGCTGCCGCAGACAGTTCAGCTGGTGTTGCTCACCAAGGCCAATGTCAAAGAGAATTTGGTAATCTTTTGTGCTTCTTTACTTTTAAAACAGTGTTGTGTTCCTATGTTTGGGAAAGGGTTTTAGCTTAACTGAGCAAGAGTATTCCTAGACTAGTGTGAAGGCAGGAGCAGCGCTGGGGACCAAAATGTAAAAATATCCTTGCAATAACACAAAACTATCTTTTCAAGTGACCGAAATTATTAACTGCTGCACATTTAAAAAAAAAAATAGCAGAAATCAAAAGTGATTTTTAATTGAACTGATTATAAAACATATAAGTGAAAAAGAGAAAAAAAAATTAAAAAGCCCCACAGCTGCATCCCAGTCCTCAGAGGTTTATGCCAGGACTTAAGTAGTGTCTGTAAGAGAAGCTATTTCACCCTAGTGTTCACTCACAAAATTACCCTGCAACTATCTCTAGTGCTCAAATTAAATGTAAAAGATAGTTACTTAAATCTACCCTCACTAAAAAAGAGTTATTAAGATAAGAACAGTAAGACTGTAAATCACACACATTTCTTTCAAGTGTCATGAAAGAACCATTGCTCAGTCAAGCCATTACCTTTTCCTCAACATCACCATTTTTCTTTAAAATTCCGAAGGGGAAATTTTCTATATTTAGATCAGTAATAATAAAGAAAAACATGTACCTTTCTGTTGGGATAACCACTTTGACTATGGCTTGCGACAGAGTCTGTATATGAAGTCACATCAGATAATAAACATAGAATATGTGAGTATTGTTAACAAGTAACAAGCAAAAATATACATATGCAATGAAAATACTACACATCTATCACAAGTTTTGCAGGCAATCACTGCTGTGAAGTTATAACTAAGCAATTACACAAAATGCAAAGGTTGTGTCAGTGAACCATAAAGGTTCACTAATTGCAAAGCATCAGAACATTCCTGTCAGAATGTACATTGAGGCACTGAATAGGAACTATGCTGAATATAATTAAGAAAGGAGTTCTTAAGTTTATGAGAAAATTCTAAACTACTTGACTTGGATCATGTCGGTATTACTTTATTCCCAAGTCTTACAGAAAACAGCCCTGACATTTAAGTGTCATTCAAAGAATCAATAAATTCTTACAAATGTAAATCAAGTTGGTTTGTGATTACAAGATACTTACCCAGTAATCAGCTAATATTCCAGAAAAAATGTTTGAAAACTGACTCCATAAGTAGCATAAAATACTTACTCAATGTCCAGAATAATTACCTTCTACACAACATACATCATCTCCTCTAGTGCAAAACTAATGCTACCCAAATTAAAACGTAGGATTTTCTCTAAATAGAACAATTTAGATACTGCAATTTGGCAGCCAACAAAAGGGGGGGACGTAGGAGAAAAAAATCCAGGGAGCCTGGAGGGGGAAAATGATAGCCAGATTTTAAGCAGCACTAAATTAATCAAGAGCCAGTATACTGTTCCCTAACACAGACCTGAATCAGAGCTTCAGGAATTAAGTAGGTTCCCTTGGGCTACAGCAGGGAGCCAGTGAGTCTGCAGGCTAAGGGCCGCCAGAGTCAGGCTGAACAATGCAAATCTATGAAGCCATTGCAATACTGTCACAGATGTAGTATTCAACAATGAGATATGGCCCAGGGTACTGTAAGTTACCTTCTCAAAATCTTCCTTGTTTTTTGGTGGTGGTAACATTGGAGCATTAGGATTCTTCAATCTCTCCCTGGGCTGGGCGTTAAAAGGCAGTCCTGACGGAGGAGGTGGGAGGGTGTGCTCCATCATGGAAGGCGGAATGTATATCGGATGTGGTGGTATAGGTACAGCTTTGCCCCAGCCCAGCTTCATTTCAAACGACATGATCATCTTGCCTGAAAAAGTGAAAGTAAAACAAACCCATCATGTTATAAATTGGTTCTGCATCCCTCAAGGTTCCTCCAGGTAAGTGCAGCATTTAGGTTTGCCTGCCATGGCTTCCCTTTGGCTTACGCGTTTGATGACTGTATCACATCTATCAGACTACAACATGTGCAAGGACATGAAGTGTTTTATTAATCTTCCCCCAGTGTGTGTCTGCAGGACACTACAATACACTGTTACTCTAGTCTGACAACACTCAGTTGCCAGTAAAACAGACAGTGTAAACTAAAGTCAGTGCCAGCCTGGGATCTACTGGAGTTACAGAATACGTATCACTAGACTGACAAAACAATCTGAAAATGTGCTTCCAGTTCCTCCTCAATATTCCTCCAAAGATTATTACACAGCTCCAAACTGAGAAATCCGTTTACCATTTAAATTCTTTAACGCTCTTTCAGCATCTCTCCTGTTCATAAAGGCAACAAAGCCACAATTTCTTTCTCTTGCTCTTTCTTCATCTGTTCTTGGCCACATAATTTTAACACTTGCTAACGGTCCAAAGCGTCCAAATTCTTGACATAACATCTCTTCATTCATCTACACAAGAAAAGGTAAAAAATTGACATCTTGCATTTCTA
The DNA here is from genome assembly GCA_035584735.1 of Pseudotriccus pelzelni. Classification (NCBI taxonomy): domain Eukaryota; kingdom Metazoa; phylum Chordata; class Aves; order Passeriformes; family Tyrannidae; genus Pseudotriccus; species Pseudotriccus pelzelni. The sequence goes on from JAWMRA010000009.1 coordinate 14,651,143, forward strand.
TGACATTTGTTCATATTATTGTCCAAATGTTGAAATTTTAATTTTTTCAGTTTCTTGAACAACACTTCACTGATACCTCCCCAATGCAATCTACAGCAAAAATAACAATTTAAATATCGCATTTTTAACTGAGCGCACTCAAACTTTTGAGATATGATCCACCTTGCTTGGAGATATCCAGGGAAACATAATTTTAAACTGAGCTAGTGATTGGTGGCTAAACCTTAACTTTTGCGGCAATATGTACAGAGCATTTATTCCAATAAATACTGCAAAAAACCTGACCTGGACCCAACCGTGCCAGCACTGCACTCCCTGGCTCCAAACTTACCTGCGGATTAATGTTGCCAAGATATAAATTTGTTGTGCTTGGATCTCCAACATCATGTGAACCTGGTGCATAATCATCCAGTACTGAAATGAAGCAGAAAAAAAAAACAAATAGAAAAAAAGAAGTCATAATCCCTGCTATGCATTTAAATGACAACATTAAATTGAGTAAGAAAAGAGTCTATATTACCACCAGATGATCTGTTTCTTCTTGAAGGAGCATCCACTAAATAAAAGAAAAATATGTACCATTTAGTCTACAAATTTTGTAGCCCAAACTAACATCAAAAATAACATCTACTTACTTGAGCGACGCTGCCCATCTGAATCAGACTGGGGTGGTTCAAAACGACTCAATCTACCTTTTGTTTTGTGTCTTTCATCACGCTCCTCTTGTATTCTGCAAAACAAGTTGGACATAAGTAACCACTTAAAACCATTGTGAAGTTTTTATTCTAAAATTTTGATTTAAACAACTTTAGAATTATGACAATTCTTAATATCAAACAATGGGCTTGCTAAAAATTTCAAACTGCCAGTATGTTTGAACTTCTGTTTCATTAGCTGGAATCCTCATTCATACTATCAGAGTATTTTTAGCCTCAAAAAGAATTGACTTGGTTTGAGAAGCAGTTTGCAAGACCAAAATAAGAACTGTGCTCTGAAGAAGTGACTCCAATTCCACATCCAACTCTCAGAGATCCACTGCCCATTGAGATGACTTTTCAAGATGGACACAACTGTTTAGTGTCTAGTTCTCCCTCTAACTTTTCTAAGGCCATATCCATGGGCACACAAAAATTACTATTTCCAGAACACAGAGGATTTTGTTTCAGTTTAGAACTCTGAGGATAGTCCTTAATTAAGTAACCATTTGGTTCTTCTGATATGAAGATACTGTGCACCAGGAATACAAGGCTGTCCATTCAACTCATTGATACCAACGAACCGGCGCAAGTGAAGCTCAGACATTACTGACAAAAGCCATGTATGGATTTAGAATGCTGCACTTATTGTTTCCTAATGCATGCACATTCATTTGTTTTCCATCTTTAACATCAGGATAAATACACGGAACTCAGTTGCACTCAATTCATGTGCTACTCTTTCTGTTGTATTACACATTCAAAAGTGAAAGGATCTGCTTTTTCAAGCATTGCTCAGTTTGGTTTTAATATTACACCACTTGAAGTGCATCTCTAGACTTGAATTACAACTCTTATTTCTGCATTACCACAAAAGCTCAACCTCTTACTGCAATTCCTCTGGATATACTTTCGAGAGACTGACAAAACCTATTCTTCCCCAGGTCTGAAGATATTTCAAATTGCCCCTCATCTCTGCTCCCTCCTTGTACCGGGTTTGCAAGGCAGGTTTTGCTACTGGGGGGTTACAGGGGTGGCCTCTGGGAGAATCTGCCAGAAGCTTCCCCTGTGTCTGACAAAGCCAAGCCCAGGCAGGTCCAAGCCGGACCCAGCACTGGCCAAGGCCAAGCCCATCAGCAATGGGAGTAATTAAGTGTTAATGAAGTTATTTCACAACCATCTGGGGGAAAACAAAACAAAAACCTTCAGGTGACAGCTTTGCACGAATGATCCCAAATACTCTGTGTACAACAAGGTGAAAACCTTGGATCTTCTTTATTTACAGTAAGAACTATAGTCAAACTTACTGCTTTAATTCTTCTTTAAAAAGTTCCAAATTACTCTTTTTCTTTTCTTTCTCTCCTTTCTTCAATGGCTAAAATTAAAGATATATAAGACAACATTTCAGAAGACAAAGTGAACAAAATTAAAAAGCATAAGTATATAACAAAACTTTAGATAATTTCCATGCATATTTTACCCACAGCTTTCAAACCAAGTAAACTACAGGAGGAAAAAAAAAAACCAAAACAAAACACCAACCAAACAGACTTGAAAACATTGAGACTGAGTGCTATCAAACACAAAGCTAGAAAATATAAAACTAAGGATAGTTTAAACTAAACTTCGTTACTTCTCATTCTTACAATGCAGCATGTGTGATCAAACACTCTCTACAACATCCAAATTTAAAATAACTGAGGTATTTTGTCAGTTTGTTCCACTTGGAAAGTAAGATGCTGACTAGGCTCCTAGCAATCTGTCATGCTCTAATGAATTTGATAGATGTGTGTACATATATATGTAAATTACTTTACATATATATATTCAATTATTTTATCCACAAACATTCTATTTCAAAAAAAAATTCCTTCTCTTGCTTCTTTTTGGATGTAAACACAGTCTGAATAAACAGTTACTCTAAATGGTTCAAGATCCTCAGAAAAAACTCTTGAATGACAAAGAATATGGACACTGCAATACTACTTTTAACAGTAAGATATGTTCCTTAACTAACTCACGTGAAATTTTATGTTCAACAACATTGCTTTCATAAAACCAAATTTAAATGAAAACGTTTCCAATAGGCAGACATACAAAATATTTATTGTGTTACACACTACATCTTTGGAAAAACTGGACTTCCTACTCACCCCAGGCAAAGTTGTTTGTTTGTTTTTGTTTTTGGGGAGGGTCTGCCAAATAAATAAAATCATTTTTACCTCATTATCTTCAAGCACCATTGGACAGGGCAAGTGAGTAAACTGATTGCATTACTTCATAAGTATTTATGACAAATGTGAAAAGCAGTAATATTCTTACAGTACAAACACTTGCATATGACAGAACAGAGCTCAGCATAATAAAAAAATGCTACAATTCATTTCTGTAACTGTAGAGCTTTACATACAATGACAATCAAAACTGCCATCCAGTATTACCCCACTAGTCTAAAACTGAGATTTGCTTAAAGCTGGAAGGAGGTTGGGATGAAACTGCCCACAATTATCACATTCCATCTCATTTCCCACCCTAACAGGCAGCATGGTACATGTTTCACTTAAGCTTTAAAATTGTAGTAAGCTCTATTAAAAGACTTTAAGACATCCAAGACATTCAATACACATATACAGTAGTAACAGTAATCATATGCAATTATCACTTGACTCGAAAACCATGTTTATTCATAATATTTCCATTACTTTTTATGATGAAAAAAAAACAAACCAACACAACAAAACCAACTATCAAACCATGCAGGAGACAAACTATATTAAATAAAAATGAAGCGTTCAGCTTCAAAACTGTGCAAATTCTACAATTTATTTGTACAACTCAAAGAGGGACTTCTAAAGAGACTTCTCAGATTTCACCACAAAAAAAAAAAAAAATCAAAGAACCTCATCAAGAAAAAGCAGATGTAATTCAGAAGAAAGAATTGCTTCTGAAACTTTAGAAATTCTCAGGACTGTTGCTTTCCAACAGTCACTAAGGTGGCACCCATGAGAAGTCTGTCCCTGTTTACAGGAGCACAGTACAAACAAGGGGCAGCCAAATGACCAGGCAGTAGCAGGTACCTCCTGCTGGACACGAGGCTCCTCGGCCTCTGCATTTCACCACCTGGTTATCTGCCATGGCATCAGCCACATCAAAATGTCACCTCCCTTCGACATGTGATAAATGCAGATAAAGCTACTCTGCAAGATCACACAGCCCTTTCTCTAAGCACTTCTAAATATTTCAGTGTGGGGTTAATATTCAAGGAAGAAACTTACAGGCTTTTTGGTTTCGATCATTAGGAGGGATGGAGGCTTCTCATTAGATGGCTGACTTGGTTGATTTTTTTGATCTGAAAATCGTGATGAAGGCTTATAGATTTTACCCCGTTTTTCATCTGTTTCGTGCTCCTCTGAAATTAAAGGCAAATTAAAAGCAAATTTTATTAACTAATGCTGCACAGCACTGCTCATTAGAAAGAATGCTGTTCTTTAGTCTTGGCCATTCAATTCAATATATAATTTTATTTTAAAAAGAGATAATAGGAACTTTACATAATTTAACATCTTTCAGTATGAAGAAAAATAACAAAGATTTTAACACAAAGCATTTTTTCCTCTTAAGTTTAAAAGACTAGTCACATCACTGCCCACCCAAGTGAGTCAAAGCACGGAGTAGATTTTAGCATTAAGTTTTCTTTTCTGCTTCTGACATAACAAACCAATTTTAAAATGCAATTCAAAGCCAGTTTCCATCTCCACTAAAAGCCAAATGACCCACCACTGCCCAAAAAAGATTAGTTATACCTTTAGATGCATTAACGATTCCTCCTCTTACAAATGTTTTCACTTTACCACCATCACCTCCTTCAAAGGCAGCCAGGAATTCTTCATAAATTTCTGCAGCAGCCTTCTCATCCTCCTACACAGCAAATGTTCATCTATTTACTATCAACGCAGAACAACCTTCACTAGACAGTTACTCTTAAATTAGCTATGTGACAATCCTTTTTATTTTCTAGAGTTCAAGCTACAACCTGCATCAAAGGAGTTTCAATTTTAGCCAATCCAAATTTCTGAGAAATGTGGGAAGAACACGGCACAGAAGACACAAAGCCAGTAAGGCCTGTGTGCTCCAGTATGACTGTTCCCTCACAGGAATTTACACAGCAATTGAACATTCACAAGACACCAAACTGAAAAGCTCTTATCAAGGACAAGCATTATGAGCCTGGAGCTTTGCTGACCCCAGCATGAGAGAACAGTGCCTATTCCATCCCACCCATCAGGATCAACCCACGTGGCTGAAGATCAACAACAGGATCACCTTTCCGTATCTCTCAGAGAACAAGTCACTCCAGTGAGTTAAGCTGAGACACTGAATTTAGCACTGACATGATCTTTAGGCCATTATTTACAACAACTTGGCAAGAGATAAGCCACTGAAATACAGTACAAGTTGTGTGTGTAAAGTTCAAAGCCCAGCATTTCCAAAACTTTCACCTTATCAACCACCAGCGACATATTTCTAAAATGTGGACATTCCTGAGTAATCGAAAATGCAGTATCAAATTTTAAGATTTGTACTGACTCCAAATAAAGCCATTAGACAAAATTATGTTTTACAGAATAACAAGGATGTGTACTGAACCTAATTCGAAGATGACAGGTACTCTTTCTACTTACTAGAATTCAGTGACAGAGAGCAAATGAAGAACAGAGAATTATTTAAGGTGATGGCTGTCTCTCCATTTTTAAGCAATGTAACAATCAAAAGATTACTGTAATTCCTATTTCAGAAAGCCAGATAACTTGATTTCTCACACAGAAGGAAAGAGCAAGCCTCTCTCTATCTTAATGCCATGGATACTAGAAACAAATTAAACACATAAAATACAATTCACTTTTGCTCTTCGAGAGCTACAGTTAACAAAATAAAGGTATTTGGAGGTAATGCTGGTTGCAACCTAAAAGCAAATTTATTTCAGTTCTGCAGACAAAGTGAAATTTTCATTGTACCCCATTACCTTCTTCTTCAATTCTTCTTGTTCCTTCTTGCTCAGAGTCCGTTTGGCAGCACTCATTTTGCCAATACTGAACGCTTTAAGTTTACTTTCCATTAGAGGCTGCAAAAGGAGTTAGAAAACAGACATTAAACTGTTTACAAAACAATTCAAATAATGATAATGTTGACCTTGGTCTGGACCACCAACTTAAATAAAACAAAGAAAAGGCTTCCTGTACTTATCTCTAAAGTTGTCATTATCTAATACAACTAAAAACAATTCAATCTATGTGGGTTTTTTTAAACAAATCATCCTTGGTTTAATGAGGAAGCTTTTGATACACCCATTCAAACACAGCTGAAATATGAAGGGCAATTGCTGTAAGAACCTGGAGATCTTATCCCTATGCAATGCAGTTTATAAACCTTCAGAAACACACGCTTTGCACTAGAGTTCCCTTTTGATCACTGCAGTTTCCAAAAAACAAAACCAAAAAGCCAACAAAAAAAGAAAAGTTCTAAAAGCTTTTCTGACTATTTTGGCCAGAATAATGTATGTGCAAGGCTGAACAGGTGTAATGGAACAACAAACTGGATGCTCAAATTCAGCTTTGCTTGAAGAAGAAAATGCATTCTAGAGGTTTTCAGCTACTAGTTAAATAAAACAAAAGACCTCCCATTCAACTCCTGGATTCTTTTGGATTTTTTTCCAAAACGTGGATGAAGGAGCACTCCATGTAACAGTAATTTCTGGAGAACGGAATTAAAATTCTTAAGATTTTATTCAGGCAGTAAAGTGTCAAGAGAAGAAAGACAGCAGGATGAAAAGCATGTTCCAAAGACATGGGCAATGGGAAACAAAACCAGAGAGGTGATAAGAAACTTCTCTGGAAATTCCAAGCTTAACGCAGCAATTCATAAAGAAGAACAAAGCCCCACAAGAGCAAAACATAAGCTATCAGCCTTATCTTCAAAATATCTATGGAGCTCTTACACAGTGCACAGGGATGCTTAAAATTAACCTTTTTGCAATGACAGATCTTCCAAAAAAACCCAGCTCAATAAAACACCAAGACAAATCAGGTGAACAACTCAACTGTCGTATTATGGAAAAATTTCTGACACCAACTGCAAAGAGTTTCCTTGAGCAACAACTTTCTTTGTAAAGAGTTTTATTTCCAGTATCAGCCTCCTAGTTGAAATTTCTTTTACATTAAAAAAAGCACAATGAAAAACAAACTGAAATATCTCCAGTTTATAATTCTTGCTACGTATCACAAACACCTCTTAGATCTCTGCCAAGCATATGACCAAACAGCTCACATTTCTCTGAGAAGTGTTCCCTGCTTCATCACTGAAAGGAAAGCTATCAGTTACAAATGAATGCAGCCTTGTTTGTGAAGTTATATGGTTTATGACACCATGTTTGTCAATGTGAGCTGCTGAGACAGTTTTATCAGAAGCTTTTAATGCATCTGTGTGTTTTTAAATTTAATAAAATCCAGTTTTCCAGCTGTCTGAGAAATAGCTTATATTTCAGTTTGACAAACAACATACGACCTTGGCAAACGTGGGCATGTTGCCACGGCACAGCACTGCCAACAGAACAAAGACCACGCTCCTACCCAAGGCTTATCCTGGCACCAGAAAATATCCTCTCACATTAATGTTACAGGATACCTGCAGATCAGCCACGTGGATGTATGTTCCAGTGACATAAGGGAAGCAGCTGTAAGATAAAAGATATTCTGACAATAACATCTCCTCAGTTTTGAAAAGGTCTTGGGAATAAAACACAAACGAAGACCTTCGAAGTGGCCGGAGCAATATAGTTAATAGGACTGAACTAACTTATGCCAGCTAGTTAGATTCCAGTAGGCAAGTGTAACATTACTATCACCCATCTACAGCTTCACAGAACTCCTAACAACAGAACTATACAAAACTTGAAGATCTTCCTCCTTCAAAAAATGGAAAATACCAAGACAAGAGTCAAGCAAATGACAGAAGCAAAGAAACAACTTGCAGTTGAGTAATCAAATCTCTGTATGACAGCAAACTCCTTAAACAGAACACTGCACTGACTGTGAGGTGGCACAAAGTACTGAAGTCCCAGTTCCTTCAACAGCATTAAACATTCAAAAGAGATTTTAGGGTAATTTTCCAAATTGCAGCAAGTAAAGCAAATCAATAAAACGACCTACTTCCTTAGGAAAAGTGTCTGCTATCACCACTTGAATAATGCCATCTTACAGGCAATTTAATAGCTGGTAATTGGCTTTTGCATATACAAAATCAAACCAAAATCTTGAAGAAAATCCAAACCACAGAATGAATTGTCTGGTATTAACTCTCTGTTTGGCTCTTCTTGCCTGTTTTTATTTTAGCTCAGAAATAGATGAGTCTTCATGCAAAATACCAACCACACAACCAGGCAAAGGTCTCTCCACGCAGGGGATGGGGTGGCCAGTGAGACCAGAGAATTTCTCTAACCTTTTGCTCTAAATGTATTTCATCAGAAAGCAAAATAAAGGATGGAATTAGGGCCACGCTACCTCACCTTTGAGAAGTCAAATGTATGTAAAAGGGCTCTTCAATACCCTGACTGATCATCTCTTATTTTCAACTATTCCTCAGTGTAAGAGACAAACCTACAGAGAGTCCTTACAGCTCCTTCCTGTCCAAGGATCTGTTCTGAGTGCCATACCCTGCAGCACAGCTTCCTACACTGCTGGTTGTTTTGAAAGTTTCAAGGAGTATTTTTAAACATGAAAATCAATGGTTCATTTGCAAACACCTACAGGTTACATACCCAATGCACCAGGCTCTGCCTGCAGGAAGGAGTTTTCTTTCAAAACAGGCCTATTTTGGCTTTGTGGGTTTCACTGGAATTTTGGTTTTGGTTTTTTGTTTGTTTGTTTTCAAATATTTTGGACTTACATGTGAATCAGCAGATCCAGTGGTGTGTACTGCATCTGGCCCTCTGCCCTGAAGAGAGAATGAAGAGCAGGTGAGGCACAGAACAAGTAACAGACAAACAACCTCAGGGCTTTTTTATCCAGTTCTTTGAATGTGATTTTCATTTCAATTTCAACATCCAAATACACAAGAACTAAGATACATTTAATGTATTTTAATGATATATCTGGACACGTCACATCAGCAACAATATCAATATAAGGTAAATAAGGGATTAAAAAGATAGACTGTTCTTGTTACCACTAAAACCATCTAAATTTCCACAGCTGGATTTTATAAACACGCCACTAACAGCAGTATAAGGAAAAAAAAAAGTTTGTTACATTGCATCTGCAAGAGCTGCCATTAAAGGCTGTTAAAGATTACATCAAGTGCTTGATTACTTTTGGCTTACTATAAAATAATTTCCAAGCTGATTTTAGCATATTGTGTACAGATGGAAGCTGACCACCTCAAGAACACTAATTTAAGTCCAATTTGCTAGTATGTACTAATTGACATTATTGCTTTAAATTGTAAACCAGCATATATACAAAATCAGTTTTTTAATGGAGCTTAACTGATGGAGAACACACTTCTAAATTATGTAATGCCCAAATCCCAGAAAACCTCACTGATATAACATCTACTATTAACACATTACTGCCTGGTGCACAATTCATATCTCAATTGAATTTTAAGTCAAAATAAAAGATTTCCATTAGCTGAAATCTGTTCATTAGTTACAGAACATTAGCACTTCTCCTCATTACCAGGAACTTAGTTTCTATAGAAATAGTAATATATGATGCTCATCTCCGGTCTTCCAAAACGAACAAGCAGCAAATACTACTTTAGAAGATAATTTAGAAGACCTTGTTTTCATTTTGCATCCCTTTTCATCAGCTCAGGCATTTCTCTTTCAGAAAATATATTGCTATGTTTTACAATAAAATCAATTTAGAAAAACTAGCCTTCAACAAAAAGCACTTCAACAACAAGAACTAAATCCACAAAGGTAAAGAGCAACACAAAAATAAAGCCCTCGCATGGGAGAAGCAAAAGGTTCCTAGGAATATGTTTGAGGTCTTTTAAGAAAGAGAAAGGCTGGAAAAAACAAGCAGAAGAAAACATCTCTGTCTTACTCTCAAAGACCTCCCAAATCCACTTTCCTGCAACATTATCCATGGCTCACAAAGCACATCTTTGCACAGAATAAGAAGTTTACATGCACCAGTAGCAGTTCACTAAAATACGCATGGAAGCAAATATCACAAGCATCTTTTACTAACAAACACCACTTCCCACAAACTTTTCCTCTCTACTTGGCGCTGGATTTTTTTGTGACTCACAACTGCCTGTGGCCTCAGATCAGTAATCTGTTATGCACAGTTATATATATGGAGCTTACACAAACCTGTCCTCCCTCGAGAGTTTATGAATGTATAGCACAACATCACACACGTAAAAGACCCTTGTGCAAAGGAATTTCAGAGCATGAAAACTGCATTCTTCCTGCTGCCCCCCTGCGGCACCCAACACAGCAGCTACAATTCACCCTCACAGAAACAATTTCAGACCTGCAGGTAAAAATCCCAATCACGAAGGGGGAGCGATACAATGCTCTCTGCCTTAGGGCACTGACAGAGTGGAGACCGAGCATTGCTCAGGGAAAGGAGATTGTTTGGCAACAGCAGAATGGAATGACCAATCCCTGATTCTCCATGTCTGTTGCGCTTACAGAAGTTTTGGAGAGCAACACCTCCCAACAGAGGTGGGTGCTCAAGCTGCTTATAGGAAGGGCAACAGACACGGCATCACACAGAGTAATAAAGAGGATCAGTGCTCAGTAAAATGGCACAACTCCTGAGGAAGAACACAGAAAAAAGTAACAGACACTAAATCTGCTTCTCCAGCAACAAGCAGATGATGCTGCTCAGAAAGGCTTCAGTGCCTGGCAGCACACAGATTTTGCAGAAAAGCAGGCCAAAGATAAAAAAAGTCTGGAAGTCACTGGGAGTACAGTGGCGCTCCCCAAGCCACCAGCAGGGACCAGGGCACTGTGGAGCCACTCCAAACATCAGCTGAGCAGCAAAATTACCGTGCACTCATAAAACTTCTGAAAGCAATTTTAGATTTCAGACCAACTTCAACCCACAGCAATTAGCAGCTTTGGAGAGCCACATTATTCTTCTCAACAGTTCTTATTTTTCAGGTCTTCTCTTCCCTTTTATAAATTTAGTTCTACCTTTGATACTGCTGCTGACCATCCCAGAAACTGTACTGACAAAGCACAGGATGACAAGATTCTTGACAAAATTACATGTTGCTATCTGCCAGTTTCTAAATAGCACTTATTAAAAAAACCCACAAATTCTCACAGCACTGCACTTCGTATCCATCTGCATCCTTGAGGAGAGGGGTGATTTTGTTTCCCTAAGAGTTCCAGCAGCTGCACTGACTCAGCGGATCAGTGTCTTCCTAACACTCACCAGGAGGAGCATTTCAGATGATGTTGCCCACCTGTGCTGGAATCTGGAATGGAATTATTTTTTCTGTTCTCATCTGTTAAGCAGCTCAATTAAATTTAAGTGTTGAAAGAAAGATACCCAAATTTCTGTCCTGCACCTGACGAGATGTGAGCACAGCTCCTCCATGTTCAAAATACTGACACAAAAGGGTGGCGACTCCATTTTTCAGTCACTGCCACCATAAACAACTGGCAAAAGTCTTATTCCCACTCCACTGCATCTCCCACTTTGCATGAAACCTATCCTTACTTATTTTTTCCCTAAACCAGACTATTTTACAGCTGGATCACTTTTTCCATCACTTTCACTCTGCACATTTCCCAAAGACTTGTGCCAGCAGAGCCAAAGTGCCATTTGACAGCTGGCACAGCTTCTGCAGGAACACACAGCCCTGTCCAGTGCCAGTCCTGGAGCTCAGGTGGCCCAAAGCTCCATTCCTGAGCCCAGCCAACTTCACTCAACCTCCATGAGAAGAAAAAAAAATCTTCAAAGGATAGCAGAAATGCGATTTACTATGAACTCCTATGAAAATGCCAAAGCAGAGTCTTCTCTCAGATTCTGATGTTTATATTTTCTTCCAGCTTCATGGAAGCTTCCCAAAAAACCCGGAGAACTGCTCTCACAAATCTTCCTTCCTGCCCACAGTTCACATGGCCACAAATCCAGCTCTTTACAGTTTTTCCAACTTTAACAACCTCTTGGTAAAGCTGGCACGATCCTGTTGTTATTCAAATATTTAAAATACGATGTATACAATAAATATTTTAAATTAATTAATACTGATGTCATTTGGTAAAACAACAGAGCACAAAAGATGCCAGTAAAACCCCAGAGACAATGCGTGGCCTTCCAAATGCTGCGTGGTATTTTTGCAACTGTAATGGCTACAACTTAAATAAAGGCCCCTCCTTGCAAGACGCAACAGCTTCAGGGTAAAGTTTTTAGAAAAACTGGTGTAAGACACTCCTGCCCTGTTTCAACACCTTCCACTGATCCTGCCCCCATCCTGGGCAGCTGGTCACACTGAACTGGATCCCTGTTCCTGATCTAACTGATCACCCAGCAAAGGGAGAGATGCAGAGGTTCAGCCAAACCAGTTTCCAGTTCATAGCAGGCTCCCCTCCAAATCATGCCAAATCAACTAAAGAGGACAACGTCAGGGAGGGGAGAAGGCAAATGGAATCACAGCTTAAATTAAGCTGTTAAAATCCAGCAAACGGAGGTTTCCTTTCCCTAACTCTCTAGAAGACAAATGCCTGAAAGCATCTGCACATTATGTTATGTTAATCTATTTAGTCTTCACAATTACTGGAATAATGCATATCAGTATTATTCCCTATTTCAATAGTCCCAACTTGCAGACACAACGGTAAACAGGAAACAGTTTTCTCCAAAGTATTTGCAAGGAATGGTATCCGTTAGAACACTAAACTCAGATGAACAGGTACATTTTTTAGAATGAAAGAGGCAAAAGTACAGCTTGGTCCAAGTGGATTATCTCTTCTGCCCACGGCAGCCAATTTGAAGAGCACTATATATAAGGGCAGTGGACATGCAATATAGTTTCTGTTTTCAGAAGATAAAATAAGAAAATGGAAGAGTCATTGAGCAGCAAAAAACGTTATATATAAAGATAATAACTGAACATAATCTGTATCTGTAATTTCAAAATCATGTCCTACACTGACATTCTGTGCAGTCTTCAGCAATCTCTATTTTCTCTCTAATTATCTTCCTCCCTATTTAGATTTCTGGAAATCTCGAGTACGTATCTTGCTATTCTGATCTCAACGTGCCAAAGGAAGAGATGATGCTTTTGCAGCATATTTCATGCTGGAGACTCTCAAACTTATTTAGCAGCTGACAGGATCACACAAGGCAGCTGCCACCACAGCCACACAGGCATTGCACCATCTCCAGGGATGTTTTTCAAACAGTGAATGAAACAGATAATGCCTGACTGAAAAAAACCCTCGATTTTACACTACAAATCAAAGTAACTGGCTCAAATTCAGTACCTGGACACTAAGAGTGAAGAACAAACACCAACTATTCTGAAGGGAAGAAACTATTTTATTTCAGGCACTAGGTCACAATTCTTTGTAGAGCACAGAAAATGAAAGGTCACTGTGTCTTCCCAGCAGGTAACTAGAAGCCAGCAAAGGCACATCTTGGAATTACCACTGAAATGTATCTATGGAATCTACAGGACATATTTGTTTTGCAAATACAATTACTCTTATAACCTGCAAATACAATGCACCAAAAGAAACGAAGCCTACAACTTCAATATTGATAATGTCAGTAAATGCAGCCTAAAATAATTTTAAAAAATCAAAATGTTTGATACATAATTACTTTAAGAAACAGAGCTAAGTGGTTATTTGTTTAATTGTTAAAACAGGCTCAACGAGAAATACACATTTTTATCCTTCTGTGAATAAATTAATTACCAAAAAAAAAAGGATATTACTAATTCCAATACTGTTATGTCATACTTCTTTCTGCAGATCTCTGAGAAATATCTCTATGGATACACATATCCAAACATTCATGGCATGACAAAATAAAAGGTACCAACACACCATCCCACCCCCTGAGATTTCCCAAGATTTATTTTTTGTGAAATAAATCCCAAGAGCTAGGCACATTTTATTTTACCTCACTTTTCAATAAAAACATTCTTATGGATCCAGGTATATACTATCCCTATTTTTTTGGCACATGAAATAATATTGACAACAAGAAACAAGTAAGATCTAGAATGTAAAGCAGGGGGAAAATACTACGAAACACAGCCTGGACATCTGGAGGAGAGGGAAACGTGCATGAGAGTGGAAAGGCAGGGAGAGCACCCCCTCAAGAGGCCCTGACTGATGAACACACATCGGACCCCACATTCTCTCGTTGTCCTACTGACTTCTCTGGGATGGATGAGTTGGTATGAAGGGTTAAGTGCCTGCACACACCCCTGCAGAACTGAGAAATAGGACAGCAAATACTCCTCATAAATTAATTATTACTGTATGTTAAAAAAATAGTATCATCAGTACAGAAAGAGTAAATGACAATAAAGTCCATGATTAACTGTGAAAAGAAAGGGGTCACATCTGGATTGGTTTTGTGCACCTCTTCAGTTGCATTAATCAATAATTAATTATTCTATGTCTAATTATACTTGAAATCCCAAAATGTCTTATTCCCTGAAAGCCACTGTCCTATTTACTACTCAAGTTTTCTGTTCAGCTCTTACTTGCAATTCCAAGCCAAAAGCAAGATAAAAAAATGTTTCTTGGCAATATTTGGAACAGATCATAAAAGGCAAACAAAAATAAAACTCTCCTACTCTAGTAACACTATGTGAGCAAAAATGCAAAGGCTTTTGGTAACTACATTTCATTACCAAGTACAGGGGTAACTACAGAGTTTCTAAGCAGCAAGACAAAAAAAACCCACCCTATTTTTGCTTAATTTAAAAAATGGGAAAAAATTAATTTATATAGCACTTAAAATTACTGAGCCAAAATGTGGTTTCCCCCTTAAATAATTTACACGCTAACACAATAAAACCTAGAGGATTTCTGTACTTCAGGCCTAAAATCCGAAACAAAAGTGAGCGAAAAGGAGTATCACTAATCCTCTCACAGTCAGCTGCCAGAGCATCCCCCAAACACGTCTCACCCTCTCTCCCCTCGGCAGGAGGGATGCCGAGGGCGCGGGCAGCTCTGGGCTGGGAGCACTCGCATCCCGCCCAGCCCTGGGCAAGTTTGCCAGAACTCCTGCACTACCTGGGCTCCTGCTCTGGAAATCCGCCCAACCAGAACTACAGGAAGTACAACGAGTGCCGTGAAAAGCGCGGGGAACGCCACGGCGATTCTACGGAACTTGTAATTCCATCGCAAATCGAAACCACACACTCCATTTCAAATTGCCCTTCACACCGGCAAGGTACAAACTAACCCCGCGCGGGCTTCGGCCCGCGAGGGACCAGCGAAATTCCACCCGCGGGCGAGCTCGGGCACCACCGACCAGCCCGCACCGAGCCGGGACTCGGGCCGGCACAGCCTCCGCCGGGCCCCGCGGCTCCCTCCGCCGGGCACAGGGCCACGGCGGGCACAGACACAGGCCCGGGGCGGCCCCGGGGAGCGGGAGCGTCCCGCAGAAGCCCCGGGCGCCTTCCCGCCCCCCACCCGGTGCCGGGGCCCGCAGTCACCCCGGGCACGGCGCGGGAGCGGACCAGGCCGCGCCGCCCGCGCCTCGCCGCCCCGCCACCACCGGGCCCCGCCACCACCGGGCCCCGCCGGCGCGGCAGCGGGCCGTAGGCCTGGGCGGGGCGGAGCGAAGCGGGCCCCGGTCCGTGCCCCCGCGCCGCGGGCCGTGCCCGGGCGGAGCGGCCTCACCTTCCCGGCGGGTTTCTGGGAGCCGCCGGGCGCCTTGTCCGCCATCTTGCCTCTGCCGAGCCCAGCCCTGGCGGCGGCGAGCCGAGCGCCGAGCACACCGAGCCCGCGAGCGGAGGGCGCGCAGCCGATCGCCGAGCGGTCGAGGTGCCGGCCTGCTGCCTGTCCGCGGTGAGAGCCCGGGCCCCGCACGGCAGCGGCGGGAACGGCGGGAACGGCAGGAACGGCGTAAACTGTGACATCCAACGGAGAAAAGCCCTTGGATAAACAGTGAAGGGGCTGGCACAGCAAATCCTCCGTTACTGGGTTTGATACCACACCAAACTGTAACTATTGAACACCGCGTAACCGGAGATCACAGCCAGAGGTCACACTGCGTTTATCATGAGCCTCGCATTCCTGCTCTTTCATGGATTTCCAGCATAACGCGGGGTATGCTGGGGTCGATATAAGACTTAAGACAAGTAGGTACACAGAAATTAGCGAAAGCTTTAATCCAGCACCTGCCGATACCCGCTGCCCTGTGCGTGGAGCGGGACCCGCGCTGAAAACCACCTCGGCCAGCGGGGAACGGGGCGGGAGCTTCCAGAGGAGCGGAGGAAAAGGCAAAAGCAGAGAGTGAAGGGGGCAGGGGCAACCGCGGAGGACGGGAAGTTTAGAGAGGGCAAAGCCCTCGGGAAACCTCAGCGGCTGCAGGTGTGCAGGGACACGGTCTCGGGGCCAGAGCTCCGCCGGGAGCGGCTCCGTGGCCGCTGCCGCACGGCCTGGAGGCGGTGCCGGGGCTGGGCGGCTGCGGCACAGCGGGAAAAAGAGAGGAAAGGCTCCCTCAAAGGCGGAGAACGCGGCTCAGTGTGCAAGGACAGCGGGGCGGGCAAAAGGAAAAACTACCGGGATTCCTCGTCCCTCCAGCTGCGCGGAGCTGCGTCCCGGCACCGCGGGAAGCGGGATGCGGGCACTGAGGGGAGCAGGAATCTGGGAACGGCGGGAAGCGCTGGCGCCGGCAGGGGGCAGGCCCGGCCCGGCCCGCACAGCCGGCTGAGGGTGCCGAACTCACACAGGGAACCCTCCAAACAAGTAAGAGCGATCCCCACCGCTCCCCGGGTGCTTCGCCCCGCAATCCAGGGAGCGGCCGGGGCGAGACCGCGGGGCTGCAAAGCGCCGTCCTCCGGCTGCCCGAGCCTCCTGCCGCCCTCCGGGAACAACCCGCGGAATTCCCTGCTAGGGCAGCGGCAGCGGCGGATCCAGAGGGAGCCGATGAGTGTGTAAGGCACATAAGCAGTGGAACGGTGAGGGTGTGCTGTTCCTATGGCTGGGTCGCACCGCCACCTGCACGGCTCTCCTGGGTAAATCCGAGGTGGACGGAAGGAGGGAGAAATAAAACCTACACCTTGACGGCAGGATTTGGGCACAATTCCATCAGTCTTTTGAGGATATTTTGAGGCCCAAGCTTGCCCGTAGAGGAGCCCTTCCATATGAAGAATGGCTTTGGTCAAGGAGCTTTAGAGATGGATTAGGCAAGATTTACTGCCTAAGAATCCAAGTCAAGCCTTTCTCTTCCCCGATCTTTCTCAGTGTTTACTTGAGAACCGTTTCACTAGCTTGCAAAGACAGGATAAGTGTCATCTGTGACCTGCTTCTGGGGTTTTTTTTTACATAGTAATGGAAACAGGTGCAGCAAAGACTTGAAAGCAAACCAGCTGGGGAACTTGTACTGGATAGAAAGGGCATTTAGGGCCAGGAAAAGACACTGGATGCTGCTCAGCTCTCCTGGGACTGCACTAATAATCCTGGCGTGAAAGAATGACTGACATTTGTGGATAAAAACCAAACATCTAGCTGGAAAGAGGAACGTGCCCTTGGATGGTAGAGTTTTGGGGCCACTAATGTTTGGAAAATTTGTGCTCCATTTGGCCTCAATCCCTTTATTTAATCCACCTCATTAATCCTTTTTAATTATCCACTTCATTGTTTAAATCCTCTGCTTACTGCTCACATTCTATGCTCTTTTATAATTAATAAACTACACCAAATTAAGAGCATCATGATCCAAAGCATGCTGTGAAAGACAGGAAAGATACAGTTAGAGTTTCAAAGGTCATCTCTAAAGATAATTTTTCAGAATGAACTGTACTCCTGAATCTGCACTATTTATAACACACTGCAATAGTACAGTAGCACTCGTGTACAGATAGTGAATGAGAACACATGTCACTGTCTTGGGCTGAATGGAACAGGAAGGGGAGGAAGGAGAGAGGGAAGGAAAGGAAGCAGCAACAGGCAGAAATCTGTGGAGAAATAATGCTGGAAAGGGCAGGCTAATAATAATATTTAAAAGTAAATTGTAAACATTTTTCACTATAATGCAGTAGGTCTGGTTGCTTGCAGACCTGGGAATTGCTTATTAACTTGTTACAATGACAGATATCATTAGACAACGTACTAGGGAAAATCATGAATTATCATAAATAATTAACACTAAGCTGCATTAAGTAAACCACATGCTGATGTGCATTACCCTTGTCTTTCTGGCTGCTTTTTTCTCCACTTTCATACAAAAGCTCTCCATTGCTCTCATCCCAGGCAAGGGCACAGCACAACTGCTGCAATACTTTTGCAAAGGTGTGTGAGGCCAGGGGAAAGGAAGGATTTGAAGTGCTTTGGAAGTTCCCTACCCTGTAGCCAAGGAAGCACGTTTGAGGACATGGGGCAAGCAGATCAGGAGCAGGACAGAAGTGTAGCCACTGGGTGTACAGGTTTGGAACTCTGTGTTGTTTCATGCTCTCAGTAGTGGATCACTGGTATGTGTGTGTGTTCCCCATGGTTCAGGCAGCAGTCTTCCAGCTTCTTCCCTTATTCTACCCTCACCTCCTCCCACTCCTGAGACTGAAAACCGCTGGTAAGGAATTCTCAAGATAGGTAAGTGCCCGCTCCCCTGTGTATCGTGTGTTGCTGGGAAGCTCTGGGTACGCAGCGCAGAGATGAGGAGAAGGGCAGAATGTGCAGCTGGAGCACAGAGAACCTGGGCTGAATGAAGAAGCTCTAGCAGGAACCACTGGAATAAAAAAAATGGAGCCAGAGGCTCTGCCTGGAAAAGGGCAGTTTGGCTCTGAGGTGCCCAGCAGCCTGGACTCACTGCCACTGCTCTGTCTGCTCTCTGTCTGCTTGGCTGAAGCCATCTGAGTGTTACTCTGCCTGAGTGCTGGTGCTCTACCTTGCCCCAACTGCAAGACCTGCTCCACTGCTGCTTTCCCTTCCAGGACCCCACCACTCTTCCTGGAACACGTGTTTTATCCGGGAACCTGGGTTCTTTCTCTGCCTGGGATTCCTCAGGCGGTGAAGCAAATTACACAAACCAGTCACAGGAGCAACATCTGACTTGCACTGTCTGGCTGAGAAAGGCTGGTAGTTTGCAGTGCATTTTCCAGGCATTAGTGCAAGTATCAAATGAAGGCTTAATTGCAAAAGTCTGCCTGCAGCTTCTTGTCAGAGGGAATTAGCCTAGAATCCAGATGTGCACCTTTATCAGCTGTTTAAAAGCATGCATGTTCAAGATGAGTGCCATGCCTGTCATTCCTTTGTCCATCCTGAGAGTCCCTCCTTTCAGGTTACTAACAGTAAGTAGCAATTTGTGCTCTGGGAAACACTCCCACTCAGCACATACAAACAAAGCAATTTCTTAACCATGCACTTTGTAAGTGAGGGTTCAATCCTGCAACCCTTGCAAAGGCCAAGCTGTACTTTGCTCTTACCGTGAGCCACTGGAAGCCGGGACAGTGGTGGATTTTGACCATGGAAAACATGTGAAGTGTGCATCTAACAATATGCTGTTCTTCATAACAGAAGAACTTCACTGCAATACTTATGTTCAGATTTGCTGCTGTCCAGAAAAACACGAGTTCTACCTCTAATCTTTCAAAAACAAGAACTTTGAAAAGACAGCAACCATGCCTTCAGAGAAATTTTCTTAAAATGTGAAGCATTTTTCCCAGTTTGCTGTGTTCAGTGGGTTTTTTCAGATTTTTTCCAGATGGGTTTTATCGCTGGTTTTTAAAGCATAAAGAGCAGAAACCTGAAGATATTCAACTTGAAGGTAAAGGGGGCAGAAAATAAGAAGCTTCTGGTGAATGAACATTCCTGTGCAACCATGATGGTGTTGGTTACTGTTACTCCCTTTTATCACATCTAGCTTTTCTCCCCTCCAGGTGAGGCTTCAAAATACAGGTATCACTTTAACTTTTCTTTATCTATTAAGGAATTAGGTTTATAAAGTATAATTGTCCCTAATTAGTTACTCAAGACAGAGAAAACGATGCAAGGATTCCTGTTTATCCAGTCTTAAAAAGATAGTGGAATAGAATCTCTAAATGCAAGTTAATCTCTTCAGTATTAGATCAAAGCCCTGTGTCTACTCAATTATTACAAACTGTTATAATCACTGCAGGAGAAAGTACCCATCAAGACATTATTTTCAAGAAACTGATACACACTCGAGAAAGGATAAAAAAAAATCACATAGAACAAAAGGACCATTTTTGTATGTCTGTATCTCTTCAGTTGTTCTCCCAGAGAATCTGCAACCGTGAGGTATAGGAAACAAAGTTAGATAAGGCTAAAGCTTCTCATTCTTTAACAGCTCCTCTTTTCAAATGGAGCCAAATTCTACCCTTACTCTTGGTCAGTGGGGTTCCATGCAAGAATCAGATTTACTAAAGAGCTTTCAGCGAAGGAGAAATGTTTTTAGTCAGATGAAACTTCTTACTGAGAAAGAAATCATGAAAATCTGTCTTGGCGGTGAAGACGTAGAAAGAAAAAAGAGAGGGACAGGGTTGTATGGTAGAGGATTATGTAAGGCAAGAGCTCCTAAGACTGTTGTTTGGCAGTGTGAGTGGGTTGAATTGGGTGGGGCTAAAGGTTTATATTCAAAAGCATCTTAAAATCTTCCAAACACCACCATTGCTTGTTCACATTAGGACTTCCTGGATTCCTGGGAGTTAGTTTATTTACTTACTCAGAAAAGCTATGGATAATAGGAGGACTAAGTGTGACCTCTTCCCTAGTGGGCTGAGTACGTTACAGTGCAAAACATGAATTTAGCTTTTTTTTTTTTTTTAAATTTTCTAACCAAAAGGCATAATTTCACTGGGGAGGGTTGAAGTAATTTAGAATATTTTTTAGGATTTTTGATGTTTCAGACAAAATGGCAACTTGTGAAAGGACTTCAGCAATTAATAAAACAAATGTGTAACATAGAAACAAATTCATATTCAGTATTTTAACACATCTTTTTTTCTCTGAGTCTTTAGCCAGCACTGATTAAAGTTATCTTTCATTGCTTACCTCATTAGGCAGTGCCTTCATCAGTGTTTTAAGAGTCTTCTCAAAGGTTATTTGGAGAGAAAGCCTGCAGAAAATTCTCCACATGCTAGGAGAAACCCTGGTGTATGCTGACCATGCCCTTCTAAATATAAACTCTGGTTAGAGAAATGCAGAGGCCTCTTCATGTGCTACATTACGTGGACTCTTCTCTGTGACCTCCAGATGTCCTGATTCTCCCTGGCTTACCACGTAATAGTCATGTAATACTAACCTTGATGGACTACATATGAATAAGAGGCTATTTTGAGGTTGTAAGTGCCTTAAATTGTAAGGTTGCCTGTACACTATTCCACAGCTGGCTTGGGAACAGAATACTTAACTCAATGTAAGATGTGTGCAGTTGTCTTTATGAAAACCCAGTCTGTTCTCAGAGATCATTCTCCCTGTGAGGAGTTTGCCTTGGAAATAAGCAAAAGACTAGTTTAACTAATTTAACTAGTAATGAGTTCCATAAATGTGGTTGATAAAGCTACATTGCTGTCACTTGGCAGAGGTGCGAACTGTGATCTTCAGAAGCTCTGAGATCTCCCTGGCACTTTCTGTCCAGACAAGGAGACCCAGGTTATGCACGTGTGACATCAGCAGAGCAACTGGGGCAAGCCAAAGCTGGATCCCCACACAGAGCCAGAGAAAATGTATATTTATTGTACACAGCTTGTATTTATTGTAAGACAGGTAACAGGTAAACCCATCAGCGACAGAGCAAAACCCAGGAGCTGGACTAGATGATCATTGTGGTTCCCTTCCAGCTTAGGATATTCCATAATTCTAAGAAAACTACCATGGGCCTGTGCTTCTGCTAGAGGAGCTGGTACGTACAAGTCTCTCAAGTGATTTTCAGCTCTGCAAAAAAGACCCCATCCCCTCAATATTTTAAGGCATCGTAAAATATTACAGGAAGACATCAGAAGTGGAAAGAAATTTCCAGACATTTATCTTCTCTGCAGCATTAGTGTGTATCTCCACCAATACCCACAGTCCAGTGGCCACCAGAACTGTCGATCTTGAATGGCAAGCAAACCCCACCTGCTCCTCCCAGCCTGGGCTGCCTCCCACAAAAACATAAACCCTGGGTGTCTCCCCCAGGAGGCCAGGTGATACCCCTGTCAGTATTGCCTGGGGCAAAAGGGCCGAGTGCCTCCCACATCCCTGAAAGTCTGGAGGTTGCAGAAAAGCCAGAACGTGTTGAGCAAGCCCTGCTGCCACTGCTAGGCCAGCAGTTCCCAATCAGCAGTGGATGCTGTTGTTCTTTAGACACCATCTGTTGCAACAGCTGCTGGTGGCTTTCCAACAGGCTCTTTAGCACAGGTCTAAAACCAGATTGCTCTCAGTCAACCACCTCTTATCTAACCTTGATGAGGGAGGCTGAAGATCATGGTCACTTTGGCCCTGTTATGTAGGGCCTGCAGTGGTACTGACCACCATAAATCAAAGTGCCACTTAGGGACTGGGAGAAAGGGTCACCAGAGCCTTACTGGGAGCGCCTGTGCGTGGTGTGGTAGGAGCAGGGCAGGGGAAGGGGAATTCTCTAGCTAACAGGCCCCTCACCACCAGGTGAGCAAACAGTCCAGCACCTGGCTTGTCTCCTCTTCAGGATGGCCTCTCTAGTATGGAGCAGCCCCATGAGAAGCCTGACCTTTACCAGAGGCTGAGCAGGTTTTGTTAATCCCCAATAGCCTTTCCTCTCCCTAAATCACACACTGCAGAGCCCGTGAGCAGTGGGCTTGTTCCTGAGGCTTACTCTAGGCGGGATCCCCCCTGCCTCCTACTTCCTTCGGACATGTTAAGGTACAGTAACACCCGGGCAGCGCTTTCCCCTGTATTTTTATGTTCTGATTATGTAACTGTGCTGCTTGCATAACCGCAACGACAATAAATGTAGGATTTGTCCAAGGATCAACTCAGGGCAGCTCCTGTCAGCCTGTTCCTGGGTCTCCCTCCCAGCCACCCCACTTAGAATATGGAGATAAGGTAGGTGCCATGTGTATCAGTGAGACACACAGCCTGAGGAGTGTCCAGTCAGTTGTCCCTGCACCAGGGACCCCCTATAAAACACAAGGACATTAGAGCCTGTTATCTGAAAAATGTCTATTTCATGTTTTACTCCTCACATTGGCTTTTCAGCACTGTTCAGTTGTTTATTTTCCCAGCAAGTCTCCTGTGTAATTTTTTAAAGATTACAAGCAGTGTCACCAGTCTGCCCTACTTTTGACAGTTCCATAAAGTCAGTATTTTTACTTCAATGAAAAAATGCATTGAAAATTACTTTCGGCAACATACCTTTGCGACTTCTTTTGCGATAACTTTTAAAAAAAGGTAATTCTGATTGCCTCCTTGTTCAGAAGATTTTTCACATTGTCATGACTCACTATCAAACAGAAGATTTTTGTAAAAATCGTTGGGCAGAATGCCCTAATTACACTGGACCTCAGTTTATACCATGTGACCAAATATATATCTCTGAATATAACCACGTAATACATACTTTCGGAAGCCTAGAGCTATCACATGTTTAAGACCATCTGAAAACAAATAAAAAGGAAACATGTTGAAGCAGCGGAGAGCAATCCCTTACTCTGGCTCCTACCTGTGCCTGCATTAGTGACTTACCTTTGCCCATCGCCTCCTACTTCCTTCGGAGGTGTTAAGGTACAGTAACACCCAGGCAGCGCTTTCCCCTGTATTTTTATGTTCTGATTATGTAACTGTGCTGCTTGCATAACCGCAACGACAATAAATGTAGGATTTGTCCAGTGGTCAACCCGGAGCAGCTCCCGTCAGCCTGTTCCTGGGTCTCCCTCCCAGCCGCCCCGCTCGGAGATAAGGTGGGTGCCGTGTGTGTATCAGTGCAGCCCTGCCGGGAACGTTTAGCCTGAAATACCGCTTGCATTCAGTGCGTGAGATAATGTCACCAGGTCTCACCGAAGCACACGCGACAGACAGGCACCCAGCTGCCAGCTGTCCCCTGTCTCGGGGTATTCCCGCGGGCTGTCCCACCGCCGGGGATCCCGCAGCCCTGCCGGTCACCTCCCCTTCCCCGGGGCTCCCGCCGCCTGCGCGGGCGCAGCCGCGTTCGGGGCCGGGCGGGCGCCTCGGAGCCCCCTTTGTGAACGCCCGGGCGGGCAGGAGCCGTGCCGAGCGCCGCCGGGGCCGGTGCCAGCTGTCCCTGTCCCCGTCCCCGTCCCCGGGAGCGGGGCCCCGAGGGTCCGGCTCGGCCCCACGTCCCTCTGCGAGGGCGCTGCCGGGCCGGGCCCCCCCGCTGCGACCGCATCAATCATTAACGGAGGCTCGGGTGTCCAGCGCCTCCCTCCTCGGGAAACCCTACCCGGGGTGGCGGGGGCGTCTCTTCCCGCTCCTCGGGAGCGCTGGATGCGCCGCGGGTTTCCAGTTACCGCGATGCCGGGCGGCGGGGCGGGAGGAGCCGCGGCGGTGCCGCCACTGCCCCTGCTGCAATGAGTGATGCTGCCGGGGGCGGCGGCGGGGGCGGAGAGGCGCAGAGACACCGCGGATCCTCCGCCGGCGGCTGCGGGCGCAGCGGCTCTGCCTCGCCCGGGCGGCGGCGAGGCGGCGGGCCGGGGGCCGGCCGGGGCAGCGGCGGCGGCACCGGCACCGGCACAATGCCGGCGGGCGAGGGGGACAAGGAGGAGGCGGCGCCGCCGCCTCGTCCTGCCACCCTGCTGCGGTGGGACGAGGTGCCCGAGGACTTCGTGGAGTGCTTCATCCTCTCGGGCTACCGGCGGCTGCACTGCTCGGCGCAGGAGTGCCTGGCCTCGGTGCTGCAGCCCACCAACGAGACCCTCAACTTCTGGACCCACTTCATCCCGCTGCTGCTCTTCCTCAGCCGCTTCGGGCGGCTGCTGCTGCTGCGGGGCGCCGGGGACGTGCCCTTCCACCACCCGGCCCTGCTGCCCCTCTGGTGCTACGCCTCGGGGGTGCTGCTCACCTTCGCCATGAGCTGCACGGCCCATCTCTTCAGCTGCCTCTCCCCGCGCCTCCGTGCCACCTTCTTCTACCTGGACTACGCCTCCATCAGCTACTACGGCTTCGCCAGCACCGTGGCCTACTCCTACTACCTGCTGCCGGGGCTGAGCCTGCTGGACGCCGGTGCCATGAGCCGGTACGTGCAGCAGCGGCTGGGCTGGCAGCTGGACTGCAGCCTGCCCATCGCGGCCTACCGCGTGCTCGTGCTGCCCGTGGCCCTGGCGCTGGCCGTGGGCTGCACGGCCGCCTGCTGCCGCAGCCGCGCCGCCTGCTGCGCCTACCCCTTCGCCGTGCGCACCTTCGTCTTCGCCATGCCGCTCAGCATGGCCTGCCCCATCATGCTGGAGAGCCTCCTCTTCGACCTCCGCACCCGCAACCCCACGCTCTTCGTCTACTTCTACCGGCGCTACTTCTGGCTGCTGGTGGCCGCCTTCTTCAACGTCAGCAAGATCCCCGAGCGGATCCAGCCGGGGCTCTTCGATATCGTGGGGCACAGCCACCAACTCTTCCACATCTTCACCTTCCTCAGCATCTACGACCAGGTGCACTACGTGGAGGATGGGCTGGCTGAGTTCCTCAAGGCGCCCCTGGCTGCCCCCACCTACCTGGGCACCGTGGGGTACATGCTGCTCCTGACGGTCTGCCTTGCCGTGGTCGTCAGGAGGTTCCTCAACGTCGCAGACCTCTGCAAGCAGGACTAGCCAGGCCAGCAACCCTCAAGACAGTGACCGCCGTACCAGTGACCCTTGCGCTGGAGGCCCTCGGGCCAACGACCTTCCGACCGGTGATCCGCAGACCAGCTCCACCGTGTCCTGAAGAAGCTGTGAAATCTGGGGGAATCACACCTGTGGAAGAGCCAGGTCCCTTTCATGGAGGGTTGCTGGAGAAATTGACCATGGTGGAACTGCTCGTGCTCTTTAAACTACTAGGTTACCAGGGGAAGCAAGCAAATGCTTACTGGTATGTTGCTGCTTAGAGTATAAGCTGAAATAATTTAGCTCGACTACTAGGAAGAATGCATGAATGGTGAATGCCACTTACTAATTTCATAACAATTAGGTTTAAACTAGCTCTGTATATACATATATATTTATATATCTAGCTATATATTTATTAGCTACATATATGTGTATATATATGTATACACCTGAAGACGTTTGTGCAATGATTACTCATAGACTTTTAATCAACTCCTATGTGAAATTTCCTAGCAGATTATGCACTGACATTTATCTTCCTCTGTGATGCTGTAACAGGCCTTTGCAGCCACATACTGAATTTTAAATGCAAACAAATCGATAGCTATCTATAGTTTCTAAGGTCTTGCAGCCTTTTCAGCCAGGGAACAATAGATTTAACAGAGAGAGGAAAAACAGCTGTGAATTATTACAGACTAACCAGTTGATGGAGAGACTTTAATTAGACAGGCAGTGAGTGGTTGGTGTAACCACTCGGATACTAAAATAAAATAGAAGGATATGTAAAATAATTGAACCAGAAAGGGGTCAATGGAATGGGGGCAGGGGAAGAAGGAGGACTCTGCATAATGGCATGGCTCTTCCCTCAACACGTCAGGAACATCTGTTGTGTTAAGGGGTTGCTAAGGGGCCTCTATCTTCCCTGGTAAATCACCCCCAAATCAGCCCTTTAGAGTCAAAGTCAGATGCCAGACTTTCTATAAACCCCTGCCAAGCTCGGTGGGAGTTCTGTGGATGTAAAGAGAGTAACTGATGCATGAGATCTCATTCTGGAATTTTAGAGAACTACATGGAACTAGTTTCTTCTGCTCTTAAATTAGAGCACTGTCAGATTTACCATCCTAAAATTAGTTACAGAGTAAGGTACTGCTGAATCTGAGTTCGGGACTTAAAATCTGGCTCCAGAAGTACTGGATAGTGGCACTTTCTCATCATTCCCCACCTTTTCCTATTTTGCCTCGTTGTGGCTGCAGCTGGGTGTTTTGAAATTCTCTTTCAGAAGCTTTGGGGGAGTTCAAAGACAAGAATTAGGAGATATTTTCCAAAGCAGTATCTTTTCAGAGCAACCCAGATATTGCCATTGTCACGCAACAAAGAGCTAACTATAGTTTGAACTTACTCTCTGTACACAGAGACATTTTTGTAGACTATATGCAGATTTTAAGCAGATGGGGTTTGATTTTTGTCTGGCAGAACAAGTTATGCAATAATATTACACAAGGGGGTTACATATCAAACTTCAGGTGAAAAACTACTTGTATATGCCATTGTCAGAAGAAAGGTGGTAATTGCTTAGGAAATGCTGGTGTCAGACTGCACAATAGTGTAGTGGCTCTTTTACTCAGTCCGTGTTGTAGAAATATATTTCTGCTTGGGTCTTTCCCATATTCATGGACATGGCATCTGAACCCCAAGAAAAGTTTTTGAGTCCAATCCCATAGTCTTCTGTAAGACAAAGCCCCCTTTGTTTATAATGGCAATATAGGAAGAGCTATAGCTGGGGATTATGAGGCCAAGTCCTTAATATGGGTCAGAATCATCACAGAAACCAGTAATTTATATGTCCTGTACAAATGTCAGCTTTGTGAAAAATTCTCTATCAAAGTACATAAGCTCACAGAAAATTACACTCACTTCATTTTGTCTCAACTCATTTTAAGTGCAATGGTTTGAATATTTTAAATTCTCAGTGAATGATTAAAATGGCCCAACAAAAAGATGTACTCTTTGCCAGCCACAATTCTGCTAGTACGTAATTTCTGGTAGGGTCACATGTGGTCTCTTAAAGAGATTGGCTACAATTTTCTGAAACAGCAGTTCCCAAACTGTGGCCCCTTGAGTTACTGCTGATGGGCCATAAAAAACAGCATGGCCCCATGTGGCTGGCTGTGTTTGGTTTTCATTTGCCAACCTGCATTAAAAGAAAATTAAAACTACATGAAGTATTTTTATTTTTACGTATTTCCATTAACTTTTGTTACTCATAAACGTAGCATTGCTTTATCAACCAACAAAGCAGAAAATGATCTGCACCACTGGGAGAGCAGGCTGGTTCACAGCAGTTATTCTTTGAAATGTGCTTTATATTGTGAAAACCCTCAAAACTCACAATAGAAAGCCAGTGGATCAAGACCTGCAACGATGTCATCCTATGAATTTCCACAACTGCAAAAAGAGGCCAAAAATCTTTGAGATGGGCTGTATTCAAATTAAAATAATAGTGGCATAGTAGTTAGAGCCCAGTGACTCACCCAGGTTTCAAAACTAATTATGTAGAAAGGGTTTGCCTGGGAGATGCCACTAGCATGTCCAACCAGCAATTAAAAGCTAAGAAATAAATCAAAAAGGCCAGGGACAGCAAATCTCAGCACTAGAAGACAGCTCAGAAACAAGCAACAATGAAAGCCAAATGTAAGAGACCAGGCTTTTAAAGGATACTATATAATGAATTATATTTGTGCTTGTCAGTCACAATGTAGAGGACATCTCGAGAGGCAATGTCAAAAATGGCTGTTGCTAACTTGTAAAAATACATCTGATATTTGCAGTTAGGGCACACAGGGTCATCTATATATATCTCAAAGACAGATAAGTGTAAAGTTTGGATTGCAACCAGCTGCAGTTTTACTGGAATCTTCCTGCTGTTACAAGAGTGCCTGTGAGCCCCAGTCGGGCTGGAGATTTGGTACCTGGCTCTGATACTAAGAATATTGCTTCATTTAGAAGTTTCTGTTGGCAAATTGTTGGGGCACAGGCATAGGCCTGAGCACCTCATGGAATTATTTGTACACTCTGGTTGCAAGCACGGCACTCTAAGCCACTGTAAGCAGGCTGCATGAATCCCAAGGGAATGGCCACAGGGAGATGTGCTTAGAGTTTAAGAATTCTGATTAATGGCGTTTTGTTTGTCTGTTTGTTCAAAAAAGGTGGCTACAAATTAAAAAGGTACAGTAAGTGTGGAGAATATCTAGGGAAATGCTACCAAGTGTCTGTGTTTATCCAGTGAAGGACATGTAGGGAGATAATCCGTTTGCCATGTCCGATGGCCAGTCTTCCTAAATATGGACAGAACAAAACTGAGTTAAAAGAGATTAAAAGTGGAACAAGGTATCTATAATTACAGTGCTTGAA
Source organism: Pseudotriccus pelzelni (assembly GCA_035584735.1). NCBI lineage: Eukaryota > Metazoa > Chordata > Aves > Passeriformes > Tyrannidae > Pseudotriccus > Pseudotriccus pelzelni. The sequence continues at coordinate 14,680,191 of JAWMRA010000009.1, forward strand.
TTTGCTCACGTAGAAGTGAGTCAGCATTTGTGTGACTTGTAAGGGTGAAGGATGACTTCTTGGTGTGAAAGCACACATGACTAAACATGTGTAAGCATGTCCAGAGTTTACACAAGAGGTCTAACATGCAGACTAGATGCATAAGGACATCCTAGAAAACTAACCTTTTTACCTGTCATAATGTTTTTATTGCCTGGGTACCTGCCATAAGGTCTACACTGTGGACTCGCAGCTCATGTTTAAAACCAAAAAGGCTTTTTGGGCCTTTTGTTGTAGAATTTGTGTGGGGATGGGAGCCAAGGTGAACACTGGAGCGCAGGGGGATGGCCTGGCAATGGCTGTGTGTCCTTCTGCCTTGGGCCAGCACTGACCTCCAGGCTGACACACCTGCCCATGGGAACTGACTGTTGATGGGGACGGTTCCCAGCACGGTGGTGGCACAGACACCCCTCCTTGCAGTCAGCACGTGCCTAGAACTGCAGTCTACACACTGGCATATATTCAGCAAGCCCAGCTTCTGGGCACTTCCAAGTAGCCTGTGAGCTTTAGGCTCATGTTTGTGTAGGATTGATATACCTGATCTGTGATAATTATCCGTTGTTCTGTGGTGATACATGATTTCTTCTTCTGCAGCATGTTCATTTGGAGTTCACTATCCAGGGAATCTGTGAAGCTCTAAGCAGCTTCGTTAGCAAAACTGGAATGTGCAGTCTGGAAACAAAGGGAAAGGTTTCATCTGCATGCTGCACTTGTAGAAATTTAGCCATTAAAAGTAGAAACATGTTGGGTTTTTTTGCTAAAATAATAGTTCTGCTTAATTGTCGAAGTGTTGTGCTTATTATTTATTTGCTGAATCCAGCTACTTTGTGAGGTTTTTGTCAACAGTGTACCTGCAGAAATGACAGTATGAAAGTTTTACTTCATGTTTAAGTAAACTCTGAGGCAGCACATGCATAAAGCATTATTGCACTAAACTCAGTTGATTACCATCCACATGCCTTACAGAAGCAAGTCATACCTGTAGTAATTGCCCAGATTAAACTGTTTTTCATTGCCTATGAGGGTAAAAATGACCAAGTGGCCAGTAAGAAGTTGAGGAGTCAGGCACTCCTGGGGTCTTGTCCCTGCTTTGCCACTACCTGTTGTGTAATCTAGGGCAAGTTGTTTAAACTGTGTTCATTTTGAATGAATTTAATTCGTATGAAACACTGGAATTGTACCAGGGTTGAATTTGACCCTCCATGTCTCAGTTTCCACATCTGTAAGATGGGGAGAATATACCTTACCTACCTCGCAGGGTTGCTCTGAAGACTAGCTAATGTTTGTAAAGCACTTAAAAATGCAAAGACCCTCCTAGGTGCTAAGAAGAAATATTACTGAACTCCGGCAGAGAGAATGTTATTTTTTTCCTCATCTCACAGGGAGAGGAACAAGAACGTTTCTAGACCATGAACTCCTGGGACAAACCCTTGTCATTGCCACGCTCCTAGGAAGTTCACATCCTGTGTCCTTTGGAGCTGATGGCAAAATTTCCACTGCCTTCAAGTAGGGGGCAATCAAGACCTAAGCAGTCTTAAACAGGCTGACTAAATGCTTAAGGGTCAGGAGTAAAGAGAAAACATACATGACTTATGTGTTTTTCTCTTCAGAAATTCTCACTGGTAACTTGTACTGAGGGGCATTGGAACACTGACGTGAGGCCTCGTCGTTCATTTAGCCATGGATTGTATTCCAGTTACCATGAAATAATGGAGCAAGATTTTCCATCAGTGTTTGTAAGCAATTTCATAGAGTTCTCTAATTTGAGTCTCTCCTGATTATGTCTCAGCTGCCACTGAGAATTTCAAATTACGTCAAGCTACTTCTTATCAGACTAAAAAGACCTTAAATAAATGAAGCTTTTAAGTAAATGTGTAATCATTCGGGAACATAAAATTATATTGATCAAACAACTTTCTCTTTTTTCCTCCTGCTCCCCAAAACCAACAACTTGGAGCCAATCCTATTACTGAGTGAAAACTGAACTTGGATCTTCTGACCCCATATGTGTACTCTTCCTTTGCCAAGGAGCCCTGAATAATAATCCTGCTAACCCACTCTGCCCATCTCCTGGAAGGGCTGATATAAACAGCACCACTGAGTAAAGGACCATGTTTTTAAGAGCTTTTCTAACTGGCAGCAGTAGCAGAGGGGAAAAAAAAAAAGACATCAAAGGGTTTGAGTGGTTCATTAAGTCAAAGCCTCTACCATCAGAAATTCTCCCTATCCAGCTATATTCCTAGCTTTTTTTAGACACGTGTAAGTCAGGGCTACACAACCAACACCCAAATTGCAGCTGAGACTTCGCTCTCTTCTCAGATGAGATGCAAGATGCGAGGCAGTGTCACATGCACTGAAAGACACTTTGTGTCTTGGAGCTGGGTGTGGAATAAACTGAAATCGTTTTCACATCTTGCTTAGACAGATGCTGCTTCATTCCACTGAATTCAGTAATAAATTATTGACCAAGACAAAGGAAGCAGGCTTAAAGTTGCCTGTAAGGAAACACCACCAGCAGACTTCTGCTTTCAGGGCAATTGCTTCCTGGGCCACGCTCAGAACATGGAGGATTCTGAAGCAGGGCTTCGCTATTTCATGGGAATGCCTTAGGATTTGTGGTTGTAGCTGGGGGTTAATAGTATGGAGAAACAGCTTATAGCAAGTCAATTCTGTCTGCTAGAGGTTCAAGCACGCTTCAGTAGGAGGTAACACTTTTAAGGGCCTGTGCATGCAGTGAACAAAAAGTGTGAATTTTGTGTGGTTCTGTTGGGAGGGTTTGAAAATTTACTCTTTGTACACTTTTGGATGCTGACTACTGTCTATGTAATGACTATGCATTTTTAGTAAAAAAAAAAAGATGTGAGCTATAAATAAAGTCAATTCTGAGTACATTTTTTCAGAAATGCATTTATAAAGTTTTTTCTCATTTCTTAGTACAACGTACAGCGACACCTGTGGGATCAGAAGAGTTGTAAATGTACTTACCTTCAAACACAGGTGGTGTCGGCATGAGTACAGGAACTACTAGTTCTTGTATAGTGGTGTTGGTATCTCTGAAAACACTATAACAGCAAAAGTATTGTTGCCATTTTGTTGTTTTTTATATTTTAAAGCAATAAAATAGCATCATTGCCTTTTTACTTCTCCAATATCTATGCTAACTAATTAATGACAGACATCCGTGTTACATTAAGATCATTAATATCTATAAGGAGATCAGTGTTCAGCCTACAGAGCTCACTGAAAAATCATGGAATTGGTAGCAACAACATCAAGAATCACAGCAAAATACTGACTGCAAAATGAAGGGGTCTATTTGGCATCAAATAAAGTTTCCCATTTGGCAAAGTAGGAACGTTTGATGTGCCAAAATACTGTTTTCAGTCCAAGTCGGGCACCAAAAAGCACTCAATGAACTGCAACTACATACAGTATCTGCTTTAAGCCTTTTCTGTCAAAATTCAGCAGGACAGGATGTATCTCAACATAATTGCAGGCACCTCTTGATACTGTTAAAAGACTGAACACAATGGAAAACTCTAGAATCTTCCAGTTGAGGTCTGTAGAATTCCTTCAGAAGTTCTAAAATTCTTGAGACTCTTATTTGTAGACTTTGTACACCCTATTAGAAATTACTTCAAGTATTTGATGATCCCAGCAAAAACATCCATTGCCCCCTCACAACCAAATGCTTCAAGAGACTACATCCTACAAATAAACAAATGCTTCACAAGACTGCATCCTGCTGTTAAGATTTAAGGCCTTTCATAGTGTTACGAGTAGGCTCTGGGTCTGACTACTGAATGTGAACATGCTAGAGGAAAGCCACAAAACTGACAGAGGCAGTGAAGATGGCAAAATACTGAGCAGAATGGTAGGCAACAAAAGTTACAGGTGCTGGGACCGGAGTTTAGTGAGGTGGCTCCATAGTTACTCTGATAACCTACTGGAAATCTGAAGGCAATCCACATTTTCTTACAGTGACATCACCTCTCTGACAAATGGCCCTAAAAGTCAGGACAGTGTGTTTTGTGGAGGAACAAAGGAACATCTGACACACAACAATAACCTTCAGATTTTATCTCATCACAGGATAATGTATGGTTAGTTGGATTTGTGAGTAGAGATGAAACTCATTAAAAATTTAAAAGCTGGTAAAAACGTAGAGCAAATCAGTATCAGTGCTAAGGCTAAGTCTTGGTTTCAGTGACAAGAATCTCTGGGCAGACACTACAGATGCACTTTCTGCATCAGGAAGCCCTCTATTACAAGCAGATTTCTTATCAAGAGTGGCAATACACTTCTGTTAGCAGGGAGCTGGAAATACTTCTCTTGCCAGGGAGCACAGCCTTTGGGTACATGATACCTCCTTTACAGGAGCATAACAACAACGTCACACAGTCTCTTTGGAGAGTAAGCAATTTTACAGAGTTCTCTAATTTGAGTCTCTCCTGCCTCCAAAATCTAATCCTTTCATGTCCCTCCTGACTGATGAAACATAAAAATATAGAGTTTTTCATTTTTGGTGTTAAGCATACTTCTCATCTATTATCCTGTTTGCTAGGAAACATCTATTCTCTGTCGCTTTTCTCTGTTGTCCTGACAAACTGGGCAATTCCATTTGTACAAGAAGAAAAACCCCGATTTTTCCCCCCTCTTTATATGCTGGGCTCTCTGCATCCACAGCCCTGGGGCTATGGAATTCAATCACTGGCACTCTAATAGTGTTCCAAAATCTCAGCTTTTCTTTTTAGCAGCACTTGGAAAGACAACTATGAAATGTCAGTGAGGTGGATAACAAGCAGCAATATCCACAGACCTCAGAAATAATATAAATAATGAGCAAAAGGTAAACAGGTCCCTGGGGCAGCTTTTCTGATACCTTTTTACACCCAGGCATCATCTCTCATTATCCCAAATTTAGTGAAGCTCATAAACACATGCTTAACTTTAATATGAATATATGTTTATCTTGGTTCTTTGACAGGGGTGAGCTTTTCCTTGTGTTTAAGTGTGCTATAGAAGCAGAGCCCTAATGAGCAGACAGTGCCAGGGAAATGCTGCCAGCAAGAGTCTGGCACAGCAATTCTGCCATTCAGCCCTAAGGCAGTGTCCTACCCCTGACACCCAAGACTCACATTCCCTACTCAGCCTTAGCACTTTAAAGCATTCTCCTTTCAGGTCATTGTCTGAAGATTTTAATACAAAACAAAGAGCAAAATACATATGTAAAGCTAGAAATGCACCGACTTAATAATGAAATAAAACTGCACATTCTCTATCTGTACCTGTTACGTTACCCTAACACTGTTTCTTGTAGTCTGGTAGAAAACCAGAGAAGCTTGGAGAAAACCAGTTTGGAACAGTAACCAGAATCAATGAGCACTATCAAATACATTCATTAGCCAACCTAGTCAAAAAGAGTATTTATTTCTGTATTACATAGATTCAAAGATTAAACACAGAAGCTATACATTCTATGAAGAATACCTTTGTCACTAACAATAGAGCATATTCCTTCAAACTGTAGCTATTCTGCTCCAACAGAAGCATGCCATCTCCTTTATTTTAAACTTCAGATGTACTTTGGACAATAAAAAAAAATAATTTGACTTAACTGATTTCAGTGAAACATAGGGAACTGAAGGTATATAAGAATGGAAAGCCTGCTCAAATGCAATATTCAGGTTATTAAATTAATATCACTTAAAGTCACAGCTAGCTCAGCAGCCTTAACACCTCAGAGGGAATATACAGCCAGTGTACATTCAGATCTGCTTCTACTGAGCCCATCAGTAATCCAAGGGTATAGTGAATTGATATAATGAATGGAAAACAGTACATACCTCCATTACAGTTAATCTGTGATTAGTAAATTCCTGTATTCAGACATAAGACTGAATTACTTACATGGCAAATATGTTCAGATAGCAACATTTATAAAAAAGCTTGTAGTGCCCCACATACTGGTTTGAGGTCTCCAGCAGTTACCAACAAGACATTTCCTTATTAAAGGGGGGAAAGGGGGAAAAATTAATCTCACAGAGTTCAAAAGATTTGTTGATTTTGACTTTGCTGGCAGACTTGTTGCATAGGTTTGCAAAAGGAAATGAACTGGTGGACTTACAAATATTACAAAGTGAAGTAATCACTGTGTTCTCAGAGGCACAGTGACTTCTCCAAGCAGAGTTACTGAAGAGCTGCAGTGAATCTGGCCCTCACCCCTTTACAGCAGCTGTGGCTTGGAGTGCAAGTCCTCTGTGGAAAGTACTAGATGTTCATCTAGTAGTATCAAAAACAGTTTATTGCTGCTTTTAAGTAACCCCAAGGAATGTTATTCATTAGCGAAATATGCACATATAGCTAAGAAATATTTATGATTTTCAGGCTCTGGAAGTGTCGTAATTTCTTGCTTCAGTGTCACGGCAGAACTGGCAGGTATGTCCCAGAGTGAATGACTTCCAGCTTATTACTCAATACTCTTTGTTTTAAAAGCCATTTCAGTCCCTCAATAGCTCATGAATGAAACAATCTGCAACAAACAGCCTGGTCAATGAATTCTCTAAGGTGTCAACTTCCCATGTGCACCATAATAGGTCAGCGGCAGAGAGGTTCCCTTCACAAATAATTCCTGAGCTAAATTCACAGACAAGCACCAGACTCAATTCTCTTCCCTTGGCATTTTGCCTGGAAGACTCAACCAGGCTGGAGAATAACACTGACTTGTAAAAATCTCTTTTACCCTACTGTTCCCCTATCACGTCCCTCCAGTGCCGGCACAGAGGATGCAGCAGGGACGCAGTGTGGCACAGGACGTCTCTACGCTGCACTAGTCCATACGTGGCACGGAGCCATCTGATCCCACCACAGCTGCCCCCACGCATGAGTCAAAGCAGCCTGAGAACCAGGCAGTTCCAGCCCTGCCTGCCTGCTGTGCCAAGTGAACCTCGGAATAAAGAGATTCAGGCCTGCTGTTCAGAGGAAGGTTCTGCAACGTTAGGCTGTGCCCAGCAGACCCATGAAAGACACTGAGGTCAACCAGCAGGAGTTTCCTAGGCAAGGTTTGGTCTTAGCTTTAAGAAAACCCCCAGTCTTTAACTCGGCCATCAGTGCTCTGCAGTCTCAGAGTTTGATTGAATCCTCAAATTTCACCAGCCTGAAATGAATTTTAAAAAAAGAAAAATAAATTATTCACATATATTGAAAAATACCAGGAACGGAGACGGCTGCCCAGCAGCGCAGCAGTGCTTGGAAGCCGGGGCGGGGCGCGGTGCGGTCCAGCACAGGGTCGGGTTAAGCCCGGCCTGGCCGCGGCGGGTTTGGGAAGCGGCGGGAGCCGCCAGGAGGAGCGCGCAGACCGCTCCCGCTCCGGGTGTCCCTCGGCCAGCCCGGGGAGCTGGGACGGCTCCAGCACGGACGCACTTTTTCCGTGGTAGCTGGCCGCTGTGTTCCTCATCTGCGGCGAGCACAGGGGAGCGCACCGGGCGCCTCCGCCCACCGCCCTGCCGGCCCTGGCGCTGCACAGCTGGTCCGAGTGCTGCCCTCGGTGTCCGCCCGACACCGGGCACCGCCGCTGCCTCCAGGGCGTATTTGCAAGGGATGCCCCGTCCATGTAACGCTCTCAGGAAAAAGCTGGCACAGAGAGCCTGACCGTCTGGCAAAAATAATGCCTTAGAGGCAGCTGCTTGCTGATATAATCCCATATGAAAAGAAAAACTGTTTTGAAGGGGATGACGCTGCCTTCTTAAGCATTCCTGGAATATAAACTGAGCATGAGTCAGCCAGAGTGAGAGCATGCATCTTGCCATGTTGACAAAGAAACAAATCAGCCAATAAGTAAAAAAAAATTCTGAAAGCATCCTTTTACGCAGGATTTCACCCTCTAGTACCTGGAAGGCTGCAAAGTTGAGCAGTTGAAAGGCACTCATTCAGAAATGGCTTCTTCCTGGCCCAGAACGTTCTGTGAGGATTTCTCAGGACAAATTCAGGGCAAGTGAGAGGGACCAGCCTTGACAAAGCCTGAGTCAACCATGAGGCACGCACCTATCCATCCTGCCACAGCTGACCTGTTGCCTACTGCATGTGAATGACTTTTTTAATCTGCCAATTTTCAGATTCATGTTCATGCAGCCTACCTACCTATTTCCAGCTAACGTCAAACAATGCACATAAATTTACATGCTACAGTTTTCAACACCTAAAGCATTAAAAAGTATTTTTTGAAATATTGCAGCCCTCTTTTTGGCTCTAACATTGCAGTGTTAATTAAAATACTATAACAGTGCTATTATTGAGTCTTTGCTTGCTAGTTTACAGCAGGAGCTGTTGGATTAGCTCTGCTGTTTGTAAAGCAGGGCTGACACTCATCCTTCCCGCTCAGTGACAGCACAGACACCAGCTCTTGGCTTGCCATGACCTTGGAGCTCTCCTGTGGAGCTCCGATTAATTTTGGCCAGTGATGCTTCACTCCCCACCTGCAGCCCAAGATCACACAGCACCTCCGAGACAGCTGTGCTTTACTGTCCACTGCTCAGCCTTCAAATAAGCCTGTTCTGGGCACAGGAACAATCCAGAGCTGCCCTGAGGCTGTCAGATGATCTCCACAGCCCTTGTAGAAGCTGGGATATGAATGAGCCTGGTCTACTCCTTTCTCATTTAACACCAACATATGGGAAAATGTTTCACAGTGTGAGTTCCTGTGCAAGCTGCCCAGTAACCCCTACATCTTGTGCTGGCACAAGTTGTGCAAGTCAGCAGCCTCACTGCATGGATACAGATCTAGCATGAAAAGTGTTTCCAAATCTCTTTACTGTGCTATTTTCTTCATTTCATTTATTTCTTTACTCTTTCTGACCCAGCTTCACTATTTCATCCTCTTCTCTCTACAGATTTGAAGCCTGAAGCCATTTTTTTCAGATCAGACTCCTTCAGTGCAAGCTGAGCATTGTCAACTGCCTTCAATGTGAGTGGAAGCTCTCCCAGAGAAACCAAGGTGGACACACAGTGAGACTGTCCTTGCTGTATTCAGGGCACTGCTCCCTGTGTCAGTGCCACACCAGTGCCCTGCCTGAGCCTTGTTTAACACTGAGAACCTACAGGTACTGCTGTCACACAGGCATGACAAACAACTGACTTCCAACTGCCTGTGGCCTTTCAGTAGTCTTCTCTTCCTGTCTTACACCACTGGTTGTATTAGCACTAAAGAAGAGTAAATAATTCTATGTCCCATCTGAGAAGTGGTCAAAATGCAATCATGCATGCAGTCATGCTTGTACATTCAGTTAAATGCAGCAATAACATAATCTGTTCTGACATACTGTTGAAAACTGAATGTATTTATTTCCTCATGCAGTCCAGCTATAGGTAAAGCTTTTCTGGATATTTCAGACCCATTATATAAACTAACTCTACACACAAGCTGTCTAGATACAAAACATCCTCTGAGGGTGAAATTCTAGACTCTGAAGAATTTGCCTTGGCAATAGCAATATTTACTGTTTTCCTTGTCAGATTTTGTTCTCAGGACATTGGTCATCATTTCTTTGTTGACAGATTTTGTGGATCTCAACATGACTGATCAACTTGCAAATCAAATCAGTGAGAACCCAGAGGTCTCACTATATTTTCTGATAACTGCTGGGATTTACTCTCAACTAAGTATAAGAAATGTTCTGCAATATGAGCCACATCTTTTAGGCTCAATGTCAAACATAATAGGCTTCTAATAATAGAACCACCACAGTCTGTCCGGCTATTCCAGTCCTGGATCTGCCACAGGAAGCGTCTCATGAGGTCATAGCTAATACAGTAAACAGTGACCCTTCTTAGTGACATGGTAAGAACAGAAAGGCTTCAAATGTTGGAGAGGTTTCTCATCTGCAACACTCTTCTAAAGGATTTAGCAGGGCGAGTTTCAGCAATATATTTACAATTCCTCTTACACAAATTATCACAGTATGCACAGAACTCTGGGGTTTTAGATGGCTCTTTATATGTAATATAAATGAATAGAAATGTAATAGGGAAATAAACCTTTCCCCACATTATGCCTTAGTTCAAAGAATTTTCTCGAAAATTCTCACATTCCCTTAAATTACTTCCATGAAGAGATTAAGTGGCAGAAGTATCAGTTGCTTTGGGACTAGCTGTTAAAAAATAAAATAAAATAGTTTTAATCTATTTCTCAGCTTTGATTGCTGGGGGTGGTAATTCTCTGGTCCAGCTGGCATTACAGTGAATGTTCTCACCGATGCTCAGTTGAATAGTTATCTTAAGCCTACACAGAATTTGTGTGACACCACAGACTTAATGGATGAAAAGAAAAGATGCAGAATTGCCAGGCTTCATGGGACTCTGAGCTACATGCAAAACCTTCATCCCTCCAAATCCTGCTACTGCACAGCCACAGCTCTCAAGGATCCCAGCCTCGTGCTTCCTGCCATGCTGCCTCACCATGCCAGCCTTACATCCTCGACCATCATGAGAGGAAGGTGAGGGAGGACAGGTTAAGCACAGCATCCCAGAGCCACAACCCAAAGGCAGGATCAAAGCTGGACAGAGTTAGGAAGTCATGGTTTGAAACCCCAGATAAGAAACCCAAAGACAAGCAGCTACAAACTGAGTTCTGCGGAACTGCAGAAGTTTTACATCTGCACCACCTGCCCATCAGAGACCTGGGCCAGCTTATTTCCTGTGAGCATTTGGCCAGTGACAGCCAGGGGGAAGGACACCTCAACTTCAGCTGGGCAGCAGCTCACTACACTCATTTCTCAAGGCCGGGGCCTTCATCCCATTAGCCCAATGTCTGTTTCCTGGGCTGGGCTGGGCTTTGTGGAAGCTGCTGCGGTGAACACAGCAGAGCAATGAGTGGAACAGAGAAATGCCGCTTCCTCCAAAAGTACATGCACCCATGACACTTCCTCGTGGTGTTTCTGTACACATTTGAATCCCTGCACTTACCTTTGTCCACATTCCAAACTGCAAATGTAAAATACACTCTATTCAGAATACATGTATACAGTCATGCCTCCATTTCTTCCCTGTAGCGCTGGGTAAATTGTGCTCCCCTGCCTCAAGGAATTGAGTAACAGATACAGAGACACTGGAGCATGTTTGAAAGACACCAGTTAGAGCTGTGTACTGGTTTCACACTGAATTTCAATAGGAATGTTGTGTTAGCATCTAGCTTTATGACCACTGCCATTGCCTCAGTCTCTTTTTGACAGAATTTGATTTCTGCCTAAAGAAAAAGGCCTGAAATGCTGACCTGCCCCACACAGAAAAGATGCCAGCAGATTCTGGAATTCTGCATTTCCTTGCCATGGCTTTAGAAGTAGTAACACTTTTTAATTTGCTGTAATAATCTAAGTTTTGTTAATTTTAACCTCAGAATCTGGATGGACATATTGCTATACTCTGCAAGCTGTTTTTCCTGGTTGGTGTATTTCCATCACACATCTCCTTTTGCCTAAATCTCAGTACGGATTCTGCAACAATTTGTACTTGCTTACCTGCTATATCAGTTACTTATACTAGGTCTAATGCTGTACCTGCTGCTTCATCATCCTTCTTCCCTCTGCCAGAGACTGTATAATATTTAACTCCTTAATTTTGAGTACTCATCACAGTATAACATGGTGAATTCTTACCTCTTGCTGACAGCTGCTTGTTGTTTCATAGCCTTTATGTAAGATGTGTAGATGCAGAAATCTGCTATGTCACTTCCATCTCTGAGTTTCAAGACAGAGACTTCTCTGCTTTTACAGCAGCTTTCCTTCAAAATTTTCTTTGAAAATCTTTTACCTGAAAAAATATTTTTAAGGTTACAGGTCATTTATTGCTCTGCAGTCAAGAATTTCTTTCTAGACGTCAGACACTACTGTGCTTTAATTATATAGTCCTCTGAAAGGCCTTCTACTATGAAATTGTCTTTGTTTTATGAAAGTCATTTTATTGGCAAAACATATGACTAACAAAAGGGATATGACTCTATGCTCGCTGTATTATGAATTATTACACTGTTTACAGCTGAGCTTTAAAAACAATTTTCAGACAGCTCTGGCTTTGGTGACTAAAGCTTTAAACCACTTAGGTTTTTTTACTCCTTTATTAAAGCCAGAGGTGGTGAATTTCTGATTCCTGATGCCATTTTTTGTCAGGCCAGGCCTGGGCGTCTGTAGGCCACAACCATCTGTGCTTTTTTGAGTTCTCTGATGGAAACTCATATGAACTGTAAGAAAATGTTAGAAAATTGTGACACATTGCCTAATGCACAAATCGAGAACAAGTGAGAGCAGTTCTCCTCAGCCTGCACAGAGCTTAAAGCTTGGCCCCTTCTGCCTTAGCACTGAAGGAGAATTTGTTGCCTGAAACATTGTCTGTCTTCTTAGTTGGTCCAGTGAAAACTGGTTTGTGCCTCAGAAGCGATGCCTTTGTTAAGCACCCTGCAGAAACATCCCTGCTGGTGCTCCATAAGCAGGGACTGTTCCACTGCCAGGCAGGGCTCAAGAGCTCCTTATTCTGGTCAGACACAAACCATTATAGAGCAGCATTCTCCAAGAGACTGATCTGCTTGTGGGACATATAAATACTGGTTTTGCTTTCATTGATGTCCGTAGGAGCAAGGATGGAGGTATGATGTTATGAGATACTAAGTTCTTAAAATATGTTCTCAATGATTTCTATATTAAGAGCTGTTTTGCTTTGGAGGATGAAAGGTCTGTTCACTTAATATGAGGAACAAGGTCTGTCTCAGAGATGTGGAAGAACATCTATTCATCCAAAAGCTTAGCTATTTCAGGAATAATCTGTAAATTATTTTAAGAGTTTGTTTAAACCGTTGTTAACTATACCTGGCAGATTTCTGGCAAATGCTTTATTGTTTCTCTAGACTTCTTCATTCCTTCAAGGAAACTTTTTGGGAGACAGGACTTGTCACTTCTCCTGTTGACACTGTTCTACTTTGTATAAATAATTACACATTCACTGGGACTGGGACTAACACCTCCACCCTCCCCAGGAGGGTTACTGAGCCATCAGACTAGAGCATTGTTTTTTCTCTCACCAGCTGGCTCCACGAATATTTAAGTATATTTTACAAAGTGGGACTGTTCCAGTTGAAGGGGCTGGTGGTCAGGTCACTGCTGTGAGGCAGAAACCTAACCTGAATTTGTAGGGGAAGGGAGAAATCCTCTCAAACACAGGTAGGAGTTAGATTTTGTGAGGTATGCACTGACTTCTTCAGGAGCCCTGATGTGGTCCTCACTTTCTCAGTGGGATTTACACATCAATTTGTATTGTTTTGACAATCACTTCCATAAAAAATACATTTTTAGCATTAAATTTAATAATTTGCACCAAATGAAACAGTGTTTGGAAACTTATTTTCATTTAGAAATATGAAAAAATCATATTCAGCTCTTGGGTGCTGAGATTTTCTTCTTTGTCCAAGTATTCAGTCAATTATTAGCCCAAATCAATTTAGAAAGTCTTCTCAAATAATATCTTGTTTACTATTATGAACTCTACAAATTCTATGCCCCTTATCTTAGTCTAATCAAAGTTCAGGTAGGTAATTTTTGCTTTCTGCTTTAAAAACTGTGAAATGTACCTGTTGTCATAGAGTGAAGGGCTTCTGGGAAAGGCAGGGTAACTTGGGAATTCATAGCCTGGAAAAACTTCATTTTCCTCCACTGAAAAACATTCAGTTTAACAAACAAACTTATATTTGAGGGTAGTTCAAACAGCAAACTAAACCAAAACTGTAACGAGGAGAGGAACAAACTGCTAAACTATCCACAACTGAATGGCAGATTTAACCCCTGATTCTCATATTAATACAAAGTAGCTGAAGAATTCTGAAACGGAATCAAATTTTCCATCTTTGAACACTATGAGGATGTAGTAAAATCAAAGGTCCTGTTGTGTTTGGATCAGACCTCTGGTCACTTTTTATAGTTGTAACATTTTGGGTCTAAGTCTTGCATTAGCGCTTGGCTGGGAATCTACGCTGGAGTCGTCTTCTACATTACAGAAAATGTAAAAGTAACACTACAGGTATAAATTAATACATTAACAACCCAGGACAGGTCAGACACACAGCACACTGAGTTTAGTATTTACTTAGTTTAATCAGATGTATTTGAATTTCACTTACATTTAAAGCAGATAATTGAATAACGGTACTTAAGAGGAGACTCCAGGGTTAATACTGCCAGGAAATCATTAAGGAATCCACAGAAGCACACTTCCACCTTGGTAAAAGCTGCAGCCAAAGAGGGGTGAGAACCAAGAGGCAGGCCAGCAAACATCTGAGGTGCATTTAGGGTGGTATCAAGGCAGAGAAGTGTCAGCAGTGTTTAAGAGCCTAAGAAGCCAGAGCTTTGAAAACTTAGCTGAAAGCTGAATACAGAGATGTTGTACTGGATAGACAGTATAAAAATCATGATCTACTGGCTGTACTTATAACTCAGGCTCCATATAAATCGGTTCCTCTCATTCTCTTTCAGGAATCTATATACCTAGCATCACATATCTACATCTGCACCTCTTTACAGCAAAGAATTCCTTAATGTTTGACACTGTGCAGGATAATTATTATCAGTACACTGCAGTACATCTGGAAAGATGAAGGAATGCTGGCTCAGCATACCTCAGGCAAAGCACTGCTGCTCTTAAAGAATGAAAGCATACATAAAACAGGAGCACCAGAGCTGAGAGTCTTTCATGCACACTGAAAGCCAGGCGTAATTGCTTTGAAGTAGAAGGAGTTATAGCACTGCAGCTCTCCAACTGCAGAACAGGTAACAACAGGAATTTAAATAAATACTTACCAATCCTTGTAAATTCTTCGATTCCTTATTCAAAGATGCTACCCATCCACCAGAAAATGTTATGTGGTAGAGGCAGGCATTCCTGCGTCCTTTCCTGCCAGGATTAAAATGAAACTTGACTGTTATCTCAAGAATGAGCCTAAAGACCAGACTTAGATTCTGGAAAGACTTTTCTGCTCTCAAAGTACCCTTTTAATAACTGAGTTGAAGGATTTAAACATAAGATTCATTCAAAACAGTTGCCTGTGCTCAACTGTCCACGTCCAAACTGAAGTCAAGTATAGTCTAGGAGCTGAAATTAAAGTACAGTATTACTTACTCAGTCTGGCCTTTATTTTGTTTGGTGGATAGGGGAAATTTCCTCAGAGACTGTTAAAACAAAAATAGTCTGAGGCTCTTGAAAGGACTAAAACAAGTAACTCCTGGAATACAAAAAGGATAAATTGCTGCTTAATTCTGGCCTTGCACTTTTGATTCCTAAGTCCTAAAGGACTGTTGCTGAGTTAGAACTGCATATCGTGCAGTTGTTTTCATATAATACTAAAAACACTGAAGCATTTTTATACCAAGTATATATCTAATTTAAATCTATAATGCTGTTTCTCTAATGCTTTTCCAGTGTTTAAGTTACTTTTGTGATACATTTCGTAGCCAAAACTGCTGCTATCTTGTAGTCTCTGGTCTTGGCTCCTAAAATTTCCATGTATGTTCCATTGATTTTTTTATAACTTAATTCTTTAGCATTTTAATGACCTATAATATTTTGCTCATAGCAAGAAGCTCTGCAATACCATGCTGAGCCTGATATTGACAATGGCATTTCTTCACACATTAAATAACGATGACTCTGTGAAAATCATTACCCAGCAACATAATAGATCACAGATGTGTTTAAAAAACATAGTATTAGGCTAAACTCTGAATTCTGGCCCGGAATGCATGTGTGCATCTCCCAGGGCAGTAATTCAGCACTTAGAAAAAGTAAACTCACCATTGTAATGCACATGGCAGATAGCTGAGTTCCAGCCACCAGTGAAATAATCTGGCCCCAGTTTTGCATTCCATGACCCCTGTGCTCTGATGGGAAGGAGGCCATAGGGACTGACTGTAATTCCTGTAGTCAGAACTGCCCAGCCCTGGTAGAATTTATTGTTGCACAGGAACAGCAGTGATGCAACACCCACCTTCTTGCCAGGGACTCTACACTGAATAAGGACAACTGAGGGCATAGCATAAACAACAAGGGGAATCCTTGTCTGTACCATCAGTATGATGCTGTACCTGGCAGAGAATGACTGTATCAAGATATTCCCTCACAATTACTTCAGCTTTCTTCACTTGGCCTAATCGCCTGTTGAATAAAGGGTATTTTCCCTGTCCTGAATTTCTACCTTTGAGGAAGGAAGTCCTCCAGATGTGGGTTCCCCCAGTCTCTTTCAGATATAGCTGTTGACCTGCTCAGTTAAATGAGGGGCTCCTTTTCAAGTCAGGAAAACAAGTGTAAGAATGATCACAGCTGATGGAAACTTCCTCGTATTCCCCCATCTCTTGTTGCACAGGCTGTTATATCATTTGCACATTTTGTGAAGAGTTTTTTCCTCATTGTCCCCTTTCTGGTAATTTGAAAGTGGAGAGAGACTTTTCTTATCAGGAAAAGTAGGAAAACAGTATCTTTGTTGGCTGAACTAAAATTGCTCATAACGCATTTCTTCTTAAGAGCATTTGCAGGAAATAAATTAGATCAAACTGTCCCCCCTTTCATGTATAGCCTTATAAATAATAGCAGAGGGAAATTCAGGAAAAGCAATGAAAGCATGGGCAGGAAACAGTTTCTCAGAGGGCTTAATTCTGATTCCAAATCTGTGTTGCCAGTAACAGCAAACTAATTATATGTGGAACTACACCACGAGTCCAGGTATCAGCCGTGCAATTGCAGTATGACAGCCTCTCACTGCAGACTCCTGCGAGCAGTCACATGTCCCTCTGCCTCAGGCCTCCAGTGGCACCTGCAGCCGGCTCGAGGGGAAGGTGGCTGTGACCATCACCGGGCTGTTGGCACTCCGTGTGTCATGGAACACAGCAATGGCTCCACACTCCCACTGTCTGCATTCAGGTCAGAGCTAACAGTCTCTGGTGGAGGTGGTGCTTTTGGAGGGGGGAGGACGCTGCTGTGCAGTAGATTGGTTGAAATATCAGCTCTTTTCATTTCTCAATCTACAAACCAGACTCTGATCTAAGTCTTCAGAAATTTATTCATATACAGACTTGAGTGAGTCTTGTCATTAAATGAGAACAATGGATCCAAGGATGATTATTTATATATATCCCTCATAAAAGCAATTCTATTTTGTATCCAGAAAAAGAAAGCCTACTTTTTCCATTTTAGTGACATTTCAGTGTCATTTATCATATCCATTTTACTGATAAAATTTTGTAGCTTCTCTCCTATTTCCTTCCCCAAGCACAAGCACAATTAAAGGTCTCAGGTTTCTTTCCCGCATCCAGCAAAGCAACAGGAATCTGCTTTGTAATTTTCTTTCATAATATTATCTACTTGAGTACTTGCTGATTTAGACTACATCTAAATCAGCCTGGGATAATGACTGACTAGGCAGCTGATCTGTCTTTGCTTTTACAGCTCTCTAGGTAAGAACAGCATTTCCTGACCCTTGATGATGCCCTGCCCTGTGCCGGGGTTCGGAAGTTGTCCTGCACAGACTGAGGTGCTTTGCTCCTCTCTGCCTGCTGCTGGAAGACAAGGGCACTGCCTGATTCACAGACACCTGCAGGAAATCAGGGCTTCTGCCTCTTTAGTTTTGTAGCTTTCTACTCCCTGGTTGATGCTCCTGTTCCTTTTACATTCCTTGGACTGATGTGTTTAAAATGCACTATTAGGGACGTAGCTCTTGCTTAAAAATATTCTTTTTAGAATCCATGTATTTGATAAGCACTTCAGCCATTTCTACACCCTCTGTGGACAGAGTCATTGTGAGTGCCTGCTCCTTGTTAATGGATCCTGGGATGCTTCATTGGAAGTGTTGAAACAATCTTTTAGGAGTCTTGTACTATGATGAAGTATCTGTTCACAACATTATGTTTCAAGCATCCTGCTTGATAGCAGACACTCTGGTTAAGAATTATTAGATCTCTTTTGTTACAGGAATATTTGCAATTTAGCAGTAGTTGTCCAATTTATAATTTTTATATTATGATGAAAAACAATCCAACTAATGGTGAATTCAGCACCATTGTCCTTAATATTTTCTTATGCTGGCAAATAAGTAACTGACCTTGAACAACAGGGGGTAAAACATTAAAAAAAAAAAAGGTATTATTGGATACTAGCTTTTATTCCTATAAACAGAAGAGGCAAGTAGAAACTGATGTCAGAATTGCCCAAACTGAAAACAGAAGGACCAGAAGGTAATTTAGAAAAGTCATACTGAAAAACTGTACTGCTTCTATGATTAATGTATCACTTCTGGTCTCACTGCTAAATGATAATATGAAATACGAAATTTCGCAACTGTATTAAATATGGTATTACTTGAGGTAAAACCAGAAAAGAGACAAAAAATGTTAATTGGAGAATGTAAGCTTAGTTCCTAATAAGTTCCTGAATTCCTAAGGTGTGGGAATACTGTCAATACTACATTTGCACTTGGTATTTCAGTATCAGAATAAACCAGGGGAGGGGAGGTCTATGATTCATCACACCCATTTTTTATATAAAGCCAGAAACCACACTGTCATTTGATAAATGAGCAGAGAGTGAAGTCTGAAACACAAAAAGAGAGAAGAGTGGGAATTCCAGCCTGGGGAAGGGTGGAGGCTCTGCAAGTTTTCCAGTGACAACTCTTGTGTGGGTTTTTATTTCTATAAAGTAGCAGGTTCAGTTAAAGGCGTGACATGGATAAATCCTTGGCTTGCAGACCAAAGAAATTTGGGAATCCTAGGAACTGGGTGGGTACATCAGTTTGTAAGAGTCATTTTAGGTGCTAGGATGATAAAGAAAACAGGGATACATCCTGTCTATTGCGTGTTGTTCAATGCTATTCTGAGAAGGCACAATTTGTAATTCCAGGAAATACCACAGTTCTTTTGGAAGTGAAAATATCAAGATTTTGGCACTTAGGACTGGATTGAGAGATTGGGGTTGTTAGCCTAGAGAAGAGAAGGCTCCAGGGTGACCTTATTGTGGCCTTTCAATAATTAAAGTGGACTTAGAGGAAAGATGGGGAAAAACTTTTTAATAGGGCTTACAGCAGTAGGACAAGGGCTAATGGTTTTGAACTAAAAGAGTGGAAACTCACATAAGATATAAGGAAGACATTTTTTATTATGAGGGTGGCAACACACTGGAATAGGTTGCCTAGAGGGGTGGTGGCTCCCCCATCTCTGGAAACATTCAATGTTGGCTTGGATGGGGCTCTGAGCCTGAAAGCTGAAGCATAAACCAAGCTTTTAGGGAAGGGGTTTATTTTCAGCCACTTTGGCTGCTGCACAGCAACATCATTATTAAATTTGTCACAGGCAAGATGGCAGGGATGCATGGAGGGACACGTGGTTTGCATCGACATTTACACAGTCTTTTCAAAGAACATCTCAGGGCCAATCTGTCACACGGGGCTACATTTCGGGAAGAGGTTTCCCCGTTCCACTTCAGCAGTTGTCTCATTTTCAGGCAGACAAGGTCACACTTGCCAGACATTCATTAGGAAATTTGTCCTTTGTTAGCTTTGCGTACCAGATATCTTTCTTCAATGACTGACAGGGAGAAGCACTCATTCCTGGATCACCAGCATCTCTGGCTGAGCCCAGGACAGCTGGCAGCAGCTGATGGGAAAAGAGGGGTCACTCAGGCTGCACATTTCTGCCAGACCACTGCAGGAAGCAGTGACACCCTAGGACAGTGGGCATTTCTTATAATTACTGTGGCAGTAGCTCTGTAGCTCATATGTTAAATGCCTGTCACTAAAGATTCATCATTCCAGGCCTGAAGATGCCTCACCTCAGGGATACGTAATAGAAAATAGTTTTTGTCCTACCTTCAAAAAGAAACTGCTGTAGAAAACTTTCGTCACAAAGTCAGTTGTCAAAAGTTAGACACTTTTCATCCACTTTAATGCAGACACTTTGCTTATGCAACTCCATACTATTTTTGTCACATAACCTATGCATCATTTATACAAGGAATACATACACAAGGCAGCATAATTAAGATTGCATGAGACTGTAAATCTGCCATCTTTTGGTTTTGAACTTAAAACCTTTCTAGCTGAATTTATATGCCTTAATTACAAACAATTCCTAACTGTGCATTCCACGGTTTTATCCCAAATAGATAGGGAATCTAACAGATGCTGATTGAGAAGCTCCCAGACTTCAAAAATGAAATATCACCAGTATATGAAAGGGTTTGATTTGGCTCCCTGCAAGAGTAGAGGACTGGGCTCAGTGAAGAAGAAAGATCACTCCTGTTTCTGTGTTGCTAACAGATCATAATTTAGCTGAAGACTGATGTCAATGCTAACACATTTATTTATGGGTAACTACTTACAGGCCTTTTACTTTCTGTTCCTTCTGCAGCCATCAAAATAAAGCCAGACATCTCTGGGTCAGTTCATGGGTGAATTCTCTCCAGCAACATCATTTACATTTGGTAAATATAGTTTAATTTAAACTAGTGCCTTGTTTATAATTTACTAGTTGTGGTATTTATAATCTATTTCATAGTGGGACACCAAAGAAGCACTTGAGCACACTGTATTTAGGGTGTTAAGGGAGCACACATTCAGGGTGTGTTACTGGGTAGGCAGTGCCAGGGAGTGATGCTGCTGTGTTCCCAGTGAGGTGAAGGTGCAGGAGCCTGGCTGCACGGGCTGTGCACACGTGTGGAGGCTTTTCCAGCAGCCTTTTCCTTGCCTCCATTTGCCCAACAGGCCTGAATTGTCCTGTGGCTGCACAGATCTGTAAACATGCTTGGGTGGCAATGCAGAACCTGGTAACACATTAACTGTTCAGAAGTTCAAAACTACCTTGACATGAGGTTAGAAGTCTGCAGCAACCACATGTAAAAGAGTCCTTGAACATGTAATCCATGGGAACTCGCAGCCTTTGTTGGTGGTTTTGCATGGAGGCCTGCTCTTTGGTAGATATAAGGCCTGAAATACTTTCTCCTTTCCATTGGGTCTTCTCTAGACTAAAAAATGTTGACAGAGAGGAGCAGCAGGGAACATGTGTGTCTCTGGTGTGAGGATTATACAACTCTCTGTCATATACATTGACTTCCAGATCTAACAATTTTTACTGATATTGTATTACCTTTAGGACTAAATCCAGTATACCTACTGGTAGTGGTTAAACTTTCAGCTGCTAACCACTGTCATGTCAGTCATGGAATAAGTAAATGTTTCCTTTGTAGCTTTCTTATTTCCCATATCTGTGACTTAAAATCAGTTCAAAACACAGCTGCAAACATAATCTCTGCTCTGACCATGTTATGGTCTTCTCTGTTTCCACAGCCCCCTTTTTGTGAACGGGACTCTCTGCCCCAGTGCCTCACCAAGCCTTTCCTAGATGTGTCCTTCTCTTTCCTCCAGTCCCACTAAGGGACGTGGGGCTGCCCCTCCCCAGGGCTGCAGGCCAGGCACTCCCACTCTCTGCCAGCACACACAGTCACTCCTACAAAACCTGAGCCTCTCCAAACCCCCACACATTTCAGCCTCTGCCCTTTTGTTGTCTTCCATTGCCTCTGTGCACACAGGAGCAATGTTGGCACCCCTTACTCACCACAAGTTTTGCAGGCTGCCTCCAAAAATCTGGGACGTTCCACTAGCAGCTGCACCTCTCTCAAAGAATCCTCTTGGAAATTTAGCAAGCAGGGATCCAGGTTAGTCTACTGCTTTCTTCATCCAGAACTGCAGAAAGGAGAAGGCAGATATTATGTCTGCTAAACTGCAGCATCCATTTTTTGTTTAATCCTCAGAGCACCCTCTCTAATTCACAGCACTTCTTTGAAGTTGTGGTAGTGGGACCACTCTTCTTTGTATTTTGCAAAAAAAAGCATGTTAATAATAAATGAGCTAAAAATAAGATAATAGGTTTATATTCTGCCTTGTATGCAGCAGAATTTCTGTTTAGTTTCTCCGGTCTTTGCTTCAGTTGCCTGTGCCTGAACACTTTATTACAGACTAATCTCCTTCTCCTGCAAAGAGGTGCACAGGAGAAGTACTTAAAACAGTAAGAGGGACAGGCTCTTCTTAAAGCAATCCTCAGAAGATAAGTTATTATTTATTGACTTGATAATCTGTATGGCATTGTTCAACAGCACTAAGACTGCGGGGTTTTTAAATGCCATGTTCAATAAGAATATTGTGTTCAGTAAGAATACTGACTTAATCTTTCATTTCTTTTCTCAGTCAAACAACTTTGGCCCAAATCCTACAAACACCCGAGTATTGAGTTCATTACTGTACGCTCTGCCACAGCCCTTTAAAGAGTATCTTTCACAGCCAGAGCGAAAAGGCTACTAAATGGGTCAAGATCACCCATTGGTAAACAAAACGGAGCATTTCAAGTTTACTTTAGGATTTAAATAAAGAAGAAATTTCAAAGCAGCATTACTATTTTTCAACCGCTGGCGAAGCCGTGCACGATTGCACAAACGGCAACACTGGGTCCATTCACGGCCAGGACGAGCCCCCGCCCTGTGCCACCTGAGGACAGAGCGGGTGTCGCGGGGCGCTGCGGGCTCGGGGCGGGACGGGGGTCCCTGCGCAAAGTCCGCGGGGCAGGGGGAGCCCCCGGGACCGCGCCCGCGGCTCCCCCGGCCCCGGGAAGCACCGGGGCGGGGCCGGGCACACCCGGGGCAGGGGAGAGAGGGCGGCCCTGCCCGGGCCCCTGCCCTGCCCCGGGGGCGGAGGGCCGCGGGAGCCTTTGCCTCCTCCCCCGGCCCCGCACTCACACGAGGTGCAGGCGGCGATCGGAGCAGCGGCTCCGCGGCCCAGCCCTGCCCCAGTCGCCGCCGCCGCCCCGAGATGCCGCCCGCGGCCCCGCGACCGCCGCTCCCGCTGCTGCTGCTGCTGCCGCTGCTGGCGACGGCGCGTCCCGCATCACCCCCGCACAGGTACCGCGCCCCCGGCCGCCCCGCCAC
>JAWMRA010000009.1:14703225-14743629 GCA_035584735.1 Pseudotriccus pelzelni
TCCCTTTCTCCCTCCGTCCCCCGCAGGAGCAGCGCCCACCGTGCGTCCTTGCGATGTTTCCCTGCCCGTGAGCGCATCAGGGCAGGGGCTTTTCCCACCGCCCCGGGCCGCTGCGAGCGCAGCCCCGCGCAGGGTGCGTGTAGCGTGTGTAACACACGGTACGGCACCCCCGTATCTAAAGCTCGGCAGGGCACTCGCTCACCCTCGTGTCCTCAGCGGGAACGCTGTGGTTCCACACGGAGGTTTTCCGGGGCTCCTCGTGTGTCCGTGCAGCGTGGCCGGAGCCGGCACCGGCACCGGCGCTCACCTGAGCTGGGCCCTGAGCACCAATGGGCCGCGGGGCTCAGCGCCGGGAGCGGGGTACACAAAACTACCGGAGAACCACTTGATTAAAACATCTAAATTCAAGGCATAGGAAAGAATGAAAAGTTATTTTTATTACTGTGCTATTTTAACTACTGTTATATGTACTATAAAAAGCCATTACTAATGACTTCTTAATAACTGTTTTTTTCATTATAATAGCAGTTTGCAATGATGTATCACACCCTGCTCTTAGGAAGAAGGAGGGAAGGATAACAGTCTGTGCAAACCCAGAACTAAGGCCCAAGGAGTTAATTTTTTCTAAACCTAAGTTTGAGCATTAGATTGCACCTTCTATTTCAACAGTCAAATTATGTAAAAAAATATACGTTTAATGTTAGCGATGGTTTTAGGTACTTAAGTGTTTTTGAGACAGTTTGTGCCTCTTGGCTATTATACAAAATGAAATATATTTAAAAATTAAGACCATTTTTCCTGTTCTTCTCAGGCCTACATTTACATGTGGAGGAGTTGTATCTGGAGAGTCAGGGTTTATTGGGAGTGAAGGATTTCCTGGAGTCTACCCTCCAAACAGCAAATGTACTTGGAAAATCACAGTAAGAATTTTTAATATCAAAAAATCAGTGCTGAAGACAATGAAGAGCTATTTGTTGTTAATGCCAGTGTTTTATATGGGATAACATATGTGCAGTAATGAAAGCAGCTCAACTATTTGGAGCTTTTTAGGGTTGACGTAATGTGAGACTAGTGGCTGAAATAGAACTGGCCTTGCCTCATGTCAGAAGCAAATTTTCATTGACTTCCATAGATACACCTCTAATTGTTTTAAATTAACACACTTGCAGGCAAACATCTCCCCTTCCTGTCACTGCAGAAAGCAATAGTGAATTCTACCAAAGTAAAGGTTTGAGGTGGAGGTAATGAAAAGTTTTCTTGACAAGAAGACATAGAAAAAGTTTTAGTCAAATCCAAAAAATTCAGGCAGGTTTGCTCATAGTGTGCTACTAGCAATGTTCTGCCAGCAGGACATCTGGAGTCTGTCATCCAGCAACCTGACAGTAATAGGAAAGTGCTGTTACATTTATAAATGACCATGTGAAATGAAAGCATGTGGTGTGATGGATACTTTGATGCTGAAATGAGACTGCAGGGCAGAGACATCATATTCATGGACAACAGATGCCAATGAAACAACTAGGACTAAACATTCAGTGTTGGATGTCCTTATCCACAGACTCAGAGAAGGGATGTGAGTGAACGATTACTTTTCCTCACATCTGCACAAATTAAACCATCTGAAACTGTCCACCAAATTTCATCTCTGTTTTTCAGACTCAGTTCAGGCCTATAGAAAAATATAAGAAAGCATTAAAAAATAAGTTAGTTTGTGTGCTGACAGGCTTGCTAAAGACAACTTCAGTTCAAAGACTACATCACAGCCTAGGTGTTGGCAGGAGAATAGGATGTCACAGGATAATTGTCTCCTGCTACTGTAGAGATGCTGACGCAAAGCAGTAGACATTGATCTGTTTACAGTGTTCGGTTTAAAACGACTCTCGTACCAAATGAGTGATGTAAATGTAATCATTTTAACTGAAGGATCCCAGTGAAGTTGCACAGTTGATTTCTGTACCTTTCTGTTGCATTATTACCGGGGCCAAGTTAAAGGTTACCTTTGATCTGTGACTTCATCCAGAAGAGTGTGATGTGAAACACAGGGTGTGCTCAATAAACCTGCTTCCTGCCGTGGAGGAGCTAAGGTGACAGCAATTAGCGTGGCCCACCTTACAATCTGAAGAGCAGATGCAAATTGCATTTTGAATCATACACACGTGCCTTAAATGAAAGGGAAAAAATGGCCAAAGTTAGTTTACCCATATGACTCGGTATTAGATCTTCAAAAGTTCAAAATTGAATCTGGAGGGGAATAATAATTTTTTTCATAAGAGTATAAAGTTTTTAACATTAAAAACCTTAGATTAAAAATGGAGGCAGCACTGAAGAAGCAATTACTGAAGCACGCTATGGATCTGCCCTTTACATATTGGGGGTAGAGGGTAAAGAGAACAAATGATTGTACTTAAGAAGTCCATGCAGAGTGGTTTCATTGCAGACTTCATGTGGCTGTTGCAAACAAGATGCTGGCATCCAGGTTAATCTGGACACGGTGAGGAGCTTTACTACAAAGCCGTAGCAGAGCTGTGTCAGCACTCGAGCTTTCTTGGGGAAGAACTTGATGCCATCTGGCATTTCATGATCATCCTGATCCCAGTTTTCTGCTGTGCTGCCGTTTACTCCCACTCTTTGACTGTTGCTTACTTGTCCTCTGTAACTCGCCCAAAGCCAAAGGAGGGCTGCACACCTGTAGTAGTCCAGGCTTGCTTGTGCCTTCACCTCATTTAACCCCTGTTAGACAGTGCTGTGCACTAAGCCAAGCTGATTTCTTCCCCCATCAACTGTGTAGAACACCCTGTCTTCTAGTGTACAGGAAGGATGTAGGAAAGGCAAGGACTACAAAACTTGCAAGACTAACCCTGTACCCTCTTTCAGAAGAGGATGGTTTACCAAACTGAGGGAAAGTGTGACAGTCAAGAGTCTGCTTAGCCTGAATTTGAACAACAAAATCCTTTCATCAAATACTGCCGAGGCTCAGAATAGCTTGCAATAGCACCCAAGTAAGAGAGCCAGTTACACGGACATGAAGAAATACTCTTTAGTTACTGTTAGGCTTCCTCATTTACCATCGTCTTAGAAAGTGACTGAGACTTTCTGCCTGTCCGTTTTAGCCAAGGGCTGTGAACACCCTCCTGAAAACACTCTGCCTAAAGCAGGATCTGACAAGTCTGCAAGGCTGAAAGAGACATTGATTCACTTTGCGTCTGGGTCAGGAGAAGCATTAAGCTGTTGTTTTCTCAACTACAGGATCTCATCAGCTGCAGAAGAAATGCACAGAGAGGCAGAATGACAGCTAATTCATTCTTTAGAAGAAAATAGGTATAGAAAATGCTATGAGTAATACAGATAAAGCAATGTAGCATTCAGGTATCAGCTGAAATCTTTCCAACTGGTTTGCTAAAGCTGGACGAGTCTCTCTAGCTCAATTATGGTTCTGTTATTTCAAGAGACTAGGACTTTTTCAGCTGGCTAAAGAAAACAGCTTCTCTATTCTAAGAGCTCTAAGAAGTGTTCAGCACATGCTTGTGGTTATATTACAGCCTTGGCAGACTATCCAGCAGCTTTTAGCTGGCTTTGCTAAGAAGTCATTTGTACAGCTATTTCCTTTCTTATAGTAATGTATATTATATAGCTTTATCTCAAATCTGTCATATACATTTACTTTTAATACTCTGTAATCCTTCTTGGCCATCACCTCACATAAATGTGTCACATAGTTCAAAAATCTGGACCGCTCTCCCGTGTTTTTCTGGCAGACTGCTTAGTTCCCATAAAACTCCAGCAACTTTATGTGCAACAATAATACTGAAAACTGTCAGAGTTATGTAAGGTTATGTTTTTATAGGTTCAGGAGCTGTGTTCCAGCAGGTTTGCTGACAATAACCAAGGTTTGAAAAATCTACTTATCAGGGAAGTTGGGAATCTGCCCTGAGGGAGTGAAATATTTTAAATAATTTTTTCTATGTTTTAAGCATTCATTTGCCCATATCATTGTAAAGCTGCCCTCCCAGTAGAGAACAGATCTTTACACATGGTTGTATTGCCAAAAGAAAGAGATGAACAGAATCTGGTGTCTTTGTCAGGAAGAGCAAGACAGTACAATTTTTTTAAATTGCAGCTAGGGTACAAGCCACTAGGCAGGAATCGTAGTTCTCCTCAGGATGTAACTCCAAATAACTTCCACATTCATTCTCAGGAGAGAAAAATAATACATTTGGCGTGCAGGTAGCTGATGAATTTTTCAACTCTACCTAGGGCTGCTATGGCAAAACTTTTGGTATTGAACATATATTAAGATATATTAAACCCATATACAACACAGGTTTAAATTAGGCAAAATATATTTACAAAAATTGGCATTTAAGGTTTTTCCCCACCAAGAGATTATTTTCAAAGTAAATAATCTAAACCAAGTAATTTTGATGAAGAGGGCTTTGTGCTCAGAAGAACAGCTTCACTACTTCAAATGTAACTAAACTTTGATTAACATTATATCAAATACCTGCAATGAATGATAACCAAAGACACTCCAGTGACCTTAGTTTGAGTTGGGTTGTTTATATGAAATAATCATGCCCTTTTGAAGAAGTTAGTAATCTACACAGATGACTTTAGGGAATTATGCTCTAGAAAAACTCCCTCTAAAATTCAATTAGCCTTCAATAGGAAAGGCATCCTTCACATGAGTTTAACTCTGTAATTTCTGATGCTAAAGAAGTTCATAGATTTAAAATAAGAAGGGAAGCAGAGAGTGCATATGTGTCAGTCACCCTCTTTGTGACAAGGAGAGGCAGAAGCCAAAGTGCCTCTGTTGTTGAAAGATAACAGCTGGAGGGACAAAACAAAAATAAGGCACACCCTGCAAAGGAAGCATCACATCATTCTTCCTTTGACTTCTCCCTCTTCCCCCCCTCCCCCTTTCTTTTAAGAGCTGGAATTCCTTCCAATTCTTCCTCTGAGGTATCCCATCATCTTACTGCATCAGGCTCAGATGTGGCTCAAAATAAACAATACTGAGTCACGCTGGCCTTTGCTTTCTCCCCTGTGTTTCTCATGGAACAATATTTTAAATGTCCTAGGATAAACATTGGCAGATTTTAACACATTACTTTTCAACATCTGAAAAAGCAAATGGTAGAAATGAAAGAAAAGTACTGTTTTGAAGAGACGCCTGTGTTTAGGGTGAGATTTCTCAGGAGTAGCTGCAGACTGGAGTGGCTGCTCCCAGAATATGGAACCACCATCCTCTGCACTCCTGATTGTCATCCAGTCAGACCACAGAGTTTTAACTGATTTACCATACTGGAACAAATTTGTTATTTTTGTGAATGACAAATGTTATTTTAATAAGCAGGTACATTATCTTATAAAACAATAGCTGTAAGTAGTGACTGCGATTAAGGGCCCCACACATTTTTCTGAATTACTTACCTCCCCAAATTCAGCCAAACATGACAAGGATTATTTTTATAATTAAAACCTGGAGTAGGCTCCCTGTTAAAGGTTCATAATCATGTGGCTGAGTTTTTTTACAAACTGCCATGAAACAAAACTTAGAAAGTCAGTACATCTATGGGAAACAGTCTTGACCAAGTTCAAAAGATAGATTGAAAACTATAATGAAATATAATTAGATAGGATAATGTTGTATAGTATAACATAGCCAGTAGTGGAGGGAGGAGAAGGAAGCACATAACCCTGCACAGAATTACTTGTACCATGAAACAGAAAACCTAAGGCTTGAGTGAGCAGCTGGCTGGCAGTTTGGAGTCTGGCAGCTTTGCCAGCCTCCTCTCCCTCCTGGGCAGGGCCAATCCCATGTCCTGTTTCCCTCTGCCCCCCTTGGGGCAGCATGAGAAGGTGGAATACCCAGGGGTAGGACTGAGTGCCTTGAGGCTGCTGAGAGCAGAGCAGCACTGGGTCAGTGCTGGAACAAAGCTGTCAGTGAGCACCATCAGCATTATTGAGGGGGAACCTCTTGGCTAAATCTGAGTGTGTTTCTACAAGGACAGCAAAAAGACTTTTTCTTACCCCAGAACCAACCACCTCTCACATTTCCACTTCCTTCTTCAAACACTGGGAGGGAGCAGGTATATTCAAAGAAGCAATTCAAGCTGAGAAAGTAGGGAAAAATCTCTTTAGCATTGATAAAACTGTTTAATCTAATATGCCAGAGCAACTTCTGCTCAGCTTTCAGAAACAGGAAGGAAAAGGGGAAACCTCTTAAAGATGGGTAACGTGTAGCCAAAGCTGCAAGACACTGTAATGGAAAATGTTGGACAATCTTAACTGTAGGTATAACAGCCCAGTCTGGTTTAGAACATGATAACCTTTAAAAGTCTCCTCTGTTGCATCCTGTACAAACTTACGAATAATGAGTGTTCCGCCCCAAAAGACCATATGTTATTTTACATACAAACTGCTGGACAAAAGGATGCTGTAATTGAACTACCTAAATCTGACTTTATCTGACTAATTTTACAGTCAGTATTTCTGAACTGATTTGTCCAGTCACAGAGTTCACAGTATACCCCTAAACAATAATCAGATCTTCTGACAGGAATATCAAATTCATTGTAGCTCATTTTCTGTTGAACTGACCATGCCTTAATGCCCCTTAGTGATTCAGACCAGAAGGCAGGTGAATGCAATGATAAGAGCTTTAGTTATGAGAGCAGTCATTCAAGGAGCAGATCCAAGACGAGGGGAGTTCTGTGGTTTTGCTGTAGTAGTGGTGATGTACGTCAGCATGGGGGAATTGCATTTTATAGAGAAGTTTGAGCTTAAAGGAAAACGCTCTGAAACCAACCACAGGACCTGCAGTGGAGCTGGTCAGCCAGAGTGCAAGTGGGCCCCAGGCAGTTGAGAGCAGCTCAAGCAAAAGTCTGTCCTGCTGCAGGATCAGTATGAGCACTGGATGTAAAAGCAGCTGCATGAATGAGTCACCTGAACATACCTACAGCACATTTGTCACTACATCTACAGCTGCTGCCTGTATGAGTATCTGCTGGGGGTTAAATGGTCACTTCCATGTACACCAATTCCATCTATACCTGACCTGACAAGTAATTTTTAACTGTTGAGACTCACAATATTAAAACACTGTTTGACAATTTCATATAAGAACAGTTTAGCTGTAGTTTATCTCAAACTGGTGTTTTAGAATGAGTCACTGTTAAGGAATGAAAAAAAATCATGAACTCTTAAATATAATGGCTTAAATATGAACTTACTGCAGATATATTAAGTGTGCTTAAAGCAGAAAATTATAGTAGTGTATTAGGAAAGCAGAACAGCTGCAATTATTTTAATAGCTAACCACTCTACCAGGCTATGGATTGAATGCAGATAATTACACTTGCCTGTCTAAGGTCCCTTTATACTTTAAAATACTGTTTCCTTTTTTCCTGTCCTGTTACACAGCATTAAGTGCTTTGTTAGAATAATTTTCACTTCTTAGTATGCTGCTTTTTTCTCTGAAAAGCTTGCAACTGTATCCCAGGAAATGTTCTCCTCCTTGTAAACTATTATGCTGTCTTAATTTACATCCTTCTCAGTGCTCTTGTCTCTTTTGCAATGTCCACAGATGCAGGCAGACATGTAAGAAGATTTGCTTTGCCTTATGTTTCCTCAGATGTTTCAGAAAACAAAACTCTCTTGTGTATTGAGGACAACAACTAATGGTTCTTTTGAATTTTCTGTTTATAGTTTTACATAGCCTTTCCAAATATAATTCTTTCACTGCAGCCACTCCAGTAACTAAATATTAGGGTTGTACAGTGTTATCCATAAGGTTTCTAATTTTATTTATAAATGTAAGGTGTGTGCCAATAAATTATAAAAAAATCCTTCAAACTATGAAACTTGATAACACAAATCAGAAAGAGAGGCCATTTCAAAATGGTTAACTGCTTGTTCTTTTTTTTTTTTTAATGTTAATCTCATCCTCACCTTGCTTGGTGACAGGGAGCTGCAGGGCTGATTCCATATTTCAGCAGAAAATAAGAGAAACATGCCAAGCTGAAC
Source organism: Pseudotriccus pelzelni (assembly GCA_035584735.1). NCBI lineage: Eukaryota > Metazoa > Chordata > Aves > Passeriformes > Tyrannidae > Pseudotriccus > Pseudotriccus pelzelni. The sequence continues at coordinate 14,711,251 of JAWMRA010000009.1, forward strand.
TGGGCAGTGATGGTTTGTAATTAACTGCATGAGCCCGACTAGAGGATACTGCAGATCAGAAATAAGATAATGGCAAGAGATGGCCAGGGCTTTATATTTATGATTGGTCCAAATTACTGTAAAAACTGCTTTGCCTGGAGTATAATTGACAAAAAGAGCTTCCCGGTGAGAAGTGAAGGGTATGAAAACAGTCAGGGAAACAGTGGGATCTGATAGATATGTGGTGTCAGTCGCATTTCAAGATGCACCTCTCCCCCCTCTCTCTTTCTCTCTCTCTCTCTGTGTCTCCCTGCAGGTCCCAGAGGGAAAAGTGGTGGTTCTTTCTTTTCGATACTTAGACTTGGAAAGTGACAACTTGTGCCGCTATGATTTTGTGGATATATACAATGGCCATGCCAACGGACAGCGCATCGGCAGGTTCTGTGGCACTGTGAAACCAGGTGCCCTCGTATCCAACAGCAATAAGATGTTGGTGCAGATGACTTCAGATGCCAATACTGCTGGAAGTGGATTCATTGCAAAGTTTTCTGCAGCAGAACCACATGAAAGAGGTAATTAACTCTTATATACATGCTGTATAACTGTACAGCTCTATGGAGAACCACGGTAATGCTTAACAAGATGTGATGGCAGAGATATTAGGGACTGTGCTGTTCAACATATTCATTCATTATCTTGCTTAGTAAATAGCAAAGTATAGCTGTTTACCCATCTTAGTTAATCAAAGTAGTAAAGAGAAGGACTGACTATTGTAGGAGTAGTGGAAGAACTGGGCCTAATAGTAAAATTATAATAGTTCATCAGTAACTGAGGAGAGACCTTACTGCAGTCACAACTTCCTCCTGAGGGGAAGACGAGGGGCAGGCACTGATCTCTTCTCTGGTGACCAGTGACAGGACCTAAGAGAATGGCCTGAAGTTGTGTAAGGGGAGGTTTAGGTTGGATATTAGAAAAAGGTTCTTCACCCAGAGGTGGCTGGGCATTGAACAGGCTCCCCAGGGAAGGGGTCACAGCACCAAAGCTGACAGAGCTCAAGGAATGTTTGGATGATACTCTGAGGCACGTGGGGATGGTCCTATGCAGGGTTAAGAGCTGGACTTGATGATCCTTGCGCCCTGCTCAGCTCAGTGTGTGTATTGCAGGGGATCAGTACTGTGGGGGACGCCTGGAGAAGCCCTCGGGGTCCTTCCAAACGCCCAACTGGCCAGAGCGAGACTACCCAGCGGGAGTGACCTGCTCCTGGCACATCGTTGCCCCCAAGAACCAGGTAAGGCTCCGCTTCCATGGCCTGCAAGGACTCCCATCCCAGCAGCAGCCGGCTCAGGGACACGCTGCCTGCGCTGCCCCAAGCCATGAAGTGGCATCTGGCTGCAGCCTCAGGGTGGGTCCGTGCAGGCAGTGCAGGCACAGCCACGCTCAGAGATCCTCCTGTCTCACTCCAGTAACTCCTGTGCTCCCTCAGCACTGAACGTCCTCTGCCCCGCACTGATACACTCCCCTAAATCAAGCCTGTTAAAGCATCTATGACTGGTGATCATCTCAGCACCAAACATGATGATGACCAATGCTATGTTTAACAGTGTTTGAGCATTTCTGGTGTTGCTGCAGTTTCTTATTGAGGTACCCAAGCAGAGCTGATTGAATTTACTAAAAGCAGAAATTGTGTTATTCTGCTTACACGACAGGAAATACATTTGGCTGTGTCCTGGACAGAGACTTTCAGTGTACGTTTCATCAAGTTTGTTTTATTTCCTATGTTGAAGGCTCCATCTCATAACATGCTTGATTAGCCAGGTGCCATGAGAGTATATGTTACCACTTCATTACGACGTGAAAAGAGGTGACAGCAGACAGAGAGGGCTCATGTGCCACACATGGCAAACACAAGTGTGTTCCCTATGCTGCAGGGCTAATCTCAGTTCACATTTTCTGGTTGCTGCTGGGCCATCTGCTCTGTACCTTGGCAGGAGGTCTACAATGACGGAATGTTTTGGTTGCCAAGCATCTTTGGTAGGTGGCTTTTCTTGCCACAGCCAGCTTTTTGAATTCATTTACATGTAAAGATGACTTTCCTCTTCATCTTCCCCTCATGACTGCAATCTTCAAAATAAAAAAAGCTGCCCCAGATAAATATATTCTTCTGATCTTTCATACTTTTCCATTTCTCAGGATAGTATCTCCCTTGAACTGAAGCAGTATGTCAGCTTAGTATTTCCTGTACTCCTCTTTAATCCACATTCCTTGTTTGCTAGATACAGGTCATGTAACAATCCTATAGATAGGCAGTTATTTTTAAAACCTTATCTGTAAACTGCAGATTACTTTGGTTCTTTCCAAATGTCTCTACATAAGCCTAAGAACTTCTCCTAAGCTCACAGAGAAGATTAAAGAAAGGCTATATAAGCATAAAAATTTATGCATTATATCCCATGTCTTCTGATGATCCTGTTCCATAAATCTACCTGTTTCCAAATATATATTAGTCACGTACTGCAACAGTGGCTGTTTGCATGCAAATAAGGCAGAATTTTGACAGTGACAAAAGCAATTTTTGAGGAAGTAGCGAATAAGCATCTCTCTTCAAGTGCACATAAACAGCTTCTCAGTCTTCCTTTTGCCAAAGTTTAGGTGCTGTTGTCTCATTTCATAAGCTCGTGAGCAACAAAACAAGGTTCTCTTGTTTCTTCAAATACAAACCAATAATTTATACATTACAGAAGATGAAGGAGCTTCTCCTGATCATGAACAGCTTCTATTCTATCATGAAATAGTTATTAGTGCAAAGTGCACTTATGAACAATAGTGAATTAGATATTATGGCCTGCTGTTTTGCCTGCTATGGAAGAATTTAGCATTTCTATTCCCAGTTGCATCGCTTCTTTCTATACCATCTTTTTTGATCACAAGAGTATTATTCAAATGGATACTTGCATTTAAAGGGCATTTTTTCATCATGGTGCTGGGGGTTTTGAAACAAGCCTGTTAGTCATCTCTGAAACCAAGTCCCCAGGGCTACTCATACTTTATGGGAAAGAAAATTATGCCTTAAACATCTGAATAGTGCAAAAGCATAGTCAGGTAAAACCAAGACATCAGGTGATAACAGGCTACCATTACAATGAATATAGAAAAAGATAATTTTTACTATGTTAGTAAATCAAATCAAGTGCATGCCATCTACAAATTACTCGTTTTTCTTTGTACAGCCTTAGAAGTTTTAGTACCACCTTTGTTTGAGACGGACCTTTAAAAAGAAATCCTGGATATCTACAATCAACACAATTCAGTGTTGTCATTCAAGCTTCATTTGTGCTATTTATGGGAAGATGTTTTAAATACTGTTGTGCTTCATATAAAGAAGCAACCTAAATGCATATATTACCTCTGTTTCCATGGAGCAGTTAGGCTGTGTTTCCCTTCCTTGCTACAGATGACTGACAGAGTCATTCTGCAGGACTTCATTTCAGAGTAGTAGATTACATTTCTATTTTCTTGTCTATTGTTTTTCTTCCTTAAGTAAAACATTCCATAAATACAAGACATTGGAGATAACGGCATCAGCACGGAAACATCAGAGTTACAGTAGTTCTCATTTATGACTTGTAAAGCCTCAACATTTATGGAAATCTGACATGGACACACAATTCTTTTAACTACTTACTTTCTCATGGTTTTAGTCTTACTATTTGCTATTTTTATTTCTATCAATATTTTAAGTTCTAACTTTTTAAATTCTGCATCAAATGTACACAGCATTGGCAACCAGTGATTCAAACCCTGCTGTTAATGAAGTCAGTGAAATGGCTCTACCAACTTTACCTTGGCTTTTCCTTTAGCATATCTTGAATGATGAAATGACACTCATTTCCTGTGGTTTATACTTGTACAGTTATTTTAAAAGCAACGTAACACGTACCACCTACTATCTTGTTATCATTCACACATAAAAATAACTTTTTCAGAAGTTACTTGCATACATTTGAGAAGAAAATGTTTTACAGAATAGTAGAGCCATATGTTGAACTATTTGTTGGAGAGGTCATGTGGATCAAAATGCTTTACAATTAAGTGCATTAAGGACTTTCCCTTATGGAAAGAAAAATCAAATAGTACTTCACATGAAGATGTCATTTACTACAAGAAGAACCAATAAATGAGTTATTTACATTTTCCTTGTAGCTAATAGAGTTAAAGTTCGAGAAGTTTGATGTGGAGAGAGACAACTACTGCAGATATGACTATGTAGCAGTGTTTAATGGTGGGGAAATCAACGATGCCAAAAGAATTGGGAAGTACTGTGGAGACAGTCCCCCAGCGTGAGTAACTGCCTTGAATTATGAACTTCACCACCACTATGTGTCATAACATAGTACTGCAGTTACTGTTTGGAACTGCTGTTACAGTTTTGTACTAGGCTTCTGAAAGATTTTTATTATTTTTTAAATTTAAACATGACATTTTCTGCCTCCAGTTGAACTTCTAGGAGTTGCTTAATATCTTGTCTCTCTCTAGGTTTTCTCTTTTCTCTCTTTCTCCATGACTAGCCCTGGCTCCAACCCCTGTTCTCTCCTGTCCCACAAGCCTAATTAGACCACTGTCTAATAACACCAGTGCTAATCCTAATGTTATTCATACTGGTATAATACCAATACTAATGGTAGCTGAACATTAACATCACATTGAAATAATTTTCTTAAGCCCCTCCAAATGTGTAATGTGTTTTTCATTAAACAAGAGCAAAATTTAAAAACCCCATTTACTTACCTCCCCTACGTGCTGAGGATTGCTTCAGTGTATTTTCCCACTAACACAGGGGAATGATTTTATTTTGTTTTTCCATTTCAGGCCTATTCTGTCTGAAAGAAATGAGTTGCTCATTCAGTTTTTGTCCGATTTAAGCTTAACAGCTGATGGTTTTATTGGCCATTATAAATTTAGACCAAAAAAGTTACCCACAACTACAGTTCCACCTACCACCACAACAGTCCCTGCTACCTCAAGTAAGTTTTCCTGGCTTTATATAATTTCTTAGAAAAATTAATTATTTCAGGACAAGGAGAGGGTTACAGAACTGTGTTATACAAAGTATATTAAAAATTAAAGTTTTATGGTTTGCTAGTATTTCAAATGTTTAGGGAATTAATTAAAATTAATATACTCAAGAGAGTACTCATGGGAGAATCTACTTATCATTTTTAAAAGGAAATCTATCCAAGCAAGAGTTAAGTGTAACAGTAACTCATTCCACCTGAGAGAATCTTCCTGTCTCTTCTAAATTTGGGACAGTTAACTAGAAAATGCCATAGAAGAATGGATGAACAAATTTCTTTTGTATAAGAAGCTCTAACTATTTCAGGAAATAGTTTTATTTAAAGGAACTCTTTCTTCTATAGAAGTTGATATGTAAAAATGTTACTGCATTTTTCTTCATATAGTTATTAATATCAAGCAAAATTGGTATGAAACACACCTGAGCCCTCTTCATGTTTTGCCAACACCCTGTCAATATGACACTCTCCTAGAATTATGTTTATTTTTAAAAAAATCTGGGATTGGAACATATAAAGAAATATGTCACACTAAAAATAAATTTCCTTTTATATTTTAGACTAGACAGCATATATGAAAGATCAGAGGAGGATTTTTCTGAAGGTATTGCCAAAACTAGCTCATTACTGAGATATTGAAGGGATAAAATCTTAGAATTTCTATAACCTGAATGTGAGAGATTTAAGATACAGTTAAAGCAGAAAAACAAATTATTTATGATGTTTTTGCAAGACATAACCTGATTTGTACTTAAAATGCATCAAAAGTGAGGACAGCAATGGCCCATCAGCAGGAAACCGAGAAGCTATAGTGTTTAAATAGTGCTAACAAAAGGTATTTAAAATAGATGAAAACAAACGTTATAAAAATTAAATCATAATGACCTATAAATCATTCTGATGGGACTGCTGCTCTGACAATAAATAATTCAGCTCTTCTTCACTATAAAGCACTTTTTAATGCCGTTGTTAGATCAAACACCTGGTCTCAAGTAACCCAGGCTGTCAGTTCTTCCCCGCGCCCTGTTCAGGGTTTGCCATCGTTTCACCCTGTGAGCTGTTGGTGGGTGAAGGGAAGAGAGGTGAGCTTTACCAATTAACTCCAAATCAATTTTTATGACAACATCAGTGTTAGAAAATAAAAAGATGCAGATTCATCTGAGAGAGGACAACAGAGGGAACGTTTCAAAAGCACTTGTCAGGAAGACAGAAGCAAGAAGTCCTTTCACTGTCTGATCAGTTATGCGTGATGAAGGCATTCCTGATCTTAAAAACAAACCAAAGCAAACCAAACCTCTTACAGTTTAGTTAAATTTCTGAGCAACAATTTGCATTCAGAAGTGTCCAGTTCAAATAGATTTAACTTATTATCTTGCAAATCAGATCTGTTCAAACTTGCACAGAACTCTGAGCATGAATAAAATATTAAACTTCAGTAAGCACTTCCAAGAATTGCCTCATTCTCTATCTTACATAAAAATATTAGTACTTAAGAAATAAATGCCGTAAATACATGTTTTAAATCTATCTCTCACCTCCATCCAGTAATTACAATGCCACTCACCCAATTCCAAACAAATTTGAAAAGGACATAAAAGCCTTTAAGTACTGCATCCCAACATGTTATGTAGAAAGGGTCAGCTGAGTCAAGTACAGAGAGCATTAACATCTACCCAAGTAGAAGAAAGATACCAAGTGTATTCAGTTGTTTATAAACAAAGCATTCCATTTCAAAGGAAATGTCAATCCCTAATGTTAAATACATACTTGAAACACTGTGTTTCAAAACATCATGAAGAAAAACCATGCAGTACTACATGTCAAGAAGCAATGTAAAAAATTATGAAAAAAGAAAAAAATCAGGAATTTGAACACTGATCCTTTCCATCACAGTACAGTAATTTCCAATAAAAGTCACCCCCTCCCTCAGAAGCATTACTGTAATATCATATTATATTTGAACTGTACTACTAGGGCTGTGTGGCAGCAGCCCTTGGTTAGATATTTAAGATCCCACGGTGATCCCACGTAAGTTTTCTCTAACATCCCATTCTGTCAGGTCACTAGAACAGACACAGCTGAGACACCTGAAAAGATGATCATTGGAGGTGATGGCAGAGAAAAGGAGTACTGTTCCTGTGATGTTCATGCCTTGCAGTGCCAGATCTAGTTCATGTATACATCAGGATTATTCATCTTTCTTTTTTTTTTTTTTAAACATGCTGCTTTGCACTTGTACCAAATACTTCATTTCAATTTCAATTTACTTCTCTTCAAAAAGCTGCGAAACCTACAGTTGCCCTGTGCCAGCAAAAGTGTAAAAGGAGTGGGACCCTGGAAAGCAATTATTGTGCAAGCAACTTTGGTAAGGAAGCAGAGTTTCTTTTTAACTATTCACTCGGCACTGTGTTTTTAGACTCAAGGGAGTTTTACCAGATGTAGTTTTGAGTTATCTTTAATATAATCGGCTATATTTTTACACCACCTTATGTGGCATTAGTATCTGTGTCTCGCTCAATACATTCTTGGAGATATTCTGGGATAGGCACTGCACAGATGTCTGAGACAAACACACTTTCTCAATCTGAAAAGCAAACGAGAACATCAGACAACCACAGGGACGTAGGGACTCCGTGACCATGTTGTCATCTCACGTGTCCGTAACCAGCCAGTACACACCACGCTGCAACTGCTGACTGCACCACAACTCACTGTACACACTTCCACAGTATTTGTAAAAGAAGGTATGGAAGCTCACAAGCACTGCTGGATGTACAGACACAAATCACTCAATTTTAACATCCACAGTTCTCTTTTGACTGAACTTGAACGCTCCTATTTAATTAAAAGCTCTGCATTAAAGACAGATAATGTGCAAATTTGCAAACACATAACCCAAAATGTGGATTATGCAGTTTTGTAAATCTGGCTGTACATACTTGATTACTGAAGATCTAATTGATCCCAGGATAGAATATGTGATTTACAAAAGCTGACCCTGAGAAGAAAACAAATTGATAATACCAATTACCATTTCCTTCTGATAGACAAAGGTATCTTAGGAGTTAATCTAGTCATCCCAAGGAAAAGAAAGTATCTTTATTTTCATACTGAGAGGTCTTTGGGAAATATGGTGTCTAATCTGTAATCTACATTGAGCTGAAGTTGGCAAACTTGTATCAAACCTCAGACAGATACAAATCTAGTTCCTAGGGCATGAACTATTCCCTGCTACTCATTTGGGAATGTCAGAGAGCTGGGAACTCAGCTTCTGGCTAGACGCCTTTCAGTTCAACTTCTCCACTGTTTTAAAATTAGTCATTAAAGGAGGATAAAATGGTACTGTTTAACTGAAATTATCAAACCCAAGAACTGGCCTTGCAAGAGACTGGCACATTCTAGAACAATTTCATATTTGGTGCTACCAAAATTTGACAGTAGTGGGTTATTTATTACAACTGATATGAATATTTTTAGTAACTGTTGCCAGTATTGTTTCCTTATTAGGGACTAATATACTTACTAAGTTTTACAATGCCACAAAATTCATGCCTAAAATATAAATGTACCACGTGTATCAAACATCTTTTTTCCTAGTCATAACTGGAACTGTAATCACCACGATCCCCCGGGCTGGCAGTCTGCATGCAACAATAGCCATCATTAATGTCTATAAGGAGGGGACTTTAGCAATTCAACAAGCTGGCAAGAATATGAGTGCCAAGATTCTTGTTGTATGTAAGCAGTGTCCTCTCATCAGGAGAGGTAAGTACACAACAATAACTGCTTTGTGTGTTTATAAAAGACAGCAGTTTTGAAAACTACTTTTTGAAATGCGGCCACAAAAATCAGTAAAATTACAGTAATTGTTTCTATAATCAGTAATATAACCAGTTTAAGCTAAAAATAACCAGTAATCCAGGTTTCTGTTGCATTTTTCAGTTTTACTTTAAAAGGATTAGGCTTACTTAGGTCAAAGGAGTTCAAAAAACCTTTTTTTCTTTAAAAGCCATGTGATACAAGGTAAAATCTGATTTGGTTCTCTCAAATGAAGCTCAAATAGATTTTGTTTTTACATAAATGGAACCATAGCAGGAAACATTCAAAATAATTTAATAAGCATTAAAAAAACCCTGACAGTGTTCGGATAGTACTGGTGTTTAAGAACATGAATTCAAGGTTGGCAGTAACAAAATGAAAAATCACGATCACAAACTAGCTTTTGTCTGTAGTTATCTGGAAACTAGACACTGGGAGACATAATAATGTCCTTGGTGGAACCAACTGTCTCCTTTTACACAGACTGCTGGCTCCAAACCACACTCCTGTGTTTCTCATCCTAAATATTTATGGATTATTTAATGGCCTTTACTTAATATCCAAACTTCCCTGTTTATATCTCTATGATACCAATCCTTCCAGCCTCACACCTTGCAAACCCCTAGCCCTTCTGAGCCATAAAAATATGCAAATCCAGTGGATTTCTCCAAAGCCAAGTCCATGCTGACTGCTTCTCTATGTCTCTAGAGAACATTTCTGTCTTTGGAGAGGAAAAGGGAATGCAAAGATCTAAGTGCATTACCTTTTATGGCCATCAATATACAATCTGAGCAAGTGTGCAAATGTTGAAATGAATGACACGCATTCCACTCTGGGTGTGGTGCCTAAATTATCCAGTGTTTATACTGCACGTCTAATTTCAGACTCATTTGACAGTCTACATTTAATGACTATCCCCTATGTATTTATTATTATATATAATTTAGCTATGTATCTACTTGATTTGTGCATAACTGTACTTTATGGTGTAACAGGCATGGCAAAGATGGGTAAGGAAGTACTTGCTTTAGATAGAAGGAAAAATGTTAGAAGGCATTGATAACAAACAGTGCAAATGAACAGAGACCACAGGTAAGGAATTGTACTTAACAAGCGACATCCCAGATTTCTGTCTTGTAATCTCATTCTCTCTGTTTTAGGTTTAAACTACATCATTATGGGCCAGGTAGAAGAAGATGGTAGAGGCAAAGTCTTTCCCAACAGCTTTGTCATGAGTTTTAAGACTAAGAAGTCAAAGATGCTAAATGCCTTGAAAAACAAAACATGTTGAAACTGAACTCTACACCTGCATTCTCTCATCTGTCTTGAAAACTAATTTTCACTTAGTGTAAGTCTTGAAAACGCAACTGACTGTCAACAGTAAGACCATGCTGACCCTTCCTTCCCTCCATCCACCCAAGCACAGCTGGCACAAAGTAAAATCCACTACAGGTACAGGATGAGAACAAATCCTCCTGCGTCTCAGTGCTGAAGATTTGCAGCACAGCCATCTGATCTCAAACATACAAATTCCAATTACTTGGAAGATGTTAATTTATAATTGTCCAATTTTTTAAAGGAGTTGTGTATGTAAAATAAAGATTCTAAGTGCAATATTTATAGCAAATCATTTTAACTTCACTTTTTCTCTAAGGTTGTTATATTATATGGATTTCTGCATTATTACCTGTGCTTAATAAAATATTTTAAGATTAAATCATACACCAACTAATTATTAATTATTTATCAAGTGGGGCAGGCTAAACATAGAAACTCTTTTTTGGTAACTTACATGCTTTTGATGGTTTGGGTCATGCACAGTCTGACTGACACCTCCTTGCTGATTAAGGGCCTGATTTTCCTTACAGGGAAGTCGGTGAATCATTGATTTGAACAGGAACTGGATTTATTCTTCAAAGACTCAGAGAACTGTAAAACAGCACCACGCTTTTCCCACTGATGACTGTCTAGTTAGTAAATGTCACTAGTAAGTTCTGTAAGGTAATTAGGGAGGAGGAAGGTAGGAGTTAATTTAGTGGTGGTAAAGTACACATGCAGATAGTTTTAAGTTTTCATCTCTCCCGTGAAAGGACAGACAATACAGCAATGCTCAGTCTGGCACCAGCAGCGTAAAGAGGAGCGTATCTGTCTAATTTATTTCATTCCTATATGCAAAAGGTTGAACAAATGCTATTTTGAGACTAAACAGTGAGCAGACTGGAAGCAGTTAGACAGTGTCTTTGTTGGCCTGTCTATTGTATTCAGTTATTTGTTACTCTGAAAGGTTACAATCAAATCTATAACCTTCTGTGGAGGAAGAGAAACAGATTACAAGTCAAGATTAATACTGAGAAGTTGAAGAACATTTTTGTCAAAAGCAGATATGAAATACATGCTGTTCAAACTAGGGAAACCTGAATACTAATAAGAACAACATGGATGGAATAGAATCCAAAATCCCTTTAAGTACTTGTTTTCCTTGTATATAAATACCAGACCAGAGTTCTTTGGATAATTTGAAACCATGGGCAGGAAACTAATGGAATACACAGTCCCTGCTGGAAGTCCCCATTGCTTATTTCAGCAGTGGAATGCAGATTACCGTTCTCTTCCATTCTGGATTCCCACATGTCATGCCAAGAGACACGGCCATGGTGCAGCTCAGTAGTGCAGCAGCGACTGTTCCAAGGACTTTATGGGTAGCTGGGCAGGGGACAAAAGGACCAGAAGGAGGCACAGAGGTACAAAGAGGCCGTGCTGGCAGCTCAGTGCTGCAACCCCACTTCACAGATTGCCTGACTGACCAATCCAAACAGCATTTCTCTTTGGAACCAACATTTGTTTGCAAAGTAGATGTTGTTTTGTAACTTTTACATTGAAATTTCCATTGTCCAGCATTGATTCCTATGCAGGTTAAGGGGTTTTATGCACAGTGCTCTCTGCATTTCTTGGCAGCAGCCTGGGGAGAAGCAATGTGGAAATCATGCTCAGAACTATCCTGAACTACAATAATCTATTTTTATTTATGATGACATGCCCATCTGTCAGGCAGCTTTTTCCACTGAGGCAAGAAGGGTTTGGCAGCCTGTTCCTCGTCTACCAAATGGCAGGTAGGGAAAGCTCCTGCCTGCTCTTCTCAACACTCCCTTTAGACCAGTTCCTTTCCCAAATCAATGCACTGGCAGCAGTAGGCCTGAAACAGGGAACAGGAAACACAGAGCACTGCCAGTTTCATCAAGTAAAAGTTGGTTACAAAAGACAAGTAACAACTATTACAAATTTTTGAAAGCAGGTTGTAGGGACTCTAAATTTCGAACATTTAAAACCCAACCTGCAACCAAACAGGATCAAAATTATCTAACCACAACACCATTTCTGAAATAATTTCTACAGAGATAACAATCAAAACCACAGTTTAAGCAAGAGCATAAAATAAGCTTTTACTTTCAGTAATGAGTGGTTTTGACCTTTCTGTTGCAAATGCAGGTGGCATGAAAATTTTCATCTCCATTTTTCATTCATCAAGGCAAAGTCAGCTTTAAGAAAAAACCCGCCTTTTTCAGCTTAAGAAAACCAACTTAGTACTTTTATGACTAGCACTAACATTTGTACAAGGACATTCTAAATCCTATAGCCAAGTAAACTGCAGCTTCTCCAAATATTTTTGGTGACATCTAAAATTTTGTTTCTGTGCATGTTCAGAATTATTCTGTGAGTGGGCATAAAGGATCCCCAACAATACTGGAACAGCCAGTATTAAACTGCCAAATAAGAAAGCAACAGAATGTGTAACACACATGTACTAGGAAAATCTGAATGACACAAGACTGGGTAGCAAGCACTCTGTACTGATTAGTAGCCAAGCAGACAGGAAGACTGCAACTTCAAACAAAACAGATGCAAGATGTTATATAACTAAGGTATAACAGAGAACAAACTTCTCTCTCTGGTCCCTATCACTTTACAGGTATGTATTTCAGTGACAAATAAAAACTCCAGGACCCCTGGTTCCAATCCAAACCCCCCAAAAGAGGCTGGAAATACAACAGTTCTACCTAAAGACATCTACACCGCAGTAGAACACTGTGCCACAAGACAATGACCGAGCTGGCTCTGAGTGACTCTGCTGAGCATCTGGAAAGCAGTCAGTCCATCAGCTCCTTTACTCTCAACATACCCAGCTTCCCACAACTAACCAGAGTGAGCCCAGTGCCAAACAGCTAAAAATGGTCCTAGGCTCCAGCCTAGCTAGTCTGGAACCAGCTCAAGCATCTCTCTATGGCACTGGAAGATGCCATTTCAATGAACCAAACAGGATGGGTCCAGGGGAACAAAAGGTAGTAACATATTGACACCAGCTACCTTCCTTAAACTTACCACCTTGACAAGACAAATTACTTTCAGTGTGGCACCTGATACAATGCGTTTGCAATATGACCATGCAATATTAATACAACCACATTTTTCAAAGAGCTTTTATTTGTCTGCTTCCTTTTTTGGATCTAAGTAACATACACAGCCCATAGTTTTTATGTTGGTGCATTATCCAAACAAGATCTGAGTCCAAATACAAAACTCAGTGATCCTCTTTGCTTTGAACCAGAAGGTAACTTCCTATTCCCATGCAAACAAGTGTCAGAATCCCTCTAGACTGTAACACTTCAGGAAGCAGAGTATTAAAACCTAGTTCAGAAATACATAATGTCATAGTACAGAAAATATATTACCTTTACAAGAAAGAGTTTTATAAGAATTCCTTCAAAAAAGTAAACATTCGTGAGAGCCTCCACTCCATCAATCTTCCCAGATCTACTGTGGTCAAAGACCACTCTGGCTGCCTGTGCCTTCTGGACATACAACCATTTTAGAACAGCACCATCACAACAAAATTGTCAATCAACCCTTTAGCTGTCATAAATATACTTATTTTGTACTTAAAAATACAGGAATCTCACATTTCTCAATTACAATTTGTCAGCTTGAATAATATATATAAGCATATAAAGGACCCTCTAGCACAGAAAATCCACAAAGCCCTTACTGTCCATTGTAAGCAAAGTCAGATCACATGTTTTCACAAAACATAATATTCCTGACACAAACTAAATTCTAGCTTGGCAAGAACTGTGGTAAAAAACAGGAAAAAAAGCAAAAAAAGCTTAAAAGTAGGATATGTAAAACCCGTGTTAAGCAAACCATTCTAAAGCACATCTCTCCAATGACCAGACTCAATGATCTCACAGAAACAAGGGTAGAATGTTTCACAGGAATTGTTCAGCACTGCAAACAACAGCACTCATGTGCTCCACCTCACTTGCATTAGATCACAAGGTTTAATAATTAAAATAATTTATTATCCAGATTTTAAAACCCCAAGACATCAAACATTAAATGTTCACAGGTTACTTGTGAAATTCTGTTCCCAATCTTAGCACATACATTGAAATGTACTACTGAGGCATTGCTGAAAAATCCAAGCAGGGACTGATTGTCTTACATATAACCATAAACATTCAAGAAATAATTGGTATGTTTTGTGTTCAAAATGTCAGTGTTCCCATGAAAGGGAAGAGTCCTGATGATTTAATGTGCTGTATTCTATAAATGTTAGTTTACAGTCAACATTAACATACAAAACTAGAACTGCCTCTTTCAGAGCCATACAGTCTTCCCATGCACTGTAACCTACAGTCAAACATAATTTCCAACTGTGCTGGAAATTTTCTATTATTCTATATCTGACTTTTCTATTAAAAAATAAACATAGGCTGGATTTTTGTTTTAAAAAGCCTATCTTCCCCCACAACTTGAAAAACAAGTATCAAAAAAGAACAAACAGCAAAAATAGAAGAAAGAAACGCGTTGTGCTAGTTATGACGCTTTGACACCTGACAGCCACACTCTGAGGAACATTAAAAAACTCCTATATACAAATTTTATATACACACTAAAAGCCTAAGAAAATGACTATATCTGGTTTTGCATTTACTTCAACCACTTGGCTGCAGCTGCGACTCATGCAAACGCATTTTGAATTTGTGCAATATCTTGTTGATATGATCTGGAAACAGAATTAGAGCAACACTTTCACCTACAGGTACCTGAAAGCACACACTTCTGGTTTAAAAGCTAGGCCTTAGTTTCTTGGATAAAACATGGCGTATTTAGAAGTTCGGAAGCCAAGCAGGTCTCTCATTTCGTTGCGGAATTTTGACAGGTCTTGCCGCAGTTCGTTGAGGTTTTCCACAGTTGCCTGATCCGTGCTTTGCATCTTCTGTCTCATGGAAGTCAAGTAACGGTGGACTAAGCAACACATTACCTTTTGGTAATTCTCATCTCTCTTTTGCTTCAGATTTCTCCATTCCTTTAAATAAACATCACACATTTACTGTGGAAAACTGAATTTTGAGCCCTGAAGCCTATATACAACTATACAGAGAATAAATAGGAACACAATTACAAAGCTATTTTATAAATACATTCTGATGTGCACAAATGCATCTAAACTGCCTGCAAAATTTAAATTATAATCTGCTGTACCAGCAAAAGTGAAAATTTTTTATCTACCTGTCTTGGTAATTGTCCTACGAGCAATTAAGAGGTTCCATAATCCTGAATGTCTCTCAGTGCAAATTCCATGAAGTGTTTTAGTTTGTTTATTTAATGCTGTTTTTGTCAGCAAGAAGATGCAAAATTAGTATGCAAAATTACAGGGTACAAAATAATGTTTATTTAAGCCAAAGGAAAAAAAATCCCTCCCCCCAACAATGAAAGGCTTCAGTGATCGTTTTTGGTTATTTATTTTGACACTTCTGTAATGTGTTTCAAACCAATTACCTTCCCCAAAGAATACTCTAACTCACCATTTTTGAGATTAGCACATACTTCCCTGAGGTTTCCATGTGTTTTCATTCAATCAAAGCATCTTTTTCCAGACTATTTCTGGGGAAATTGGGGGTTGGAGGGAAGGGGGTTGAAATTCCCAAACCAGAAAGTTAATAGAACCTTACTTAAGCAGAAATAGGTACCCCTTATTTACATTTCTGATGCAATACACATTATTCTGTAGTTGGTGTTAATCTTAGCAGCATTCACCTCATGACAGGCAGCTTCATGCACCACTGTGCTGTTTCATAAAGCAAGCAGCACCTTTCCAGCTTCAGAGCCTGGAGCTTTCCCCGTCACTCCTTACCTTCAGGCTGTTCTGACGTTTCACTTTGCCACTTGATGTATGAGAGCAGATCCATTTACTGAGACTGTTGAAGAGGTAACAGATAGTTTTGGGAGAGGGGATGACGTTGAAAGGCGGAGGGAGCGTGCATTTGTCATCGAAGTAACTGAGCCAGAGCTTGGCACGAGCAAACTTCCACTCCTTGTCTTCATGATTCTAAAGCATCACAAACATTAACACACAAAAGAAGCAAAAATATTAACAGGCTATTCTGTAAGTTTTATTTTCTCATATCTGTAAACTGACCATAATTTAACTTTGGTTATATAGCATTTTAAGATATAGGTTACATAGTATTTTAATAAGGTTTTCTTAATATTATAATATTAAAGATGAAATAAGCGCACTCTCTTCATTATATACTTTGTGTAAGTACAAAATTCAGCCATGAAGGTATAACGCCCTTATCAAATGCCAAAGCACCACACATATCAAGAACAGCATCTTGAACAGCCATTGTATCAAGAAAGTCATCAATTCCCAGCGGGACAAAGCTCTGGACATGTTCAATATGCAAAGTACCCATTTTATTTGCATCAAAATAAATAAAAAGTTCCTATCTGAAGGACAGATGATCCTTGTGAGCTCACTGACAGAGCTCAGCCATGAAGGTCTGTAGATTAGTCTACACATCATAGGAAGAAATTCGTACAAAATCCAAACATACAGGGAGCAGTTACTGGAAATTAATCAGAAACCACTTACTGCTATCAGCTGAAAACTTTTATGAAGCATTGCCACAAGGAGTTTAGTTAATACTATCACAACCACCACGTTGTAGGTACCAACAATAACAGCCCCCACAAAAGACTGCAATTCTTCACCATAGCTGAAACGTGTGACAAAGATCGCTACGTGTGCCAGGGAGAATATGTACCAGAACAGAGCAAAGCAGGTGCCAATGAACCTGCAAAAACAAGAGGAAAAAATCAGGTTAGGGAAACCAAACACCAAAGTGTTTAATGTAAAATTCAAGTTCATTGAAAAAAGTCCAGTTTTGTTTAATTACTAAAGATTAAGGGCTAAAACAATCAGCTATTTTATAGATATCAGACTCACGAATGAAATGTGTCATTGTTCTGTTGTTCACAGAAAATACCCGCACAGTCCTTTTCTTCATTTACAGTAAATCCTTTATCATAAAGTTGTGTCAATCCAATTGTGAATGAGAACAAGACAAGAAGAAACATGCCCAGAAATTTTCCAAAATCTTGCAGCATCTGCCCCATTGAAATCTGTGAAATAGATTTATTTCCTATTTTAGTAAAACATGTTGTTATTATTTGTATTCTCTCCTTCAGCCTCTAATCAGAAAAAAAATCTATTTACATTGTAAATATCTAAGTTGAAATTTTAAATGCTAAACAGATCTCAAAATCAGGAGATATCCTTGTACTATTTTTCAAAGTGAAATTCTAGACATAAAAAAGAAAATGTAAGTAGTTTTCACATCACCTGATAAGTTAATATCCTACAAATAAAAATAAGCAATGGTTTTTAGATCTTAGTATCTATCTGCAGTACCAATGGTAGTAAGGAACTCAACAGACAAAAGCAGTAAATGAAATGTATGTGAACATAAATGCCACCATAGAAAGCTAAGAAAATACTTAATCAAAACATTTAGAATTATAATTCATCATTAATAAAAAAATTTTAAAAGCAGTATACCAAAGCCAATCTGCAGAATACACTATTAATTTACTGTACACTTTATGAAAGATTTTAAATAAACATGTATGTGTAAGCACATAAAAACTGAAGGATAAAGTATAGAAGGTATGACAGTAAATTCAGATCATTAGTTTCCAATTCAAAATATCCTACATAGAACTTTACAACATTAGTACAACAGCATCTTTTAAAAAAGTTACAATATATGCTTATGTCTTTTTCCAACACAGAAAAGACTTTGCTTTTGACGTAAGGATAAATTTTTACACAGACACAGCATGAACTATTTATATAATTTAATTACTGTTCCAAAGAACTTCTTGAGAAAAATGTATCATCATGAAGAATGCAAATATACAAAATGGAATTGGGTCAATGTAATCTTCTATATAAATCAGCACGAGGAATGCCTAACCCTACATGAATCAAAACCTGTACCAAATCATAGTCCAGAACTGTAACACTGCTCAGGTTTTGCAAGCACAACTTTTCTGGGAGATGAATGCCTGCTCCTGCTCCCCCCCATGCCGCTGGGAACTCGCCGTCCCCCCTGCAGCACAGCACACCCTGAGTCTGTACAGTCTGTCACAGTCAGGGACACTCGGCAACTGTAGCAGAGCTGTGCCCCAATTATATGCACATTAGTCAGGATGACTGTCATCCCCATCCTATGTTTTCGTCACATCTAACCCTTTAATGGAAAATAACCCAAACCAAATCCCAACAACAAAACATTTACCCTTTAACTGACACACTGTCCCAGCCAAGAGAAAGACAAAGTAGATGAAACAGGAACACACAAGAAGTGCAAACCACCCAAAACTATTTTGCTTGGAACAGAGTGTAACAACCCATCCCAAATGCCAGTTGCTTTCTTCATATATTCATGCTTGCCCTCTCCAAGTATTTACAATTTCTAAGCATCTGAAATTTAATTATCTAATAGACAATATTATTCTACCTTCTGTTAATAATAAAAAAACACCACACAAAGCCAACTTACAAATCTGTATTATAATAGGTTTTACTAACCAATGAGTCAAGTAACTGGATGCTTAAAAATAACTCTAATAGACCAGAGACCATGGTAGTGCCTTCCCTGCCCCCACTGCTGGGTTTCCACGCCATATTTGATCACCACCCATTTGAACTTTGTGACCTACTTTCAGAAAATACTGTAGGAGTTGTTGCACCAGCCCTACTGGCCAACAGTAATAACATAAGCTCCTGTGTGCCTCTGAATGGGGTACTGTTGACTGTTTTTATTTACTTGGAGAATTTCATAACAGAGTCTCCTAATAAAAACTTGTGCAAGTTCTAGTACATAAATAAATATGCACATAAAACAGAGAATCTCTTTAAAATGTGGAGACTTCAGTGTTCGATCAATTTGTACAACAAGCCTTAATGCTTAATGCAACATCAAGACTTTAGTATTTTTTCAAAGTATGCAAGTACATTTCCACCTAAAATGTGCAACAGAAAATTATGTCATTAAAATGTGGAGGTTTTTACTCTCATCATTACTCACGGGAAGGCTCCAACAAATTCCAAGTAAGAAGAAACCTGTTATCCCTTCTTATAACTGCCAATAAACAGATGAGTATTTCAATACTCTTGAGAGATTTATATTTTTCAAACAAAGGCAATTTGCACAATTCAACGTGCAGCTTCAATGAGAACACAGACATGAACAGAAAGGCTTTTGATGGCTCTTCCTTGCTACACACCTCATTCACCCATCTCTTGTACACAATTTCACATGAAGAAAATGATCCTTACACTTTTCAAACTGTGGACATTTATGCAGTATGTTACACTTACAACAGATGAAAACAAAAAGACAATACAGGTACAGTTATGATGGAAAAATATCATAAGAAAGTGAACTACACAAGGTCTTCCACTCTTTTTCTTACCTTTTCCCATCTCAATCATGTTCTACATGAGAGATTAAAAAAAAAAAATCAAACTTCAATGCAGTAACACTTCTTTCCACTTTCCACTTTCTTACTTATTTTCCTATTCTCAATAAAACTCTTGATGGCAAATTAGGTTTAATATTTTCACAGGCAGAAATGATACTCACCTGGAGTGGTCCCAGAATAGAGCTGGTTGTGTACATAAAGAAGAGACGCAGGTAACTTAGAACATTAGCAAAAGCAAAAAGTCCTTCTGCCACTAGGGTAGGATGGAATGCATCCCAGTCCTTCCTTTCAGCATAGTCGTGGAACTGAAACATAAAAAGGACAAACTGAGATCAGTGACATCATAAATAGAGAAATGCAGCCATGCACCACTCCCTACTCTTGCCTCCAAAACAGGTAATAGCATAAAAATAATTAACATACTCATAGATGTCTCACCTCTATCAGAAATTTCACTCTTTTTAGACAAAGGCAGTTTAAAGGGCATTCCAGAGGGAACCAGAAATCAGACAATTTAAATTCAACACCTAACTCTGCCACTCACTTGTTCAAACCATTTATTCCTCTGTTCTGCCTCCTCTGTTTAGCACGGTTTGGTGAAACAGGGACTTATGTACTTCACAAACATGTACATATAACAGGCCTCAGTCAAAACCAACATTTAGATGCTGTAAAGAAAACTAACACACACACACACACACAAGTGCAATTGCAAGGCGGTGACAGCTGACCTTAACCAGCTTTAGAAAGACTTATGAACTGGGGTCCCTTCAACAGATTTTCTGAATGGCTACAGAGAATGGAAGTCACAAATAAACTGTTGGTGTTAGCACCCTTTAAGTACTATCCACCAGGCACTACTATTCAACTTACCCATGGAATATCCACAGATCCCAACTTTCAGCTTGGCTGAAAACATTCAGCTTCTGCTGCCCCAAAATTGACATTCAAAAACTAAGAAACTCAAAGCTGCGTTAAAATAACTGGCTCAAAAGTGTGCTGCACAAAGATGGCAAGAAACAGGGATAAACAGGTTTTTATACATTGCATTTGCATGTGTACAAATCCTCCTGCTACAGAGACTCTTCCGTTATTTCTTACAGCTTCAGTAAGATGTAAGACAAACATTTTTATTTGCATTCCTAAATGATTTATAAACCATGAAAATAAATTTTGTCATATAAAAGTGGCCAAAACCCCAGTATGTGCCTGTTATGCAGGACAGGAATCCTTCATCTCCCCAGAGGTTACAACTTAAATTAGCAGCAAAGGGCTCTTATCTCAGCAAAGGAACTGCTACTCGAGACATGCTGGTTGCAAAGCAAATGGCTGGGAAAGCAGCCCAACATGGCATTCTCCCTCTAGTTTTTTTCCAAGAAACGGAGCCTTCCTTTCCAAATGATTACCAGCCTCTGAATCAATGCAAGGAGAGGGAAATGAGCCAAACATCAAGTTGGGAAGAACTAAACCAGTTTATTTCCCTCCCAACTGCCAGACAGCTGTCAACTTACAGTTTGCAAGACAAAATAATGGTGCTACTGCTCTGGCTTGAATTTTGCTAAAATATTCACATTCAATTGGCCTGGCAGCTTGCCGTATGCTGTGTGGCAAGCAACACATGCAACAGAATGGTAATGATCGTCTGCAAAACTCACATCTTCAACCAAATCCATACAGTTTCTCACAGAGAAAAGACAAGGCTCCTCTATGGTCTCAGGGCTTTTATCCTTACTGCCATAGAAAACTCCAACCAAAACAATCTCACTAAGCCAAAAACCAATTAAAAATCCCCCCACAACCACTTGGGACATTTTAGTATTTGTAATCAAAAGCTAAATAAAACTCTTTGTAACATAATAGCATTAGGCAACCCAAACACAGAGATTATTCTTAGCTTTCTGTATGGTACTATGGACCCAGGCAAGCTCAAATGCCACGTCAGGTGAGATGCACTTCCCTAAACAAAAACAGCCACTGGAAGACCAGCCAGTTCTTACAAGGAAAACAGTAGCTCTGTTTGAGGTCTCCAAGTACTTGGACATGTCTTGATGTGTTTTCTAACTCCCATCTGCCTCATCAACTCGTCTTCAAGATGCAACAAGACCTGAGGTCTTGACAACTACTTGGCATACACCCCACAGAACATTTAACCCCAGAGCCTGGGCTGTGCCCACACAGCAGGCTGTTACTCACATTGTGCACTTCACCACAACCTACTGCTGCCAACACACCACACGTAACATCTTCATGCACTCCACCACAGTCATGTGTGCTCAGGCAAATGGATCTACGAAGACGAGGGCTCACCTTGTTATGGGCAACCACTTTGAGGGCAAAAGTTGCCAAATAGAGGGAATTCATGACAAAACTAAGCTGATTACGGGATTCTTCTAGAAAATCTTCTAAACCCTCATACCACAGTCTCTTAACATCCGACCACACCATTCCTGTGGGAAAAACAGAAAACCCGGGGAAGTGAAGCCACTGTACTGAAAAGATACTCTTTTTCATACGATCACCATGTATTTTACAGTAATTTGCTACAGAATCAGTAAAAGGAGAAGATGCTGCAGTTGATGTTATTTACATACACAAGAACTGGAGTTCTGTTGCTTTATTTTCCTGTGGAAGACACTTTAATGATTTAGGCTCAATAACTTAGAAAATTATTGTCTGCCTGATTTTGAAAGTTAACCTAGAAGAACACAAAACTTGCTACTACCCTTATGTGTTAGAAATTCTGCTGTGGCCATTTTGACATTGATTTTTAGAACTTATTTTAATGGGATTATGGAATATGATATGGAATATGGTAAATCCTTGTTACTCGGTTCTTTTCATTTCAGTTGATTTTGTAACACTGTTTTTCAACTCCCTGAATATTTGTAAGGAATAGCTACAATATGCCATTACAAAATAAGCATTTAAGCTATAAACACAATTACTATTTAAGAAATCTGTTAAGGTTCAGTAATGTGAAAAATAACCCAATTTTAATGATTATGTTACTTAGAGGCCATTTTTCAATCTTACTTGAAATCCACACTAGAATACTACGTGAAGAAAATAAAATGTTTATAGCCAAGACCACCTAAGGACACACTTTTATCTACAGTAGATTTGATGGAAGAAAATAATTTCTAAAATCAGATATTTAATCTCAAAGCAAAAGAGGAATCTGTTTTGCATTCAAAATTTGAAGTTTTCAAGTTTAAAGACCTGCCTGTGTTTTTTTTTTTGGGGGGGGGGGGAGTGGGGTGGTATTCAGTATTTCCAAAATCTGCACGAACTACTCAACATTTTTCATATAGCTCAATAGTGAAAGGAACCACCATTACACAAAAACCCTCACCCTAAAATGTCAAATAAACCACCCAGAACTACTTAGATAAAAACTTTGGGTTTTTTTACCACAACATTGCTTTTTATGAATCTGGTCAAACAAATTATACATATCTAATCACTACATTAAGGTAAATTTTAATGTAAAATCAAACATGTGCCATCCAACCAAAAACACAGTAAAAGGTTTTATGAATTTTCAGCCAAAAGTTCCCGAGAACTCAACAAAAATGATACCCATGCTCCCTCTGGTGCATCAACCAGAACTGACATGCAGCCTTTCCAGTAGTTATGCTAATCAGTGGCAGTGACATTCAGAAATGGAAAACCATACCTTGAGAAAATACTACTTGTTTGTGTGTTCTAAAACAAGCATGAGGTAAATGCACACCTTCAATTTATTAGACTAAGATGGGGTAGGCATGCAGACATAAACATATACAACATGAATAACATCCTGCTTTCCTCAGAAGGTTACACAAGTCATTACTGTGCAATCCACATCAGCAATTGCCATCTAATGCACTCAAGTCATACCTACCAATTAGCCAGATTATCAGAAGATAGTCTATTCTCTCAAGGGCTGGTCCCATTGTATTCTTCTTATTCTCATTGTAGACAAGGGAGTACAAATTAAGTAATAAGAGAAACGTGAAATATGAAGCTCCATGAATAATAAACTTCATAAAAGGAGTGTGAATCATTCGACCAACTCGAGATTTAGGAGCTAACAAGTAACACAGGGACAGAACTGGCCAGAAAATGCCAACCATCAAAACAGTCAGGATCTTCTTGCAGGTGTGCTTGCGGCGATAGCCGGCCATCTGCCCGAACCACACCGTGTTCAGGAACTGCTGGCAGTTTGACTGGGCAACAAACTGGGGGAGGAGAAAGAAAAAAACATGAAATCAGTCTCAGGTTTCTTAACACACATTACTAATTTACATTATTAAAGCAATTTTCAAACTACATGTAGATACCAATTAGCAACAAAAGAATATCAACTTGAAATAATTATCTTGTAAGAGACTCAAAGCACTATGGAACCACTATGCACAAAAACAGCCATTATACTAATTTCCTTCTAGAGTCAGCAACTAAACATAGATTACACACACTAGACTGTCAATGGGTTTTAAGTTAAGAATTTTGATTTCTAATTATTTAGAAATCTAGCAGATAAATAACATTACACCACAGACAGGTCCACTCGGTGTTATTATAAAGTACAGTGATCTGAAGAATAAGATACTGTTATTGCTGAATACTATCTACAATGTAAAACACAACACATTACAAGCTGAAGACCAAAGTGGTCCAGCAGTTTTATACACAGGAGTTCTTAAAATCACTATGGCTCTATTCAGCAGGGTTAATTGTACATCAAAGTAAGTTATACATATCAATCCCTCAAAAAAAGCCAATTTTGTCCTGAAGGTTATGTATATTATGCAAATATAGTTTCAAATTTCAGGTGTTTATTCGCATGAGTTACAAAACAATGTATTTCACCAGAGAATTGTCTGTCCCTTAGTCAAAAAAGTATCAACAAAAAGAACCTTGCTGTTATCATCACATTTTATAAAGCATCATAAAAACTGTCTCTACAGTAAACTTGCCAGGAATAAAGCACGTTCTGCAGATACTTTCCTCATACCACACAAAAAAGTTGTTACTTTCTAAGCACTGTGGTAAATACAAGTTATGCTCAAACCCAGAAGAACAACTGAAACACTTCAGTGTGCTTGCTGAATGCACACCAGAAATGTGTAATGTTGCTTCTAGGCCACTCCATAACTATGGCTTCTGCCTTTTAAACACCATGTGTTTCCATAGTTTCCCAAACAGTTTAAGCCTAGATAAGTAGAACAGATAGAATTATACCTCCTTCTGCAAACGCTGACTAAAAATGGATTTTGTGTGGAAAGTGAACTTTCACCCTGTCCTTGGTCCTTGTACTGGGAATCCCCCAAATACCCATTTACCTTCTAGCACAGAAAATTACTACTGTAATTTGTCAAGGGACAAAGACGACAATAATCTATTGCATGAAATAAGTTGCATACTGATGGCATAAAAAGCACTGCTATTCTGGAACAGAGGCACTATTCAGTAATACCAGCACAGGTCCAACCTAATTACTGAACAGCTCCGGCAAGGCTGAGACAAAGCTGAACAGTTAATGACTAGTGAGAAGATGATAAATCATGTTTGGCACCTAAGGATCCATGCCTCCCTAGGCAAGGATTTAATGAGGAACTGAACATATAATTACCACTACCACAGCTGTTCATAAAAAAGCAGTAGTCTATACTTGAACACAGAAAATACTATATTCTTCTCCACAGAAACACTCGGTATCTTGCATCATCACTTCCCTGTTTTATATGCTGGTACTCTGTGTATTACCGTCTCTTTCATAACTCCTGCAAATTTATTTCCATTTCTAGGGGCTCAACAACAAATTAAATTAATTACTAGCAAAATATGATATGGGAAGTCTATCAAATTACTGCACAGACAAACCTCTTTTTGATTATACTTGATTGCAAGTTTTAAGCGGCTTAGGTTCATCCTCTCTTCCAACAATCCTCGCTTGTCTACATGTTCATCGCTGGATGTGTGATTCAGAATCACTTCCAGCTCCCGGGAATTCCGTGCTTGTGCAAGCAGATCTTTAGCAAAGGTTTTGCACTGTTGAGCGAGCTCCTCGTAATCATTTCTGGAAGACACAGAAGCAGAACGTTCTATTACACTGTTCTTCTATTATCCATTAAATAATTAACTATCCATTTTTGGTTGGGATGGTATGTTATGTTGAGACAAATTAGAAGAAACCACCCCAAAAGTCGTATGTCAAGGTCCAAGCACTTCTAAGACAACTCTGAGTAGTTCTCACCACGTAAGGTGACAATTACACTTCAGTTTAGTCTGCAAGACCACTAAACAAAAACAGACTTACAGAGTCTTATCTTGAGTTCCATATACAGAGTGAAAGCTCAGAAGTATTTCCAGGAGATAAGAAAGTGTGGTAGGCACAAAACATGGCACTGCTAAGTGCCACTGACAGGAAGTTGTTTTGGGTTTTGCTTTATGCCTGTAATCTGAAAATTCAAGTCCACTCAATGAATACTATGTGTAAATATAATAAACACAGGAAAAGAAACCACACAATTTCCTTGTCTCACCTTGCACACAGTCCATTTTAGTGCCAACTTGTATCATAAAAATCCAACAACTGAGCTCTTACTAAAAAAGACAAGCAGCTAAAATACAGAAAATTCATGGGTTGTTTAGGAAAGTAGAATGTTACCTCATATAAACCCTTGCTTTGACATTCTTAGAAAGCTTTTGTGCTGGTAAGTTACAAAATGGTAGAAATCTGCATAGTTCAAACATGAAATTATACTGAGCATTTGTTCATTAAATAGGGCATTTTCAAGATGAAATCTCCTGCACACATATGCATATTTCACATATATATATACACACACATGCACTCTTCAAAGTCTGGTAAGGGGCAAACTTAAGAAACAATGCTCTAAACAACTCTCAACTGAGTCAGATCAGTATAAACAAGTTATTGCATATTTCTATCCTGATACAGGGGAAAAAAGTGCAGAGTACTGGTGAGATGTTGATATGAGTAACAGGTGTGCGATTTTCAAGTAAGTCAGCATTTAGCATAATTTCTGTTTATTTTTTCAGAATAGAGCTGAAATTTGAACTGTTGGTGCAACTATACAGATTGAACTGTCTACACTTAAAAGAATTAAAAGTAACTAAACTGTCAAAATGACTACTAATGATGCATAAATTATATAACTTGTTATTATGTCTAATTATCAGTTTAAACACTCCAATTACAAAAAATTAAGAATAAAACTTTTCTAATGCATACACATTTCTGTACATGTAATTTCACAAGTATTATGAAATACAATTATATTGTATTTTCAATTCCTACCTGAATTCAACCTCAACAAGGCTTAATTCTTTCAAGTCTGCACTAAGTTCAAAAGCTCGTAGGATCGGATCCTCCTCTGTCAACATTATTAGAGCAGGACTGGCCAAACACCGATAAATGTCAAGGCGAAACCTGTGACAAAATGACAGCAAGCAGAATGAAGGTGTTTTACTTCATTAGCAGTTTCAAATCAGAACCTATTCCAAGGGTTTGCATAAGCAGCTGAAAGACAAAACAATTCGGTTTCTTAAAATGAGACACTACAAGCATTAAATGTGGTATGTCATGGAAGACACAGTTCCATGACATATTTAGAATCCGTAAGTCTCAAAAATTGGCCAAACTGGTTCCCTCTTCTTTTCCTAACTACTTTCACTGTTATCAGTACAGCAGCAGGCAGCCAACAGTCAGGTAAGAGCATTTGTGAAATTCTGACATTTTAAGTCAGAGACTGTATGTGGCACTTGATGCCATGGTCTGGTAACCACGGCGGTGTTAGATCAAAGGTTGGATCTGATGATCTCGGAGGTCTTTTCCAACCCAGCTGATTCTACTATTCTATGAAGGAAGGAGCTTTAATGTGCAATACAGAAAAAAAACCCAGTAATGCATTTGAAGGGATGTTCCCCTCTTGCAAACTGACTCTTGAACACTGGAAAAAAGGGTGTTATCTGTTCTAGTTTAGCCTAGAGCTGCTATCTCAAATGTTTCTGTCTTTGCCTGCTTGGGACACCCTGACATCTTTCTTCATAGTGAAGATAATGACATGGGGTATAGGATAGATATCAGAATGTGGCCTGGAGTAGTCAGATACCAGTAACAATTATGTTTTCACTTCTCTTATTTCCCAGTATTTTGGATACACACTGAGTAATTACACAGTAATTAATTGCAAATTGTAACTGCAGTACCCTTATGATCTTTGAGCTCTGTGATTTTTCATCCCAACTTTCACATATAAATTTTATTCAACCCTCAAACAGGTTGTCAAGTTAACCAGGCAAAATATTTACCAGACTGGTAAATCCTTCTCCTCACCTGAACCTTTACTAAAAATGCTTTCTACTTCTAAAAATATAGAAAAAAAAAGAAAAAAAAAAAGTATTTGCATACATCAATCCCTGATACATAAATATTTTTAGAAACAGGATACAGAATTATCCACCTCCTCATTCTGGTTCGAAAACCCCCAAGTATTATGTAATTTGAGAACAATTTTATTTGCATAATCCCCATGCTCCCAAGCCAAAGGTAGCCAGAACGTTTGAGACGCAACTGGTAGCAAGAAAAGGCATGTAGCTTAATACGCACAGTGACTAAGAGTATAAAACCAAAATAGAAAAAAAGCCACCGCCTCCCACCAGCCTTTTCAAGCGCAACCCACCCCCGAGAACTACCATCTCTCACAATATGGGTGACAAATTACAGGAATTCACTGATAAACTTCACCTTAAAAAGAAAAAGGAACCATACTGAATCTGACGCAAGCAGTACCTGAGGACTCTTACGGTCTCTGACTGCTGAGTCTCACCTGGAGTGTCGTAGACTATCTTTTTTGTTCTTGGCAGTACACAGTGTGCATTCACAGCCTACAGCATGAGGTTTGGGCAAGGATATATCTTGCTTTAGCAGCATGGTGAGAATTTCATAGTTGTTCCGATGAGCAGCTAAAATGACTGGTGCCACATCCATGGTTGTTGAGTACTCTGGGTTCTGAATGCGTTCCATTAATTTCTGGAATAAAACACAGCAAGTGTCTAAATTTATTACCTACAGTTCTACTACAGGGCTTACAAGTAATGCGTTTTTTGACTGTTCAACAGTGAATCTGTTCTTCAGAATGCTTTCCAATGTTTCATAACATGAAAAGAAGGAAAAATTTGCAGAACCATTCAAATACCTCTCAGATAATACTGAGAAACAGACACAGAAATGTTTCTGATTTATTTACATAGAAAATCTGACATTCAGTGCCTACCTTCTCCAATATACCTGTGATATTAAAAATTGTTACGTTGCTGTAATATGACAAAAATTATTTTCTTTACTAGGTGCAGAAAAAATATCTTGAATGTGCCGTACTCTGTCGCACAATTATCTTATTCCTTCTCTTCCTCCACCTCTAGTTGTGTACTTTCAGAAGTTCCTTGACAATTAGGCATTGGCAAGTTAAGTTTCAACAGATTAATTTCAAAGTGAAGATCTGATTTTTATAGATTTGCTCAAAAAATCTATGAAGCTTCAATACACGAATAAACCCTTTCTAAGTCAAGGCTGCTAACCACCTTGCAAACAGGCTACAAGAAAAGGTTTATAACCACTGTTTTCATTCTCTTCCAAACTAGGCACCTATTTGCATTGGCAGGTATAAAGGTGCTGTATTCCTTAGGCCATAAAGCAAAACAATGTACTCCATCTTTCAGACAAATCAGGCTACAAAAATGATCCTCAGTGTCCAGGTTCTATCACCTCAGAGATGCCGAACTTAACAACATTGTTTTAAATACCACAGCCACCCAGAATGCGATAGCCCCACTCCCCAACCAAAAATCAAGGACTAACAACACTCAACCACAATGGTTGGTCTGGAGGATCTTTTGGGTCGGTGATTAAGTAGAATGTCCACAGCTCCCACCACTTCCGAGTCAATAGCCACCAAAAGTGCATCTGATGACTACGGAAAGAAAACAGATCACATGTGAAAACAGTAGTAACTTAAACAGCATAAAGGCAAGGCAAAGTGCATTTTTTAATATACTATTTTACATTTATATTTCAAGTACTAAAACAACATTCTGCCTTATCACCATGCCTACAATCAGGAAACAAATGCAGGCTGCCCTTCCAGGAGCTCACAGAGCATCACTGACAATTTGTTTCATTGCACAAACAGCAAAAGAACAAACTGCAGAAACTGCTTTCTAGCAAAGACTATGCTGAATACTTGCAAAAAACAAGTTCTAAGGGACAGTTTACTATGGTATTAAAAACATTAAAAGCAAGTGTGTGTGTGACACAGCTCAGGCCTAGGGGACACTTCAGCCCCACACTCATGGAAGCTTTTTCTTCTTGGCTGGTAACCACTTCTGCAACTTCTCCTAAGCTGAGCTAAGCAGCTTTTCATTTTCCCTACAGTTGATATTATTCTTTTTAATTCACATCCAGAAATTCAAATTTTTACTTTAAAAAATAAAAGAAGAAGACACAGTTTTTATTATTGCCACTGATCCAGGGAGCGGAAAGTTTGTTGTTTTATTCATGCCCAATATCAATCAATGTAGTAAGAGATGTTACTTCGCCCTGTCTTACATACTTAAGCCATCATAGCTTCCACTCTCCCAGCAGCAGCAGAGATGCTGCACGCAGTTAAGGAAGCACTGTTGGTAGGGAACTGCCCTGCCATCAAGCACAGATCAACTTTAACAAGAAAGCACTTGTAGAAACGCACATTCGTCTTAAAAATCAGCTAACACATTGCGCATTTTCCTGTGTTACCATTAAAAAGTTACTATACTCCACAGCCAAAGAGATATCTGCATTTTACAGTTTTTAATATGATGCACTCTGACTATATACTGTTTATTTTGCTCAAAGATAACGTGTGCATTTTATCTGCAAGAGGAGTAATATTTAAAATAAAATTCACATTTGTTCATATCATTGAAAATGTTACTTATACATTAAGATGCACTTACAGAAAAGTAAGTTTTTGTGAAAAAAAACCCCACTTTCGTAATTACTAAATGGAAAAAAAATTGTAACTGCCTATAAAGGCAGATTGTATTCCCTTCCAAATTCTCCCAGATTAACACAGAAATTTCCAATAACATGTGTTGTATACCTGGCAGCCATAATCCAGAAGGAGCTGTAGTATGTCCAAGTTTTCATTTTCAATGGTTATGGTAACAGCATTTCGTCCAAGCACATCCACACAATTTATGTTCATTTCCCCTGAGCTGTTTTCCTCTAAGAGTTTCTTAACCATGTAATAGTCACCTGCACAAGTAATGCATGGATATCACTTTGTATTAGTGAACGTTTTAAGTACCAGCTGCCCACAAATGAGACAATATTCCATACCGGACAATGAGACATTGAGTGTATCAAGCAAAAAGTCAAGGTAGATAAGCATTCTCTTATCAGGAGGAAAACTAAAGATTTATGTCTTTTCAGGAAAGCGATAGACATGTACTTTATCCACCCCCTTAGTTCTGAACACACAAAAAAACATGGGCAGCTTTCAAAATTGTCTCTAGAGTAACCAATTATTTTGCAACACAGAAGACCATGACCAAGACAAAACTTAGCGTAGAATACTTGTAGAAGTATATATGGAATACTTCTACGTCCAGTAAGATACATACAGAGCCTGCGAGAGTACTGAACCAGCTATTATACAGACAACGGGGGCGTTTTTTACGTTTTTTGTCGTGCATCATTTCAGCTCCCTCAACCCCTGCTTATACGTAAGAGAGCAAGCTGTGGCTTCGTCCGACGTTCGGGACAGACTTCACGGGCTGTGTACCAGCAAGGCATCCCCCAGAGCCCCAGAGCACCGTTCCTAAGCTCGCTGGCTGATGTCACCGCAGAAACACTCCCAGGGGTGCGAGCAAACCTAAACTCAGGGCCAGCACAGATGTCAGCATCCCCCAGCCGTGCCTGAGAACCAAGCACGCAGGGCCGTGCAGAACATCAGCAAAAGCCAATCTCGGACTCCAACAATTCAGACGTGTTAAGGTCAGTTTGACTCAAGACCACATTTCTACTCAAGGGTAACTAAATATAGGCACAAAGAAGAATATTTTAGAAAGGAAAATCTCTATCCGTCCACAACCACGGGTACAAATCGCAGGACACCGGTCGCGCTTATTCCGCGGATGTCCAGATAAACCCCGATTTTACAGCGGCTCCACACACACAGACTCTTCCAAGAGCGAACGCAGCACAGAAATACCTTACGAATTCCTCCGGCACGAACCGAACTCCCTCAGGAGTTACTTCCCGGCAGGAGGAGCCGGGGCCGCTGGCTCTGGGACAGCGGGAGGCGGCGGGGCCGGACGCGCTCGGGGGTCCCGCCGCCCCCGGCAAGAGGCGCGGCCATGGCGGGGCTGACCCCCGGCCCCGGCGGGCTGGGGCGTTCGGGCCCTCGGGGCGAGCTGCGAGGCCCCGCGGAGGGCTGGGGGGGCGGGCCGGTACCTTTGTCGCAGGCCAGCAGGAAAAGCTTCTCGTCCAGCGTGGTCTCCTCCTTCACCTGCCGCACGTCCTTCAGCGCCAGCAGCTTGTTGGGCGAGGCCGAGGCGGACGGGTCGGCGCTCTGGTACAGGGCGGCCATGGCTCGGCCAGGCCCATGCGGGCGCGGGCGGGGCGCTG
>JAWMRA010000009.1:14743729-14759468 GCA_035584735.1 Pseudotriccus pelzelni
TAACAGGGGCGGGCTGGCGGGCCTGTTGGGCCAGCAGGAGGACGGCGCCGGGCCGAGGCCGCTCCCCGCCGCACTGCGCAGGCTCCGCGCCCCGCGCTGAGGGCCGCGCCGGCGGGCGGAGCGCGGGGACTGCGGGCCGAGGCCTCGCCCCTGCCCTGTGGTCTCACCGCCCGCGACCCCCTGGCCCCCCTTCCCTCTGGGCAGCGCTCAGGGGCCCGCGACCCGCAGGCTGCCTGAGAAGGGAGGCACGGTGAGGCACGGGCGCCCCCGCCTGATCGCTCTCAGTTCTGCTTTTTCCCTTAGAGAATCTGTACACAGTCAGTCAGCTGGAAAAGACCTCTGAAGTCATCGAGTCCAACTTATGACCCAACAAGACCATGCCAACAAGACCACGGCACCGGAGTGCCTCTTCTTGTCTTTAAACACCTCCAGGTACAGTGATCCCACCACCTCCCTGGGCAGCCCATTCCAGTGTCTGCTCACCCTTTCTGTAAACAAATTCTTCATGAGCAGCCTAAGCCTGCCCTGGTGCAGCTGAGGGCATGTCCTTTTGTCCTGTTGCTGTTGCGTGGGATAAGAGGGCGACCCCACTTGCCTCCTTTAAGGAGCTGTACAGAGCGACAAGGTCACCCCTGAGCCTTCTGCAGCCTCAACACCCTCAGCTGCTTCTCATCAGACTTGTGCTCCAGACCCTTCACCAACTTCATTGCCCTTCTCTGGGCCCACTCCAGCACCGTGTCCTTCCTGAATCTCTTTTATCCCAGCAACTGCAGCCCATGCATCTTATGCTTGCTCATGAAACCCCGTTCAATGGAATCAAAGCAAGTTTAAAGTACTTCGGGACATACAATAATGAGCCATGTAAACATAGCAATTTTTTTTTTCTCCAAGGGGAACAAAACACTTCAGCAATTGTTTATACAACAGGCAATTACTGCCCCTTCCAGAGTAAGATACCACATTCCTGGGCAGGTAAATACAGTACTTCAGGACTGTATATCTTATGAAAAGATCATTTATTCTTGGGGGATAGAGACTAAGTCTCCCTTTAGCCTATCTTGAACAAGGACTTAGGCTGATTTGGATCCAAGAACAGGGCAAAGAATTCAAACTATACAAAACTCTGGATCTGGCAGTGGAGACAAACAATACAAAATCTTGTCCAAACAATACAAAAAAAGAAAAATGGGTCCAAATCCAAGCACTTAATTCTCTCAACTACCACTTATCCTCTTATATAATAGAAACCGAATGGATGCATCTCTTACTGGTGATGTGTTGTGTGCAAGATACTGAAGATTTAAGCTCAGTATAGCTGTTCACTCATCATGATTCTTGGGTTTTGCCACACTTTGAACTGGTTTCAGGAGCTGAGAGAAAGTAGCAGCTTCATACTTTAAAAAAATCTTTGTCATTTTAATTTAGTTTTCTTATTGTTTGGCTTGTGGCAACACCTTTATTAACTGTCCAGCTCCAGCAAGTGAAAATTTACAGCTGCAGAAAAAGGAGTACAAATACATACTTTAAAACTGTAAAGAAAATAATTATGGACTTCATCTCATCCAGACAATGCACCAGTCTTTCTACACAAAACCTCTGCACCCACGATACACAATTTAGGAAAATCAAAGGAGTGATCTGTAAGGAAATGCAATACAGTAACATGATGCCCCAAACTGGACTAGCCAGCTCTTTATTGTTTTCTTGATACAATATTTTATGAAAAATTAAAAAAACCCAACCAACAGATGTTTAGTCCAACTGCAAAACTTAACACGTATGCAGACCTAATGATGACATTTCTGCCTTCTAGTGCTCTTTTTTTCATATGATACAAACTGTAAGAGTTCCTGCAGAACAAAACTACTACATTTTTTTAAAGATCATTCCCACAAAAAAAGGTTTCATCAGCTTAATCAGTATTCATTAGCTTCCAGACATTATCATAGGCCTTCACTTGCTCTCCCTGAAGTCAATGACAAGACTCTCATTGTCTCCAATAGGAGTGAAGCTCTCCAAGAATAAGGCAAGGATTATAACTTATAACTTCTGTGCAGTTTGGAGTAATAGAACAGGATTGGAATGCACCTTGAAACGTGTACGACTACGTGTAAGTAACACCCACAAAAATCAAACTATGTTTTGCAATTGGTCCTGAAATAACATATGTAAAATGATGCCGATTCTTACAATGCTACGAAAACTAATACAAATGAAGCTTCATTAATGTGGTAGGGTTTTTTCCAAGCAATACAAATCTATGATGTTAATTTGGTAATGAACGGGTTCTGAAAACAGTATTAGCCATAAATAATCCATGTGTTATGAAACGGAATAAAATTAACTAATATAAACGCGTTATTAAAAGGTAATTGATGAGTATGTTTGTGCATACAATTTTTCTCATACTAAGTTTCTGAACTCTGTAAACTGCGAGGCATTCATTGTGTTTAACGTGGCAGAATGTTATATTACGAGTCTTCATTATTTTATTTTGTTCAGTCCCCTTCCCATCAAACATGCAAACACGGTCATCACCATTTTCGGCTTCACTTCAACCAGATCATCCGGGAGAGCGTAAATACGAGCACCGATTTTTCGGGCAACAGAAATGGCATACCTTGAAAATGGGAGAAAACAAACACTGTCACTGGTCTGGCATCTCTACCGTTTCACGGTTCACAACAACAAAACGAGATTTTGGTAGGGGATACATCTGTTCAGCCAGTCCGTGGGCTCTACTAGGAAATGGATGTTATTGTGAAGACAGCATGCATTAGCAATTCTACTGGCAGATGTTTTGCTACTGGCTATCGAAGCATTTCTTTTTGTCAAAACCAATATGGGTTATGGCAGGCTATTCAGAAACCAATTGCAGTGCAGTGGTGGGAGGTCATATCACCCGTGAATTTGATTTCATAATTTAGATATACTAGCAAAACAACTCAGTAATGTTAGAATTTATAATATATTCTATTTGAAACAGATCAATTAGTGTAATTTTTCTCTGTTGACAAATCAGTAAATCATTAATTACACCATGATTTCATGCATTTCCGGCACTTCAGGAAAATACAATGCATTCATTTAAAACTTACTTGGCATTATTCAATTTGTCTTGGTAAGAAAGGTCTTCCCTCTTGACCATTTCTGGACGAACTGCTTTTGGTGCAATGGCATCTATTAAATCTAGGACAGGTAAACTAGTGCTAATTGATTTGTCCTGAAAGAAAAAGACTCAAAGATTAGTTTAAGGAATTTGATTATTCCATCTTCACAATGCAAAAAACACTACAGTACATATTGCATACATACTGAAAGACAGAAGCCTGTTTTGTTACTTTATAGTGTGGAGGTTTTCCTCACCCTTTATGAGACCTAATGTTCTTTTCTGCAATTAGAATTATGAGGTTCACTGTGCTGATATTATTACACCAATAGTTTAAATTTATTTGATGAAACTTCCTCTCTTCCCTAAGGAAGGATGGGAATTTTGATAGAAGTCCAAGAACCAGACTTTCAAGACAACAGAAGGGAATTTACATTCCCCGGTACTTCTGGTTTTTTCCTTTTCTTGCCATGGAACTGTTTTCTGCTGTAGTTTATGGTTCCTCCTTTTTATAATTTTTCAACTCAGGTAGTATTCCAAGCTAGTAGGAGCAGTGTGTGTTTCTTGTTTAATACATAGACATTCTGAAAACAGCAAGTGCTGTTGCTGCAATTATTCCTTGCCAGCTGTTTGGGCAGAGAAGGAGCTGCTGATGTCAAACCAAGAGCAGACAGCAGGGCTGGCTCTCTCCCTGCAGAAGCAGAGCACAGGCCACGTGACACAGCTGCCTGTCACCATGTCAGAGCTTTGATTCCCAGTTCAGTGAAGTCCCACAGAACCAACATATTAATTACACATCTAAAAATACTCATATAATTCTGCCTGAAGACATTAAATGCATGGAGCATATGCTCAAGACCATAGGACACACCTTTGTCATTTTTACTGTTTGAACTAATGGCAATTCAACAGCACTTGGCTTTCATGGTCCACAGTCAAATATCTGGCACTTCTGCATTCTCTACTATCTGTTTGCCATAGTAATGCCAAAATCCGAAGTGTGACAGACAATATGTACGTGAACATTGCAAACTAATTAATAGTAAAAAAAAAGGACTATTGAATAATGTCACTTGACATCAGTACCTCCTTATCTTTATTGGTCAAGCATCAGTTGAATTATCTTAAAAACATCAGCTGAATGACCTTAAAATAAGCCATGTCCCACAAAAAACACAGGCATACCAAAAGCAAGATAGTGGGACTGATTCCCTTCAGACTTTCATTTATTTAATACCAGCATTATTGCCATTTATGCAGAAATAAGAGAAGCAGCAATCTCTCAAGAAAAGACTTAAGTTACCTCCTAGAGTGAAAATGATTTTGCTGTACAAAATTATATTATTTTGCCTAGTAACGCTTACCTAATATAAAGTTCATAACACAGTGAGCTCTCAAATATTTAACTCATGTTCCTGTTGTGAATCACAGATATAACTGCTGCAGATTATACAGTGAACCTGTACAAGAATGTTATGTTTGCATGCAAGTGCAATTATTAATCTGCCATTTCTCGAGGTTCACACAGCAAACACACCTGGCACACACACGGCTTCCTTCGTGTTTAACACTTTAATAATGTGGAAGGAAAGCTTCCTTTATCAGTTTGTTCCCATTTGCTGCATGGGAACAGCTCCTGGTTGACACCGGTGCTGTATCAACCTGCAGCTCCTGCTGCACATCGGCGATGTGAGGCAGACACGAGATGTCGCTGGTTACCTTGGGCTCCCTCTCCTGGCCCTGTCACACTGAGAACACCTTTTTAAAAGTAGTGAGCTGCCCCCAGCATTTCCAAAATTGTTCTTCATGCCTGCAAAACCATGTGCTTATATCTAAAAATTTGAAAGATATACGACATGCCATTCTCAAACATTGGTAACTTCAGGCAGAAGCCCCTTTGAAAGTTTAAACTTTTTTTTGTTTGTTTGTTTTGGTTGGGTTTTTTGTTCTATCTTACTGCAGCTATTAAAATTTCTTTTTCTTATTAATAGATCTGTAAAATACTTTTGAGGATTCACAAACTGTCAGAAATATTTCCTTAAAGAATTATGCCAGCTGATGAGGGAGCCAGTGTTAAAGCCAAACTGTTAACATACCAGGTTAAAACCCCCAGGTATGATTGTATATGGACAGAAAAGTAAATAAATTTGATTACCTTGAAACTTGTAATTGAAGCTTTCTTATCTGCTTTTGCAAGGGTCTGATTCACCCACTTAATAATAATTTCATCATTTACTTTTTCCCCCTCTCCAAGGTCTGATAGTACATTCAAAGTATACCTTCAATAAAGAAAACAAGAGTCCAGGTTAAAATGAGTGGTAGAACCCAACTCCTCAAACAGTACAAAGCTACAAGCAAAAGTAAAATATTACTTCCTCACAGTAACAATGCCAAGTACTTATCTTCATAAGATACCCTTACCTTATAAACTATTTAGTACTTTAAATCACTTTTTCAGTGGTTGCAAGAAAAAACCACAACCCAAACCTTATAATATTCACTGTAACATCTTCTTCGTGTATTTAACTCAGCACACCATAATTAATTTTACTTTATGAGTTTAAATGGCTCCCTGTCATCCTAGTCACCTTGAAAACTGAATCACAATAGTCTGAGATAAAAAAGGTATTAAGTGTTTTGCAACAGTTCTAAGAAAACTGCTTTGTGGAAAACATTTGCAATAAAAGACTTTATTGAAATCAGTTCATAATTTTTTTTCTTCAGTACACTAGCAAGATTTTGATTTTATGATAATTATGTTACTATAGCTGTGATGGCCTGCAATTGTTTTTACCCTTTTAACTTCTACAGTATATATTACCTCTTTCTTGGGTTTTACAAATATTTAAATTACTCTCTACTTACAAAAGATACATGAAATCAACATGAAATAATCTGAGCTCTTTTTACTTGCTGTAGGATTTACAATTTTAATCCCAGTTTCTACTTTATAAGGTTTTAATTGTTGCTATAAGTTGTTTTTCGGTCACTATACAGTATGTAAAATTACAAAACACATATAGAAGTTTATCTTTGAGACAAGGGATATTTAGAGGTTGCTCTCTAAAATACCTACTGGGGGAACTGACCACTAGCCTTAATTTGCCTTGATATACAACACATATACACACATTTATCATATATTATGCCCAACTTACCTTCTCATCAGCTGCCATACCAAAGCCAAAGTCAGAGTTGGATTACCCTCATTTAAATCGTGTCCAGCAATACCAACCAGTGAGAATTTGGCCTTTGCCTTCCCAAGTTCCACTGCATAATTGCAATTCTCAATCTAAAAACAAATTTTGTGTGCAAATAATGAAAACACCTTAATATTTCTGCAATACAGACCTATAATCTATGTGTATTTTGAATAACTTTGGCTTACTGTTACCTATGGTGAGATTTGAAGCTAGAGAAAGATTTCCAGTCTACTTACACTGTCATTAAAATAACACTGTTTTTACCATAAATGCAAGTGTGCAATATTCAAATGACGATATTTTTCCCGCATTTGAAAAAAACAAGTTCACTGTCACTAAGCATTAAAATATACTTATATCAAAACTATATTTGGAAAAATATTTAAATGTGTTCTTCTTAAACAGTACTTTTTATCCTCTACGGTCACAAAACTAACAGAAAACTTGGATTCTGCAAGTCTGGCACAAATCCTCTGACCAGCTGTGAGGAAACACCTCATGGGACAGCAGCAGCAAGCAATGATAGCTGTGTCAGACGTGAAACATTCACTTATATATCCAAACCAGACCATAAATTAAATATTGCCAAAAGGTGTCCATGTTTATAAGGTGATATATGCTATAACTACTGTTTATTCCTTGCGGTAATATCTGGGAGACATATTTTCCTCTTTTTTGCCCTGCAGGACTGTCTCAGTAGCACACAAATCTAGACAACATAGACTAGCATCAGCACAAAGGAGACAGTGAAGCTGGGCTGTATTTTGGGGTTTCTACCCACCTTTTTCATATTCCCACCGAGTAGTGAGTAAGGAGGTTTGTTGACATGGTTCCAGTCAACCGGCACACGAGTCATGTCATACAGTTGGAAGATGATTAAAGCATCAGAAAGGTCACTAAACCACAGGAAAACAACGTTTTTAGGCACAAAAGCTCATATTGACTATGAAAGTAAGTACTTGAGACTCCTCAAAGTGTAATTAAGTTGCTGAAAAAACTCCAGACGTTTAAACAGAATGTGTGTCATTCTGTAGAGAATATTATATTCTATTTCTTGATTTCTCCAATCATATATGTACAGTTCTGCATTTAATTTCATTGTTTTCACAAATCTTAGTGAAATAAGCTCAGCCATAGGCTTTACCAACTTCAATTAAATAACTGCTTTCATACAGTGAGCATAGACAAAGTAGCTGCTAAAGACTTTTAATTTACTGATCTAGTTTTAGTTTCCTCAAGACTTTTCCGAATGTTAAATAGTGATGTTTTATCTGCACCTACAGATGCATTTTGCTAAAGAATAGTCAAAACCAAGGTACTTATCTTGTGAAAAAAAGAATAGTAGGAAAAGTGTTATTTTCCTATTATGTATTGCATTCCTGATAATCCCCTTGAGCTACTGACTGAATGAAATTCTCCATGTTAAGCTACCTACAGATCACTTTACAGAGGTCAGAAAAGAGACACAATGAAACCTAACAGCAAATACACATGCAAACAGATGCTCCCAGTTGCTCTCTCTGTCTCATCTTTTATTGACAAGATTTGAATCAACTGCTGGCACAATTTGAAAGTGACCAGAAGCATCTAAAAAGCGTGTTATAAAAGCCCCTCCTTTGAGGGAATACCCGACTCTGCACAGCTCCTTACAGTCTACTGAGAAAAAACCCCATGCATCATAAAACACAATTATCTAAACTTTTACAGAAACTTAATTCAAAGTACAACTGAGGGGACAACCTAAAAACCTTTTTAGGTTTTCTAGTATTCCTAGATGATGACTAGACTATTTGAGTATGATGCTACTTAATGTGGTTCTATAGACCGGTTTTGAAGTTCCCATCACACTGTCTGGAAATCTGGAAATCACTGTTCTGGCAGAAACACAACTTTCCTCTCTTCTTCACTTGTTTCTTGCCCTGTCATCCAAGGGAAGTCCTAACCCTAATTGTTTTTAAAAACCCTTACCTGTATAAATGATTAACATATGGGCTTACACCCAGGGAATTCATCCAGTTTCTGAAAGTCCTTTCTTCTTTACTTTCTCCTATGGTGACAAATACAATTCTCAATAAATTTTTGGAGAAAACACTTTAATAAGCAATGTTTAAATGGCTCTCATACTCCTCACACCTCCCTCCCTCCCCAAAATGAGTTCATACTCTCCCTAACAGTGTCTATACTGGGCAATACATGAGGCAATCCTGTCCAATTCAGACTCACTTCATTCTGGCCACAGGGACACAGGCACTACAGGGAGTACTGTTAGGCTATATTTTTCTGAGTAAATACAATTTGATGAAATAAAGTAGACTTCTTTTGTTATACTCTACGTAATTAATATATCATGAAGAAAATAGTCATGATTAATAATAATTTCCTAAAACTAAAACGAGTGACAATTGCATTCAACAGTATGGTTAAATTTATTTGAAATGGCATCTTTTTATTAAAAGTTAGTACTAAGACACTTGTTGCAATTGCTTCAAGCTGCAGACACTACAGCTCGACTCTTCCACACAGAAGCTGCCAGTGTTAATTTGTGAAGGGCCTCCCAAAAGCAACAAAATTCACTTTCTTAGTTTTTAGCACTGGAGACTTAGCAAGGCAGTGATGTATTGGTAAATCTGTGAAGCTGCCAAGGGGGGCAGTTATCCTCCCAGTTTTAACCAGCAATTCTGCTTATGGGAACTGCAGAAAAGTAATTAGGAAGTAAAACCCAACCTTCACTTTCCTGACTTAGATTGCTTTTATCCATTGCCACCATGAGTCCTAAACCAACTCTCTTTCTGTATAAAGTTACAGCGTGCAATAATACATTGACTTTCTACATGCAACACTACCTAAATTTTAACAATGTATTTGTGGCCAATGCCTGTGAATTAGTGCTGCATGAGCTGTTTCTCTTACAGCCTGGAATAACCTTGTCACTTCACTCCCACAGTTAAGAAAACAGACAGGACACTGAGGAGGGAGAAAACCTCTCCAAACAATGAAAGAACAGATTTCTCTGGACAGAAGCACAAATACCTAAGTAAGATTTTTCTTGCTGTTCTTGTGTGCTCCTTAGAGGGTAATGATACCAAGTTTGTCTGATGAGGTTTATATAGCATGACAACTGTCTCATTTAGGACTGCAGTTCTAGGCTAATAATGAATGTTTTTGCAAAATGAAGCTACTGTGTAAACATGTATTTATCACTAGAGGAGAAAGAAAACTTCTTTAATATTATTTTCCCATGCATAACACTGTCATAAATAACATTGATTTTTAGATAGAGGTTACAGTTTTAATCTAGGTCTCTTACCCTGTTATACAAAAAGCTCTGGACTTCAGAAATTTCAGCTGTAGTTTATAATTTCTAACAGAATAGATGCTATTTAAAAAGTTTCATCCAGCTTACCAGTTACTCTCCTGTAATTATGAAATAGATTATATTCATCCTACTGACACATTTTCTAAATCATGAGTTTTTTCATATGCAATTTGAACTAGTGTTTGTTTCAAATATTTACTTGTAAAAATAACCAGAGTTACTGATGAATATATGCTGAAACAAGGAAAAATACTATTCTGCAAGGTCATCAGTCAGCTTTGTTTATCATATTTCTTCTCATATTAAAATTTAAAAGAACTATCCCATTTTGTGACAAAGTTTTTTAAAATATCAGTTTTCCCATTTAAAAAAAAAGAACAATCACAACTCAAGAATGACATATAATTTAAGTTTATAAAGAGTATCTTTAGAGATTATAGTATTTTGAAGCAAGTACCCTTTGCTTTATAAGTGTTTAGGATTACTGAGCTTTGAGTTCACTGCAAAGTGCTTTTAAGAACACTTGTCCATTGCAAGGACAGTACCAGGGTCATTTAATGAACTCTTACTAAACAGCATAGCTACAAAACCAGATACTCAGCAACTGCACTCAGACTGAGAGGTTTAAAAGGCATGCTTCACAATGTTGAAAGGATCCAAAGTAGCCAAGCAGAAGCAAGAGCATGCAAGTTGGGCTGGACCCTTTCAGGTAGAGGGAATCCAGGAACTAAACCCAGCATACTATATTTAATATGCCACGCTAAACAAATCCCTTTATCATGCAACACATAAGCCTTTGTAAGTTTTCCAGATGGCTGAGAACTGATCAATTTTTTTCTCTCTATTCTTTTATTCAAAATATACCTTGTGATCCTATCAGGAGCATATCTTCTGCTGAGTGGTGCAGCAGATAGCCAAAATCATTGGAAAACTGCAGAAAGGGGGCAGAGCTACACAAAAGAGAGAGGAGCAAATTTGGTAGTATCCTTTATATTTATTGCCATCTCTTTCTTTGAGATCACTATACTGTGGAACTGAGTGGGGAGTAGCCATAGCGAGGGGGTCAAGAATCCAAAGAGCTCCAAATACCTAAGATTCTCTTGGAAGACAGCAGAGCTCAAGATGCAACTGCACTCAAAATTCAGCCAGCCTGAGGGGGAGTAGTTAACCCATGGTAACAGCCATGAAGGCTGCAGTAATCCAAGCAACAGTAGAGGACATCGACACTGGAGAAAAGGTGGGTGGGGTGGACACAGTTCCTCCTCTTCCTCCCCCCAAGAGCTCAGCTTGCTGTATGACCTCAACTGCTTTCCCCACAAGCAACAGGTTCCTCAGAACAGGAGCAACATGCAAAGGTTGTGCATTAAGTGAAGTCAGCACTGTCCCCTCCACCCCCACACAATGTCAAGTGTTCATTTGGTTGTGTCAGTATTCCTGAGGGATACACTCTCTGTATACAAGTGCACATCACCAGGCTTAAGTATTATCAGGGCAGATGTCAGTTTATGCACAGAATTCATTATCTGAGGCTCAGGAAAACTGCTACATCATACCCTTTGGGTGGAGTAGTCACTGAAAAGATGGAATTTATGCAGGAAAATGAAGACCTTCAGAAAGCTCTACTCACCCACACATGCCTACATGAGTGGGTAACACCTCAGTTCATGGAGAGCCCTTACTGGCTAAACCCACTGAAATAACTGTATGGCATTTGACTTACTGCCGCTCTTGCCCCCATTTTATGTGCATCAGACCTGTGGGATTTTTTCCTTCTCTTTTACTTATGACGGCATATTAAAACAATAGAAACATGTAAGAACAATGCAAAAAATGAACCAGAAAATGACAGAGATGATTAGACACTAGGGAAAAAAAAAAAGAAGAAAAATTTCAGAATAAACACTTTTATGGAGTACAGAAAAGTACTAAATACAGTACCTACATTAGGAGGGGTCAAATCTGCATTTCATGAAGCAAAACAGGAAAGCATTATAAATTATGAGTCAGATTTCAACAGACAATCTATGATGAAACTATAAAGAAATTAATGTAATATTTTATTGTACTACCTTGAGAAAATAACAGTAAAAACACAGGATTTTATGGAAAGAAAATAAAAAACATTAACAGAGAAAAAACATTAACAACATAGTCTTTTAGCTAAAATAACTATTCTGATGGTTTAAGTCTCCATGACACCAGAGGAGTTAATATTTGGGGGCAAAGAGGAGTCATCTACTTGCCTTTGAACAGATAGCATTGGCATGATTACCCATCTCTAAAATATATACTATAAATAGTAAGTTAATTTTGGCCAGTATTTACCATTACAAAATCGCAGTCTAGCACTCAGGTGACTGTAAGTTTTTACAACTGTTTTAGCTAAGATTTGATCTCATGTAAATATTTCAGGAAAGTCCAGAAATTAGTTCAGCTGGTTTTTTGCCATGCCAATGAAAACTTCCAAATTTGACCAAGTTTTCAGTATTTGGAATCACACCAGCACCTTTGTCTTCAGAACACAGAAGCTGAATTGAACATATTCCACCTCCATACAGCTCCTGTATAAATTTGCAAGAGCATACATTTTTAATAAAATTGCAGCAGACCAGACCTTTCCTTCAATCATTTGTCCTGGCCAGCAGGGACTGCAGTGACTGGGGATATCACAGCTGAAAAGGGAAGACTGTGCTCTGATACCTCTATCACAGCTGGCACCCCAGCTGAAGCGAGAAGAGCAGGAAGCCTGAAACAGGAGTGGTCTGAGGGATACGAGATTTGTGACACAGGAATGCAGCAGCGCAGACAAATTATGAAAAAAACAGGAGCAAAGGAAGATGGACTCACCTAGATGGAAAGGAAACCTGATAGGAACAGTAAGAGGAAGGCAGGAGAAGGCAGTGCAGAGGAATATGTGAACATTGCTGATGATTCTCCCGAGTGCAGCACCCC
Source organism: Pseudotriccus pelzelni (assembly GCA_035584735.1). Lineage (NCBI taxonomy): Eukaryota > Metazoa > Chordata > Aves > Passeriformes > Tyrannidae > Pseudotriccus > Pseudotriccus pelzelni. The sequence goes on from JAWMRA010000009.1 coordinate 14,756,310, forward strand.
TGATTCTCACATTCCTTTGAGATCAGTGAACAACTGTGAAACACACTGGCAGGAGCCATTTCATTATCCTAGATTAGCTGGTCCACAGCAAGGGCAACAGCCAAAGACTGTTACCAATTATCCCTTTATCTCTAGCTTTAGAGATCTGAACTGTACAGTTAAAGGCCAAACTCCCTGATACAACAGGATCTATACAGGCTGTTGATGCAACAGATTAAAATTGGTTGCTGATACAGAAGCCTTTCTTTAAAAAACTATTTCCCGCCTTAAAAGGCAACAAACAAACACACACAAATATATATCAGTGAAGGATGGGAAAAATACTTTTAAAGACTATTACAGTAGCTGTGGGAACAAGTTAAGCCAGTAGCACCTGCATAAAGTTAATTAGAATCAAAAGGGAGTGTTTTGGCCTTGGAGCTGAGAAGGAATGTGTAAATCAAAACATGGAGTTTGCAAAAAGTCCTGGGAATTCTGGTCAACTGAATGCAGGTGCTGCTGGCTTAACTTGTTCCCACAAGCTGCATAGTATGGCACTGAAAATTAGGAAAAGCTAGAATTTGTACATCAGCTAAAATATAAATCGTATGGAAAGAGGCACAGGAAACTGGAAGGAAAGGAGGAGAATAGCTTTTGCTCCTGCAAATGAATAATAGAAGGTTATTCAGGAATAACCACTTGGTCAGACTAACACAAGGGCACAATATACACAGCAACAGGCACTTCTACTAAGGCTTATATTGACTGCTATTGAGAAAAGACAGGCACCATCACACAGGGATCCTACATCACAACCTAGAAGGAATACTTAAATATAAATCACTAATATTGTTATCTTCTGTATGCTTAGTAAGTTGAGTACCTTCTAATAAATTGAGATCGTAAGATGAATTGTCAGGCTTGTGTAGGGCTGGGTAGGTGTTAAAGAGATTTGCAACAAAAGCTAAATTGAGTTTAGGGTTGCCTGCAACCACATCAGCTGGAGTTACAAACTGCCTGCAGCCCAATTTATCTGCCTGTTGGAGCATGTATTCAGCCCTCCTCAAGTCATTTTTATCCTAAAAAGAGAAAGAAACAAACAACAGTTAATTTGCAGTAAGTACCAGCACATTTTCATTTTTTTACCGTATCTTCAGGTAGGAAAGTCTTTAAATGACCCATGTCAGTTCCTCCCTCATTCCTCAATGCCTGAGCTATCTCTTCCCGATGATGTGACATGACAACTCCCCTCTTCCTTCCACCTTTTTTCTGTCCTTCACTTCTGTGGCTGCCAATGCAGCATTCCTCATGAATCCCAGCAACTGCAGCCAGAACTGTAGTGTTTATATTTCCATTTCCAGACTCTTGATTCCTGTATTATATATTCTGCCTAAGGTTCACCATCACTGCTTTAAACTGATATTCTCAAGCTAGTAATTACAGATGATGCCCAAAATCCTCAGTGAAAGTTTGAATGCTTCAGACTTGCTTTCCTTTTAATATTTTTGCCTCTGAATCATCAGAAGTTGGCAACCTGTATGTTTTGTACATTGGTCTTTATTAGTAGTATACAGGTTTATAACTCATTATAGAACATGATCATATGAACTGTAGGAAATTACATGGAAAAAGCTAACTGTTATTCTTTCTCACTTCCCCAAAAATCCCAAAACAAGAGCAAACAAAGAAAAGAGAGCTCTCCTTACGAAGGAGTTGGAGAGAACTAAAGCATGTAAGCAAACAACTTTGCATATGGGTTTCATTATTATAATGAATAACGAGATTCCACTTTAGATTCTGATTGATATATAGATATCTCAGGCACGCACTTCAGCTTTGTATCTCCAATAAGCATTATACTGCACCTCAGGCAAAAGCGTTTTCACATCCATGCAGGCTGGTTTTAGACACTCTGTCCCTTTACCACTTCAAGCTTGACGTATGCCACACTGTCCTGCTGGTTATTGGAAGGGGCTCACGTGTTATTTCTGAAAGCTCTTTGGTTTGAGCTGAATTCCAAAAGAGGAAGACTGAGCAGGATGTTGTAATATTTGTGTTGGATGAGCCAGCTGAAAATAAACATACGCTACTCCCAGTGAAGCACAGCTCCACACTTCAGACTGCAGGATGCATTATCCTGTTTCATCACTGCCCGACAACTTTACAAGTTTTGGCCCATTTAAGCCTTTGTAACACTGAGGAATCTGAGTTCTTGCACGTGTTAGAAAACAAAAGATGATTCAGGGGCAGCCTGGTAACCAGGCTGATGACCAGGATGTTGGACACATACATAGAGGTCTCAGATAATTCCAGCCTATTTTGCCATTTCTGGATACTTACCTGAAATCCTGAGAAGTCAATTTTAATGGGCAGTTGATCAATGTCATTTCCTTTGGGTGCAATCTGATTTAGTAGATGGTAGTATGCTCTTGAATCCTAAAACGAGCAGTGTAATATTTAAAAAAATAAAAAGCAGCAAGTATGTAGCCTTTCCTGGCCGTTTATTGCTCTAACAGTCCAGTCCAAAAGCCACATAAGTCAAAAATACAGCACCCTAATTTCAGTGAATATGGATGAGGTCATACAGCCATTTTACTAGACTATTTCACACAGAACTTATTTAGCCATCACAGAGAAAAGGAATGTCTGCTAATTATTCTGGACAATTCTAGTTAAATTTATTCTGCTGAATATTAACTAAACTGTTGTAATTCAAATACTCAGGGCAAATTTATACAGAAAAATACCCAATCTGCATCTTATATTCAGTGTTGGTATTTTTCTCCTTTACTGTCCTTATCAAATAGACTGGTTTATAAAAATTTTTCTTAATCAATGAGATAACGGAAATTAAAAAAGGAGAGCAAGGTGACCCTTCTGGGATGAATCAATAGCAACAAAAGAAATTACATTAATTTGATGCAGTTTTCAGTGTGCTTCTGGGGTCCGCCCCCCCCCAGTAGGAAATCAGAAGAAAAAATAAAAACCTAATAGTTTTAGAATAATTTAATACTTCTCTTAAACAGCGTATATTTTACCATAGTAGCAGTTTTCATATAAAGCCCTAGTGAAATGCTTGCTTTAATAACAGCTTTCTTCGTGGCTGTCATGGTTTTGGTTCTTGGAATTTTACCTTTCCCCTGACCTTTGTGAGTGTGGGGGGAAGGGATCAGATAGCTG
>JAWMRA010000009.1:14759568-14773426 GCA_035584735.1 Pseudotriccus pelzelni
TTTAATAAAGGGCTGTTATTCCTTTCCTGGACATAATTCAATCTTACCTGTGTCTCATTTAAACTGAGACAGTGGCATTTCAAAATACCTAAATAGCAATTAATGACATGGTCTTCTTCAGTGAAAGGAGGTTTTATCACCTTAGGGAATCTTCCTCCTTTGCTTTAAGTTTTAAAAAGGTAGTGTTTTCTCTCTTCAACTGGGCTACTACAGAGCTCTGCACACCTTATGCAGAGTGACTGAAGAGACAATTATGCAGCTCTGCCACCTGCCCCAGGAACCAGCACACCCAGTCCCTGCGTTGGTCACTTGGCACACGGGTAAAGCAGTGGCTGGCAGTTACTAGTTAACTAAAAGGTAGTGCAAATTGTCCTAAATAACTCTAATCAGCACCTCAGAACATCAGAACTTCCCTGAATATGAGCTTGTTGGAAGTGTCCACGTTGTTATGTGACAGTATGAGCAATTGAATAGGATGTGAGAAATCAAAAATAATGCTCTTTTGAGTGTTGAAAAATGCAGGGTGAACCTACAGCTAGAAAAAGCAGATTACTATTGTATCTAAATTCTTCTGATCTGACTGACTGGTTTTTATGCATAGTGTGTTTTAATAGCATTATGTTCAATTATCAGAGCAAATAACTACATACCTTAATGTCTTGGCTGAAGTTACTGATTTTCTGCCACCCTGCGTTGGCCAGATGGTAATTCACCCAGCGTAGCAAGAGGTCTTCTGGGGAAAGCTTCATCAACTGGTCTAGTTCTTCCCCTTCATTTAGCAAGGCAATAAGAGCTAAAAGCAAGTTCGAAAGAAAGCTGAAATCATTGCTACTGTGGTCTCAGCTAATTCCAAGTGGCTGACATTGCTGAACCTGGCATTGCTCTTACCTTCATTTCTGGAGAGCTCAATATCAGCAAAAAGACCAACTTTAATGATCTGCCACAAGAGTCCTAATACCAAGTGTGGCTTTCCTTCTTGCAAATCTTGTGATCCAATATTGACAACTGTACAGCCAATGGCAGATGCTGAGTTCAGAGCCAGGTTTAGGTTTTCCTATTTGGAATATCATTGTTTAACAAACTCATGAGGCCATAATTCTTAATAAATTAGTTCATATTAAATTTTGGAAGAAATAACACATTAGTTCAATAGAAAAACTACACTCCAGAGACTTTTTGTGAACTACCTCATATCTTACCAAAACTGAGTAGAAAACATTATTGATACTGTTTAATAAGGACCCACAAAAAATTGTGGACCACCTTCTGCAGCTTGGATCACTAAGGAACACTCTAATCAAAACACTTTTTGTAATTCATAAGTGTCAGATGTACAAATTAAACAAAACTGCTCAAAATATCAGGGGCCTAATCCAGTGGAAAACCATGTTCATATGGAATTCTGTGCTGTGCAGGACGCTACTGACATCACTGTCATCCCATCTTGAATCTTATACAGGCTGACACACTCAGGCAACTGTAAAACTGTAACTGAATGGAGAGCATAAAAAAATCACGACAATTCAACACCCTGACACTGAAAATAAAGCCAATGGTTGTCACAGATGAAACATTCCAAGAAAAAATAACTGGCAGCTCCCATCCACATTACTGTTGTCTTGTGTCACATTTTAACTATCTACAGAGACAACATAAACACACGTAATATCAACTTTGTTGGCACATCTTTAAATAAGTAGAGATTACAGAACGTACTTGGAGGATTTAGAACATAGTATGGTTTAACTTTTCGTATTTTAATGTCACAGCCTGAAATGGAAAGTCTGCCAATTAACTGAGGTTTTTAATCAGCATTTTTTTCTCTCTGGACTCGCAGCTTATGGATCTACTTCCTTTTCCAGACCTATTTTCTTAAACCCAAAGTAAGGTCATAAAAACTGATTCTCTCAAATTTTTTCATGACTTCATACACGATTAAAAATTGAGCTTCTCATTTTCTGTCCAGGCTGCCCTTCATTATGAAAATACATTATCCTGTGATACAGCCATGCAGGTGCTTTCTGCTTTGCTAAAGTACAACCTGACCATCTACTCAGAAGTCTAAAATTATTTTCTTCAGGTACTTAGTAAAGCAAACCAAAAATTGTAAATATGGAAAGAACTAAGGAAAACACGAAAAATACAAGTTTTCCTGTAAATCATCCAAAAAACAGGAGAATTCAGCAGAGTTTACTAGAAAATAGAATTTCATGCTTTATGATTTTTTTATTACATAAGAGTTTTAATTATTATTTTTTTCCACCAGGAGAATTGTCACTAAACCAGAGAAATACTTTTTCATTTGTGGCAAGTTCCTATCCATGCAGTACTTACAGAAATAGTGAAAGGAGTGAGTTTTTTCTTATTAATAGCCCTTTCATCAATTGTATCTGGTTGTGAAAAGTTGATCATTTTGCTAAGGAAGAAAAGTCAAGAGTTTATTCAAACTTTAATTTCTCAGAAAATATACTATTTGATTATAAACTCATAACACTTTAAACTAGCTGAAAATACTTAGGACAAGATATAAAAAACCCCCCATCATCCTCTAAGTCTCCTCGTTAAATATTTGCACATTCATTCAGAATGCCCCAGATAATGTTGCTAAAAGAAGCTCAAGCATTTGGCTTTTATAATTAATAGAGCATGTCTGTACTGTCAAAAAAAGGTCCTGAGAAGATTAAAACTGTAAACCAAAGTCAGTTAAATGGTCTCTGCTAACAAATTTTGTAGTATAATCAGTGTATTTCTGCACTGCATTTCTACAGTACCTTTTATCTACATGGATCTCAGACTAATTCACATCAATACTGACATGCTAATCCCTTGTTAGCATGGTGTATGAGTAAGTACCATTCATCTACTTTAACTAACTAGAAAGTTACAGCAAACCGAAGTGAAGGGACCTGTTTTGCCATGGATTTAATTCAGACTTCTGTTCCTCCCATTCCATGGTTTAGTGACTATAGTTAGTAACTTCTAAAAATATTTTAAACATTTTCTAATTACTTCCACTAGTGAATATATGAGCTGTGTAATTATCATCTCCTTTATAAACAGCCTGCACGTATCTGACGTGGATAATTACAGGTCAGAAGTGGAAAACCACTTCTATAACATATGCACAGAGTCCTATAAAAAAAATTGCTAAAAATCACATTTCTATGGGCGAACAGATTTTCCCCATTTTACATACTGGTTGAAATATTTAAGAGTGGAATCTTGATGTTAAAGCCTGTCAGAAGTTTCCCAATTCATGTCACAGTGATCGGCATTTAAACTTTGAGATTAATTTCTTTTCTTTCTCACAGCCTTGGACTCACCAAAGAAGGATGCCATCTGCAAGAGATTTAAACAGACTGGCATCTGATGGGTTCATGGGAAGGAGGTGCTTACAATCTGGGTCATCTTGTAGAGCTTTATTTATCCAATTAACAAAAGCAACTTTTTCCTCCTCTGAAAAAAAAAAGACAGCATTAAAATAATGTGTTATCATTTCCATGAACACATACTACTGAACATCATACTTGGGTCAAAGAGGTTCATCTGCAATAAAACCCCTTAGTTTCACAGGGGCCAGTTATGAAAAGAATCAGACCAGTGGGAAAGAACACAAAAATGGCAAGTACAGATTGATCTTTCTCCTACTGCACCCTCTGAATATCTGGTGATTTTCTGAAGAACATAAGAATCACAGGGACAACACAGGGAAGGCATCCTCATGGCTGACTTCAAATTCAGTTTCTTTTCTTCGTAATTGCTGAGAGGAAGATTTCTGATCTGAAATTTGCAACAACACAATTTATACACCGTTGGTTTAAAACTCAGCATTTCATTCTGAGAGACCAACAATCTTTTTGAGACTGTGACCTGGAATGCTGAGCTGTATTTAACTTTGAGAAACTTAAGAAGTTTAATATCTCAGTTTTAAACTCTCTTTCATATTTAGTGCAGAATTTATTATTGTGTATCTAAGAAAGCTTATTGGGAAGACAGTCGAGTATCAGTATCCACATTCCCAAACAGCACAGGTGGTATTCCCCTCACTTACCTCAAGAAGCAAACAAGAGGTACCTACACCTGACTCCTTACACTTCTTCCTCTGTCAGTGGGAAACAACGTGAAATTCTCGTGCACCTTCATCTCACCATAACCGAGGTGGTGGTGAGGCCAGGCCACATGAACTGCACTTCACTGCGGTCTGTTTCTCTCCGCCAAAATGAAAGGGAGTCTAAACCATTACCTCTGATGCCCTACAGGCATCCTTTGAGATGGAACGTATTCCCTGCTTTGGAAATCTACCAAGTGCAGCTGGTGCTGTAAGAATCATACTGAAACACAGGGCATTGCCACCTCTGGCTAACCGAAGTGAGTCTTCCTCATATATGCAATCTTAACACAGTCTGGAACCACAGCAAATTCCAGACGCAAATCAAACAAAAAAGTTGCCATATTGCTGATAGCAAATGTGATCCTGGAAGGTGTTGAACACTCTGGCCAGGAGCTGCAATGCAATCAGGCACAATTACCAACTTAAATTACATGCAGCAGGGGGAGGCAGAAAGAAACGGATCAAATATTAAAAGCAGCTTCTGAAGTGTGAGACGGGCCATGCAAAAACCATGCAGGAGTGAACAATTGGCAGAGACAGCTGAGGGGGCCATTCCACCCACAAAGGATATATGGTGGTTTGTTAGGGGTTTAGTTTATGCTATTAACACTGTGGAAATGAAAATGAGAATTAATTTTTGTCTGAATATAGGAATAAGAGTAGATTAGCATGTAATGAAGGCAAAAGCTTGACTACCATTACTAGAAGAACACTAAAGGGGCCATTTTTCTCCCCTTACATGCTATCAGTGCTTGTTTTCCTCTTTTGCTCTTGCAAAGAGTCCCAGCTTGCCTCCAAGTGCAGCATGAAACTAGTAACAACTGAACACAGATAATAAACTATTGCCCACACTCATCTATCTCCACGTACTTTGTGTTAATTTGCTTTCAACACCAACATTTTCCAGTCGTTTGGGTCTTTTGTCCATAGTGGAAATGTAGAGAGTTTCCTCCGTGCAAAATTTGCCCATGTTTAATCATTTCTTACCTGAATAAGAGTGCTGTGTCCCCTCACTAGAGATTGCTGACGTTCCTCCAATTGCTGTAATACCCTGCTTTTTGTTTATTGATTTTCGGAAAGATTTGCTGACATCTTTACTTTTCAATTCCTGAATTATCTGAAATTAAACAAGTAGAGAGTATTTTGTGATTGATCATACCTTCAGATAACTAAGTGTTAATTCATATAAATACTCTAGAGTCAGTAGTTAACCTGACTGCCTTTGTTTGATATTTACATTGATTTTTTTAATTAAAAAAAAATTACTGTTCTGGTAAAACTAGTTTAAGTACTCTCATGAAACTTGCATAGTGGATGTCTAATACATTATTTCTCAGTAAATACCTTTATTAAGCCATGTAACTAAAAAAGTAGACATACAAATATCTACATATTTTTTTAATAGATGTTTTAGTAAACTGAAACACACATCTTAAGATAGGCACATTTTCAATGCCTAGAGCATATTTCTCCCACTTATTTCACCGTAAGTGTACAGTAACTATACAGTATATTCTAAATTGTCACAGAAAACTCAAAACAATAGTTATATCTAAAAATAGCACTTAGATATAGCACTTAATTCAGTTTTCTATCCTAATAGAAAGGTATCAGACAGTAGAAAAACATCCAAAGGGAATGGCTTACAGAGACAAATTCTTCGAAGTTGATTCTCCCATCCTTGTTGCTATCTGTCACTAAAATGATTTTTTCTACAATCTCCCGGACTTTGTAACCAGGCAAGGGCAGACTTGCTTCTTTAAACAGGTCCTGAAGTTCATAATCACTGACATACCCACTGTTGTCAATGTCTGTAAAATGAAAGCACAAGTTGTTACACTTACCTAAAGAACCAAGTGTAGTAACTGTAAAGAATAAATAAAGAGTGAGAAATGCAGTTCCAGCAGATAAGTATTGCTTTTCCTGACAGAGATAACTAAGTATGAAGGGATGCTTGTGGATTAGAGGAACAATTGTCTAGGACTTGTGCCATCTTGCGATGTACTTTCTCAGGAGCTATCTTATGATCTCAAAGCACAGCTATAATAAGACAACAAATTTTCAAATAGTGAAGTTAAAGCTTTTTTTTTAAGAAGCCCAACAAAATTATCTATAAACCTTCCAGTGAGAGGGAGATCAATTAATATAGGCTTCCTTGTCAATATGACACCATTTGCAATCCGGAAACTCAGACCTGATGCATGTTGTTATTAGAAGTGCACACTTACACAAGAAAAACTACTTACACAAGAACTCTGCCTGACTCTGCATTTTGTTTCTTATCCTAATATCTGATAGACATTTTCTGTTCTTCAGAACTTTTGATGTGGTTAGGCTTACCTGTGAAGAATAAATCCAGGATGATCTGTATCTGTTTATTAAAGGTGACCTTCCTTAATCTATTAACTAGCTCTGCTGGGAACAATTTGTGCTGCCACCTTCACTTACACTTGGCTCCCAAGACCACATCAAGAATGTTCACGTACAGCAAAGTATCGGAATGGTGTTTATCAAAAAGAGGTATGGTATAGCTCCACAATTGTGGAAGGAAATGAGTGGCTCTATCATAAAAAAAAATTAAGAAAAATGGAGTATAATTTGTGTTACTCATCATGAATAATGCAACAGCAGAGAAACAATCAAAAATACCCTTTGTACTTTCACCCTAGGCCAAGCTCTGTGCAGGAAACTGACTTGAATTCATCTGAGTATAATAAAGCATCATTTTACACCTATGTTTTTACCCAAAGTAACATATAAGTGAACCAAACACATTAACTGTTCCTGGTTTTTTTTAATCTATGCATATTTCCATATATATGTATACACATATTTATACAAGCAGAATTTGAAAATGCCAGTAAAATTGCCTTACCTGTACCTGTAGTGCATTGGCTATGCAATGGAGAGAAGTACTTTTAAAAGCAGAAAACCTATGGTTCATACACAGTATAGATGAGTTCAGTCAAATACAAGAAATCATATCCAGCCTAAGTAATGCTGGATATAATACCCATCATTTTATATATTTAATGCTGATATTTTCCATGTTTAACAATAATTTACAATGTCTTTCATGATCATACTAAAGCTCTTGAAAAACATTAGTTAATAGTATTTTCCCAGCTCTGCCAACAATCCACCTAAGGGAAGCAATTTAAGACAATATCACAGTAAGTCAGAAAGAGAAGCAGATGATGTGACCATTACCTTTCTGACTTATCAAGGTGCTCCCACTTTTGTTTGTTTTTTGTTTTGGTTTGGTTTTGTTTACTAGTTAAAAACCTTTCTTCATACTATCCCTGGTATCAGAACTCAGCCAATAATACCACAGTGGATGAATACGCCTCTCACTGCAGAAAGGCAAGCAGAGAAACATGCTTTCATCTCTAGCCATAACTGACTGCTGTACACTTATTTTCTTGTCATTCACACTACACTGTGCAGCTTCTATACAGCTTCACAAGGTAGCCACATTTCACTGCTGACAAAAGGCTAAAAACACCTGGTTCAAAAAAGTAATTTAGCGTTTTCAATACTACCAACAACTCACAAATCAGTACACAGACAAACTTTGTCTCCAACTGAATTAATTCATCCACTGCCTTGCAGACATGTAAAACCACAGGTAATAACAGGGATGGTCTAAAGAGCAGAGGACATGCTCAAGAGCTCACTCAGATTACCAGCGATTTTATTTCTCTAGGTTCATCTTTCACAGGGGGTAAGTTTCCATGATGACAAGCTGAGAGTTAAATACATGCCTTCTCTCAGTTTACTAATGTAGCCGCAAGCAATTTATCCATAAAGACATTGGAAAAGTAAAAATGAAAAGTAGATAAATAAATAAATAAACAAACTAATGATGCTCAATTTTTATATTTTAAAGAAAGCATAAGGAAGAAAATGCTTTTCAGTGAACAGGACAGCCAGTTCTTATAGCAGAAATCTGAAAACAGCCAGGCAGGAAATGGAGAAAAAGAAGGAATGCAGATGGTGAAAAACCAACCAAACAGAAAAGCAGTCAGACAACACCAGTGAGTATCTACCTATCCAAACATCTCCCTGATGTTACACTGATACAGGTATACAGTGCTCTTCCCTTTGGCCTGTTGTTCCAGCACCTGCAGGCTACAGACTTCTTGAGCTACAGATGTCATGGTGAGTGTTTAACAGCAACCCATGAATCACCTTCCATGGATGTACCTTTCTCCTTTTAGGGTTTCTACTCCTTTTTGCTCTCCAGTCGATGGGTTCACGGTTTAATTATTTATAATGAAGAGAAGTTACTTTTTTTCATTTTAAGCTTTCTGACTCTATTTGGCATCATGTGATACCTGTATTGACAGAACCTGAATAATTCCTTCTTCACCTTCTCCTCCTCATTGTCTTAAATCTCTAACATACAGTTTCCCAACAGCTTCTTCACCAAGCTAAAGACTCAAAGCATTTAAGACTTCTTGCCCGAAATTACCCTGTTCTCTCCATTATGACTGAATGACAACATGTCTGTTTGATTTCCTGAGCTGCATAGTTACACATCACCCCCCAGACCTGCAGCAAATAGGAAATAAAGCAGACACGAACTTTAACAACAGCAGTGCAATCTGGAAATAAGGGTTAGTTGCTATCTAATTTTTCACTCTGTTTACTCTGATTAATCTGTAAACATCCTGTCAAACATCGAAAATTGTACAGTTATTTATTAACATCTGCTAGCTACAAAAGCAAGATTAAAAAATCTGCAAGTTTAGCTTATTTAAAATGTAAAATGCAACTGAACAACTGAAGAGAAATTATTAGTTCACCAAAGCAAGCAAGTAAAGTAAAAACCAAGTGTCAGTATCTAACATGAAAATATATAACACCTGAAGCTGAATCAAACATTTTTTCAGATTTAAGGAAATCAAAAACCCGAATTTTGAAACCTATTATGTAGCATACAGAATAGCACAAATAATGCAACTGCCCAGCAAGAAAATATGTCCTTTCAGTGCTGAAGGTGAAAGAAATTAACATACATAGTTTTAGTGAAAATGTGAGGCTCTATGTTAACATCCTTATTTTATTAGATATTCCTGGCAATACAGAGGGAAAACACATCCCTGTCAAAACAAGGTGATCCATAAATAGTTCTTCCACTAGTTCTAAATAGTTTTGCAATGTTAGTGGCATCCTATTGTTTTATTATTTAAAACATACCTATTTTGCCAAATGCTTCTCTTAGTTCTTCAAGCTCTTCACGAGATATAGTAGTTATGTTGTTTTCCATCTTTGGACAGCAGGAAGTGTTGTCCTCAATTGCTTATACCTAATAATAATAAACAGGAAAGATGTAAGGCTGTAATTCTAGATACATTTAAGTTATTGATCTTTTCAACATGAGGTACCAGACTTGAATGACATGTCCAGGCCCAGCACATTTAAAACATTAAAAACAACACTTTAAAGTACATCAAATACCCAGCAATTCTTTTCACCGTAATAGTGACTGAGAATTCACAACAGCAGCACCTGCTTACATACACTTGGTGTTTCCATTTGCACAGAATAAGCACCAGCCAGCAATCTCCCTCCATGCTTGAGTGGTTTTCCAACATTAAAGTCTCCTTACACTTCAGAAAGTCTCCTTACACTTCAAAACAAAATTTTTAGAATCATCAATTCCTAAGTGCAGTGCAGTATCATTGCCAAGTTGTGGTCAGTGCTGGGATCTAGTCCTGCCAAGCACTGAGCACTCCAGCATTTACACAGCAATAAACCTCAGTGGGACACTCAAGTACCTGCCCACAATCTGTGGGTGAACACTGAGGAGCCTTTCCACAGCTCCTGACCTTCACCACCCTTCTGACACCCCGTTGTCTCAGAACACTGTCAAAGAGCCAAATGAAGGCTTTTACTGAGCAAACACTGGAGTTTCAGCACGAATTTTTCTCTACCAACCTCCATAAAAGAGCAAAACAAAACTGAAAGCACCTTTGCAAGAGGTCAATAAATCCCCATGACAGATCTTTGCCCATTTCTTCTTATTGAAGCTTTACTGCAACAGGATGATTCAGACTTGTTGGTAGTAAGTGCACAGAGGTCACACACAGTTGTCTCTGTACATCAGCTTATTTTGCCATTTCCCACCGTGCAGTGCCACGGGCACACACAAGGCAAGCCCAGGGCAGCACCACTCGCCTGCACTCAGCTCTGACAGCACCTGGCTGGAGACAGGGAGCACAGTGTGCTGCAGCTGGGGCTGTGCCTACCAAAACCATCACAGTTTAATCTTTATTTTTACTTTATAAGCCAAAAGGGGCAAAAATCCACCTTACATAAGTATTTTCATCAAAGTCACTCCACGCATGTGTACGTTTCCCCTTCTGGTTCAGTGTTTTTGCTTTAGAGCAAGAAGAAAAATAGTCCTGTAATGACCAAGCTATCATTTGCTCATAGTAATTATACTCAGATCTGCTACATGCAGCTGCTTGTTCCCCAAAAATTGTGCATAGCAACAGAACAGTACTGTTACCCACTGGACAAAACTCTAGAAGGGAAAACCTGATTTCAACAACTAGTTTTACCATGAACCACACTGGATGCCCTTGGGAAACACTGTACCTTTGTTTCCCACCTTTTGTGGAAAGCTTTTCTTCCACGATGCTGTATAAGAAGAGTTCCTAAACAAGAGTGGGCTATTCTAAACAGCTCCTGCCTACTTTACTTGGGTTAGTATGTTCTGTGTCTTCACTGGGACTGTTCCTGCAGGTCACACAGGATATGGCCTTGAGTGTGGGTGGCAAGTTAAGTCTTTTTCCCTCATGTCACTAGATCTTATTTAAGTACTAAAATCCTACTTATCCATTTTGCTAAGCTTACCAACAGCATGTACAGTCTTCATACTCAAAAGAAAAAAGATATTTAAAATATATATTCAAAAAAATGACCCTTCACACAAATGTTTCTGGAAGTACAAGTACCTCCACTGGAAACCTGGTGTGGCAATTAAAGAATTAACAAACTGTGGAAAAATTGGTGAAAAAATAAAACACTTAAATCCAAATTACTAAGGACGTTTAAAGGACTCCAAATCTGTGAAAAAACAGATGACAATTCTCTGAAATACAGAAACAGCACGACAAAGCGTAAGGGAAATATTTAGCCATGCAGGTGCAAAGACAACATCACTTCTGTCATACTATTAACAATTTTAACTATTTAACATTATCATGAGTCAGATTTTATCAGAAACAATTTCTGAAAAGTTGCAATGCAATTAGTTTCACTGCTGCCCTTTTATGATTCATGATTTAGATTTCACATCATATTCTACTTCAGAAAATAGCAACCTTTGATTTCCAAAGATGTAGATTATTTCAGTTACACAGTAGAAACATCTGTTCTTGAATGAAGCAGATAAAGAAAGCTAATAATTCTGCTCTAAAGAGACAGCCTTACATAGCCTATGATATCATTACAGGGTAAATTAGCTGGTCAATTAAATGGCAGAAGTACTGCAATCATGGTTCTGGCATTCAGGAGAGACAGTCTGAACAATCAGAGACAACACCCAAACTAGTCAGACATTTCAGACAATTTCAGTACAGAAACAAGGACCTTCTATCTAAGCTAATAAATACCTTGCACACCCAGGCTTATCACCACCCAAGATGACTCAGGGCACGGGCAATTCGGACAAGATTTAGCCTCCAAAGGTACCTGTGTCTTGGAACTATGACAACCTGTTGCAAGGTACATTCATTCAGAGAGAATGTTTCTCTGTACCCTGGTGGCATTCAGATGACACTTGGATTGTCTGTAGTCTGTGCTTACATTAAACCATCTCCTGCTGTCCCAGGACAGAGCAGGAACAAGCACTGTTTTAATGCTGAAAAAGTGCTCTTGATCCTCTTTTTAGTCCTTAACAATATGCTTAATGTGACCTGACAGTATTCATGTACCCCTAGCCTGCCTTCCACACCCGGAAGGCTTTTTAAGACAGTTCCCTGGAGTCTCCTGGAAATTGTCCATATCCAACACAACACAGATACCAACCACCGTGGTATTTCTCTGTGTGCAGAGGAGTATCTGTGGCTGAGCAACCACAAAGGCTGAAGTGAGTAGGTCAAGGAGCAATCCCTGCCACTTTTTTGACCTGTTATCAAAGCTGTCAGAAAAAAATAGATAAAAAAATAGTTAATTGGCAATCAGGCCCAATAGTTGTCTCCATCCCTGCAGGCAAATGGCAATTTCTTCTCCAGCTCTTCATTTCAAATTCTATTTGCCTCATTTCCACACGCAGCTGCCACTGCAGTGACAATGGACTTTACAAATGCTGACTCGAGAGCTTATTTTCTTTTGTTGCTGTTCTTTTTGTCTGGCATCAGGGACACACCTCCTCTGTCCCTGCTGCAAATACCGTCTATTGCTGCATCATCCTTAAAGCTGTTGTCTCTAATGACAGTCAAGATAGCCTAATTTGCATATACAGGTTGTGCTTTTATGTCAATAACCAGCTGGCTATTACTACGTACTGTCTGTAATTACGAAATGTGAAAATTCTGCTTCTCTTGTTGGGCTTTGAATCAAACTGCTACAGATTTTAATAGAAAAGAAAAATCCCCACAAAACCACATGGTTTAACCTGTAGTATTCCTGTGTTAGTTATCCAGGATTCTTTAAGTCGATGTGATGAGAACAGAACAGCTTTGAAGCACTATTAGTGTCTTTTAATCTCTTGCCAGATAGAACTCCTAGTGCAATCCAGTCTCAGGAAGAAAATACTGCATTATAAAGTATAAGACACATAAAAAGAAATTTAAAACAAGAATTTGCATCAAACTTTACAACAAGAATTTGTATCACATATTCCCGTTGGTCAGTAAGGACAGAAGATGAAATGCTAATTAAAAATTAGTTTAAATATTTGCATATAATAAAGATTTGAGCAGTGAAACAGAATGTTAGCTCGATATAAACACACACAGAGAGGTTTCTCATGTGTTTTCAAGAAGATAAAACCGCCCAAGTTTGTTTGTTTTGTTTATTTTTTGGTTTCTCCTCCCAAACTCAGCTTGAAAGATCTTTTTACTTATGCCAAAATTATTCTTAACCTCCAAACATAAAGATGATTCGTGGCCAAATAGATCAGTTCTTTAACAATGTGAAAGCAAAAGTGATCTACTAGTGCTCTGTAATAAAACAGCAGTGGAGATTAACTTTTTTAAAAATTTACTGGAGATTAACTTTTTATCTTACTGTGATAATGCTCTTACTCTTTATGACAAAATGAATAATCATTAGACTCCAGTGACTTAGTAATATTTTATTATTATTGTTGTTTGCACTATCATAGGATAAGGAAAGATAAGCTGTCTTTCCCATACCTGTGACAAAGCTGCAGGAGACATTCATATGAGAGAAATACAATTTATGTCATCCAAAGTGAGAGAAGCCTTGATGGCAGAACACAGTCACAGAACCACAGAATAGCAGGTTGGGAAGCACCTCAAGGATTACCAGTCCAACCTTTCTTGGCAAAAGCAGAGTCTCAGCAAAATGGCCCAGCAGCCCGTCCAGTCAAACTTTAGAAGTGTCTAGTGCTGGGAAATCCACCACTTCCCTGGGGAGATTATTCCAAAGGCTGACTGTTCTCATTGTGAAAAATACTCCTCTTGTGACTAATGGGAATGTCCACAGCATCAACCTGTACCCATTACCCCTCCTCTTTTCCACGGGATTCCTTGTAAGAGGGAGTCTCCA
>JAWMRA010000009.1:14773526-14866813 GCA_035584735.1 Pseudotriccus pelzelni
AATACTCCTCTTGTGACTAATGGGAATGTCCACAGCATCAACCTGTGCCCATTACCCCTCCTCTTTTCCACGGGATTCCTTGTAAGAGGGAGTCTCCATCCACTTTCAAGTTGCCCTTTAAATATTGGAACACTGTGATAACATCTCCCCTAAGCCTTCTTTTCTCAAGGCTGAACAAACCCCGTTCTCTCAGCCTTTCCTCCTATGGCAGCTTCCCAGTTCTCTGATTGTCTTTGAGGTCCTTCCCTGGACCCTTTCCAGCCTGTCCTCATCCTATTTTTGTGATCAGGGACCAAAACTGAACAGAGTGTTCCAGCTGTGGCCAGTTCTCTCAACACAGAAAGAATCAATCTAACACACCTGTGAAAGAGGAGCACTGGGTCTTATAGAGGAAGAAGATACAAAAATAGATCCACTCCCAATGCATCCCAAAGAGGATGCTTGTAAGCCCTAAAACCAGGAGAGCACTGGAAGGTCAAAGTAATTAGCTACATACATACATTTGCCTGTATATATCTAAAAATGAAATATTGCAAGCACCTTGCTAGTTTTAGAAAAAAGAGACCAGGTACAATTATGGTATCAGTTACAGTTATTAACAGAGTAGTATAAAGAGCAAAGTTCTTTATGTATCACACACTCAATCTGAGGCTTCACAGCCTGGAAGACTCAGAGTAGGTTTCTCAGCCTGGGCTTATAAACATGGCTGATCAAAAGTATGTAATTACTAGAAGTTAGATGATAACAATGAATAACTGTTGTGCTTCAACATACAAACTAATAACCATAACATTTGCCTCAGTCTTTTATGTACAGCATTACATAGTGAGTAAGGTGCAACTTAAGATGGGATAAATGGTGTTTTTCACTTCTTCCAAAACTGTATGTAGTAATCTTTGCTAGAGGAAGGCTATCAAACCAACCACTGTGATAAATTCTGTGTCCATGTATCTCTTGTAAAGAGGACTAGATTTACAGTGAAATTAATTATTCACTCCATAGGAATTTATTCATCATAGCACACTAACTCTGGTGAATAATAAAATCAACATCTCCACTATACCTTAAGGATAAACCTGGATGACTTGTGAATAAACAGTAAAACAAGCTGAGATATCTGTTAGACTGGTCATGGGTCTGATCTGAATTCACTTACCCTGCTACAGAAACAGATTAATTTCATGAGGCTCAGGTCAGGATTAAGAGTAACTCTCTTACAAAGCAGATAAAAGCTTACTTCAGAAAGATACCTTTTCATCCAAACAAAATACCTCCAGCTTCCTCTGGCTGTCGAGGACACAGAACAGCCATGCAAATGTATCCACAGGATCAGTTTCAGGCAGTTTCCTCTGCATGCATCATTGACGAGGATCTCAAACTGCCTGTGCTTTGTTGTTGCATTCAGCACTCCAAATAAAAAATATCAATGGAAACCTTACCTATGCCAAAGGGACCACTTCTAGGCAAGCAATTTTGGGAAAATGCTATTGCATGCAGAGTTTGTGGAAGCAGCTTTCCTCAAGTGTCCTGCAAACCTCACGTGTTTACACTAGCAACACCAACATTTTGGGCTGAATGTGCCCAAATGGATTATCTGAGATCCCATTCTGCTTTGGTTTACTAGGAGTTTACAAGTTTCACCTGCCTCCAGTACAGGCCTGGGAGTATTGTATCCCCTGTTGTGACATCAAGAGCAAATCTGAAATAGTGCCATTCTCTGTGAAACTGGGACACTGAGGTGGCACAAGTCAATACCCCCAACCCTACAGAGCCACGAGCACAAGTTACTGCATTCTAACTGGAATTTTTGAGGTTTATCAACACAGTCATTCCTAACACTGGTGGTAGTTAGATCACTTCTGCAGGTAACAGAACAGCAAGGAAGTTCAACTTGTCTATTTCTGTAGTACAGTGTGTCCAGGGCTCCCTACTGACAGCAAATAATTTCCAGATGAAAAATATATGAACAAAGCTGCTTCCAAGCCACAAGCAGCTTTTTCTTAGGTAGTTGTCAATTCCAGGTATATCAGTGTTAGAAACACAAACTCAAGATTTTTCTCACAGATATCTCAATAAAAGGCAACACTTCTGTTTTTCAGAACACAAAATCAGATTGGCTGCAAAAAAAATATACCCCTTAATCTGAAGCAAAATCATCCTACTTCTGAGAGAAGCTTTATGTTTTACATGATGGGAGTGTCAAGACTCAGTATTCTGAACCATCTGCATATTTTATGCAATTTAAATATATTAACTTTCCAATAAGTTACAGAGTATAGAATCGCAGTATTCATAATAAACATGTCTGCCACAATACACTACAAATTAAGGGACACAAAAATAAATTTTCCCTACAGAATTTTTAACATGGTTAGATCCAAAAAGCTCTGATCCAAAGTAAGTGTTGGATATAGTCAATCTGCTAAAGTGGCACTTGCTCTCAGTCTTATTACTGAGAACCCTTGCCTTGGTCAAAGTTCAACACCAGCATGTACATGGTACCCAACTTCTGTCAAGAGAAGTACAGACACACAGGGAAAATGAAAGCATAGTAATAATCTGAATACACTCACACCATAAATCTTAATTACCTTTTACGCTATCTCAACATTTTGCATGATTTTCATTCCTCAACAACATAAATACATTCTTCAACAGCATAAATATTTAATCAGGGAAAAGAACACAAAAGGCATAAGGACTTTATTTTTAACATAAACATTCCAACTGTTCTCTAGTAAGATTGTTTTCATTAAAAAGTGCTTTCAGAACTCATTGTGAATAAAAGCAGCTTATGAAATAGAATAAACAAGAACAGAGTTGCTACATTTTACAGTGGAAAAGAATGGTCTTTTAAATGCCTTTTGAATAAGTTTGAGCCTACTCTTTGCAAGCAAACAACTTGGAAACAAGTTTAAATGCCTGGACATCAGATGCTCAGATGATGTGCCACCAACCTATAGCAGTTCAGCTCTGGAACACCCTACTCAAGCCTCACAGTTGGTCTAAAGGAGATTAGTTACTCTTGCATTCAGGTACAGGACATCCATCAGAGCCTCACCAGGCACTTTATCAGGGTTACCACAGCAAAGGTACCAGAGTACTGAGAACAAGTTTCTCAGTTGTGTTCCAACAATTTCAGCTGGAGTCAGCTGGATTTGTGACTTTCAGCATCTCTAATAATCAAACCATAACGAAGCTAGTGAAAAACTTTAGAAACAAAAATAGCTCAATTACAATGTAACTGCAATTAGAAAGAGATTGCAACTGCAAGAGAGAGAGAAACAGCACTTGTTTGGTGCTGCTCTGGAAATACAAGTGTACACAGAAAGGTTCCTCAAAGTCTCAATTCCATAGTTCATTATACACACGGAAAGTCACAGACATACTAACGTTCTGATTTTACAGTAAGGAAGTCCAGCATCCAGCAATAAAATCTGCCCACTGTTAATGGCACACAAGGATGGAAAACAATGGGCAAAAACGGTGTCAGGAGAAGTAGGCCTGGGGATTTCCCTTGGGAGACACAAGATCAAGTAGAAGACCTTCCATTTGTTAAGGAAATCCTAGAAGTGTCTCCTCAAACTTATTGGAAAATGTACATTTGTAGAAACCACTAGGATTGTAATACATGTGGCCTTTGTGGGTGTGGTACTAACCCTCCCAATGTAAATCATTTTAGTGTTGCTTTAGCTTTCACCTTACTGTCCAGAGTCTGGAATAATTTTTATCTTGTGCTGATACAACTCAAACTAGTGCTCACAAAGGAAATCCACAAGCCCTGGTATAAAACTCCTGAAACTTGCCACCCATTCCTGAGCACTGCATGGCTCACGCTTGAGAGATCCACTCTCACCTCTGTGCTTCTGGTATATAACATAGTTCCAACTGGGTCTGCTCCTACTCACAATTCCAGTCACATGTATTTCCAGAGAAAATCTTTATTCACATTAATCATTAATGTGTTTTCCTTAGACAGCTCAAAACCACTACCGAGCCTGCCCACTATAAACCAAAATAATAATGGTAACAGAAGTGAGGTAACCCCATCATCTCATCTTTTTATGCAAGAATCTGAATCTGGGGTTTTGAATATAAACTAAACATTTGAAGGCACTGTTCTGAAAGCAAAAATCACGCTTTTCCATTTCACTGTATTCAAGTAATCCATGAATGCAAACTGCAGTCAAATTAATTAGCAAGGAAGTAACAGTGAAATTGTGGGAGAAATTGCTTTACATGTGTAAACACGATAATGTTTCCACTGGTCCAGGAAGCATGTGACTGAGCCTCGAGCAGAAACTGTCTTTATTTCAACAAGTTTAATCAATTTAACAAACTGTTTCATTTTATGTGACCTTTTCTTATCTCTTTTCACCAATCTCGTAATATCATTGGCCCTCTGGATGGAGCATTTGCTCCTCTCAAAAAATCAGTTTATTATACTGAAACTTGTGTTCCAGGCTGACTCATCATTTGGCCTCCCTGTACACAAGTGTGCTAGACTCTTCTTCCTGTGAACTTGTACAAGCTCCCACCAAGCACCTCTTTTGCCCCTCCTGTTTCACAAGGCTCCCCTTACTGCCCTGGCCTTGTCCCCATATCCGCCATCTTCACCCCTATGAGTATCCTGGCTTGCATATCACTTCTGACTGCATCCACCCAGTGACCAGGAAAATGCCCTCTCCATGGAGGGCCAGAGCTGGCAAGGATCATGCTTTCCAATTAGCACTGGAAGCTGGCACCTCAGATACTGGGGCCAAAAGCAAGGAAAAAATACAGTTTGTACCAACACCACAGCCACCAAAGCCAGGAACTGTGGCAAGACGAATTCCTACTAAGGTCAAAGCATCATAGCAGTTTTAGCATGCAAATGTACGTTAGATGGAAAGAGTCTATAATTAACATGGAGAAACTATGAAACAGTTTCTCATAAATCCCATTTGATTACCAGTAACTGCTCTGAAGAACAGAATCTTTTTCTTTTTAATTCCAAACTTGGTGTCTCTGTGGCATTTCATTAGAGCAAAACACACTAAAATATAAATGGAAAGGCTACACTAATAAAAGCGAGTTCGTCCAGGCACTCAATCCTCAAGCCACTCTTTTGTGCCTAGGCTGATGTTACATATCAAGTTTACAACAGCAAAAGAGAGCAAGTTAAAAGACACACCACCAAATGATACTTAATCTCTTTCTTTCTCTGTCTAGGTTTAGGAACATGCAGCTTTTGTTAGCATGCAACTGCAATGAAAAATAAAAAACTGCATTATTTTACAGGAAATTTCAATTAAAAAATCCTGAAGTTCTGTTGAAATACCTGCATCAGTAAGAAACTCGTGCTCAGAGCTCATGATGTGTTGACAGGACCCTCATTTGACAGATGGGCTTTTTCGGTGTCCCAGTACTCTCGAATAAGATTCACAACTTTGGGGTTATGTTTTAATTACTCTTGTACTTCTCTAATAAGCTACACCATTACTAGCTAATTACTAAGCAGAAAAGCTAACCAGAAACAATTTTCATAAACACAACTTTTCAAAAACAATCACAAGTCAGACCCCAAGCAACTAAAAAAACGATGAAATATGGGACGACATCTGTCCTCTGTTTTCAGATACTTCTCATTATTATTAGATTAACTTTTCAAGCTTTTCTCTGTAACTGGAAGGACCAGAAATTTGTTTTAAAACTGTGACAAATTACAGTTTCACTTGTTTCACAGTTTTTCAGAGTTTTCTGGATTTTGGATTCCATCTACTACAACCAAAGTGTACTCACCTTCGACTTTTTAATATGTCACAGTGCCACTGATAGTTTTACAGTAACTTTTGCAAGGCTGTCAGTATTTGTCCCAAGCCTCTATTTCTTCCCGATTCGGTGCCGCTGGAGAAGTAGGACATCCTGTACTCTCTATTCCTTGCTAAGGAATAGGCTTTATCCTTCTATGGCATTCATAACTTCAGAAGAGCATCCTTTTCTTAAGCTAACTGGAACATTATGATCCATTTTTCAGTTCTCTGAGCACAAAGATGACATTAAGTTTTTTTTAAGTGTAACTTAAAAAGCTGTTGGTCAACAAACAGCCCAAGAGGCAGAAGGGGAGGGAGATCTTAAAACAGCACAACTGCAACACTCTAGAAAACTATTGCCTTGATCCTCCCCTGTGCTGCTCTCTGGTAGCCCGAAGCAGGAAACCTCAGCTTGCTACAAATAGTAAAACTCCAGCAGAGAGACACAGGCTAACTCTTACTAATGAACTTAGCTTTAAGGTCACCCCAGAAGTTAATCATGTGAAGATCATTAAGAGTAACAATAGAAATGCATTCGTCCTGTCCTCAGCAACTGAATTTACAGCCACATATTCTTCATAGTCCAGCTAATTTCAATTACAAAATAGTACCAAATAGATGTGTGTTGCCAGAGTATTTTCCCCATTTCCATTAATTATCAGAAGGCAATATGGCCTTCTGACACCCACTAAAGCCTCCTTCAGCTCCACATGGTTCAAAAGATTATTAGATTAGACTGATCAGCTACCATACTGCAAGCAAGCCAGGATTTTCTGTCATGGAAAATTCATAGGTTATTTTTGGGTTTCTTTTTTTCATTGGTCAAGCTGGAGAAAAGAGGAGGGTCCTCTACAGTACATGGCAAAAGCAACTGGCAGCATTTCAAAACCCGTTTCCGCAGAGTCCACAGATGCAGAAGCACTACCTGTTTGCCAGTTCAGAGCCTTAAGGAGCTATGTTTGCACAAGTGCTGAGGATAAAAGCAGCACATTAGTAAGCCTGAGGAACTAAAGCTAAACAGAGTATTGTTCGTACCTTCCAAACTACAGGACTATCTGGGGCATGCATGAAGTTCATTTGCTGGTACTGCAGTTCGTAATAATTAGGCCAGAATAACACATCTACGGTTGTTGTTGCCAACTGTAATTTTTAATCATATTTTGAAGATGAAAAATAATCACATTTCGGAGCAAATTTTTTTGTAACTAAACTATTCAAAATCTCAGCCTTAGGATTCATATGATTAGCAGATAACATCACATTTTTAAATTAAAACTATTTCTGATGCTTCCGTGAAAAAACTTTACCATCTTTCTTAAAAATATCAGAAATCAAAAAAAACCCCACCTTTAAAAATCCTGGGTGTAAACAATTTCTTTTTTAACAGTTTGAGCTGGCAGCACGAACAGACATCCCTAAGCATTTAAACCATACATTGCAACTATGCAACAAGGTCATGAGTTTAAAAAAAGAAGTCTAAAAATAAGATATATCTGGGCACTTCTACTAAAACAATGAAAATTTAACATTTTATTCATCTGCTGCAAAACAATGCGTAGAAATGCTTATGATTCTATTAATTAGAATTGCTGTTTACTTTCTACAAGTCTCATAAAAAAATTAATCTTATAAAACAGTGTTAGGTTAGTAACCAAAAAACAATAGTTTAAAAAATTACTTGTTGCTTTAGAATTAATGACCTGAAGTCCCATAAAGTGAGAAAGATATGATTATACAGTTATCTTCCATCTACTAACTACAGGGAACAATTCTTACAACACAGAAAATACTGTCAGATGGATTACCTTTGTAAGGAGTCTCTCTGCTGAAACATGAGTTCTGGGTATTCTTAAATTTAGTGTATTTACATTTCCTTTGTGTTAGCCATTTTAAGATGCCCCATGATGAAGTGACAACTGTTTGTTCTCACAGCCTGCTGTACATGCTACAGTGTTCCAAAATTGCCAGATTACAGCCCAAAGCCTTTCCAAACTGGAACACTTTCAAAGGAAACCCTTATCTTTACTTGCACCACTCGTAAGTCATAACACTTGTTAGGACTTTGAGAGCAGATTTCTACATGTTCAGCAAATGAAATACGTAAATGATCAACTATGATCTGTCAGATAAATCAACTTGTTGGTAAATCAGCTCTTTTAAAAGGACAAAACCTGTCTCTGGAGGAGATCTTACAAGATAAACATTTTATTTCACATAATATTTTCACTGAGACATTTTGTATTTTAAGTTAGCTATGAGTCTGCACAAAGGGGTTCATCCTCCTCCCACTGACCTTCACAAAAACTGAGTAACTCTGTCACATTGTTTACTCTCACTTTACAGTGACAATTCAGGAAACATAACTCACATTTCCAAGTCTCCAAAATTAATGCTCTTAAACATTAAATAATTATCTATACTTAAATACCTATTTTTAAATATCTAAACATGACACAGAAATATTTATTGTGCTACTAGCATCCCTTAGCAAGTCAGTGCTATGCTCACCTTCCCAAGCTTTCCCGCTATTGCTGCTCTGTCTCCTGCTGGGTGAGGAGTCCAGCAGGAAGCAGCACAACCGAAGTGACATCTTAATGAAGCACTTCTTAGTGCCCAGAGACCATACAGCACCCAATCACTCATCCAACATATGCCTATTTACTCGAGGAGGACTGATATGGATTAATCCTATTGAGTTTATATGCCTAGATCTTAATTTACCTTGTAAAAAGCAGAATGGTAGCTTAAACTATATGGCAGAAGAGTCTGTTCACCACCACAAAAAGTAAAATTTCAGGGGAGAAAGCATGCAGAAATTCTGGAGTGCAACAGAAATATGTGCTTCTATTATTATAGACAGTTTCATAATTTCTACTTTCCCCAAGGCAATCAGTCTATCAGACAGAACGAGCTCAAAAATCCCAGCGTGGCTGACCCAGCAGCTCTTTCACCACAGCATCAGAGCTGCCATTTTAGGGTGCAAGCCACCTTATGAAAACAAACACAGCACACAGTGCCAGAAATAGGGATTTGCTCCGGCATGACAAACAAAAGGTCTTGTGCTGCTGCCAAGCTTCTCTTGGGAGCAGCCTTGGTAGGACGTGACCAAACCACCTTGCCCATGGTGAAGAGGCCAGTCGGGAGGCTTGAGTTTCAGGCCTCACAGATTCTGGGAATTCTGAGGAGTGCACACATTAGTCATATTAGTTTAATTATTTTTTTAAATTTCTGGTAACAATAGAATAATGAAATCCCTTTGGAAAGATCAAGATACATAAATGTCAATGATTAAGATAAACAAGATATCAGCTTTTAGAAGAATTTGTCCAACAGGCCTTGAACTAATGAAACAGTTATCTGTGTATACAACCCTAAGGCCACAATAACTAACTCTTTTAAAATATGAGAAGATTTAAATTTATGTGCTATAACATTTTATAATTTGGGATACGAAAAATGTTCTGCCTCATGAAGTTAAGTATTCAGCCACAATTAAGTGGCTGATACAGGTGATGACAAGTAAAATGATATGTATCTTTATGTTCAGTTATTTCTCATTGACTATATCATACTACCTAAGGGGAGAGAAAAAAAAGGATAAGAGTCTATACCTGATGCCAGCTATGTCACTGATAAAATCCTCACTGGTTTCAATTAAATATATCTTGATTCTCAACATCAAGCTTGGAAGGACTAGAAACATTGCAGAAGAAGAATAATCAGCTCAATGGAAAAGAATAATTTCATACTACTTTATATCATCCTAACTTTAGGATATCAAAAAACAGGGTTTAGTTTGTTATAAGGGGATTAATCAGTGCAAAGAGGAACAGCAGGACATGTGCAAACAAAATGAGAGAATGGGAGATGTGGAATTAAAAAAGGAGCTTGATAAATCAGCAAACATTCCAAACTATAAAAAAATCTGGAAAAGAAAACCTACCAGGGAACACGTGGTTTGAAAAGAAAGAGCTAGGTCCTGACTCTTACATAGAGATAAATCCTTTAAATTGCATTCAAGTAAATATAATCTTGCTGATAACATACAGCCTAATATTTTAGCTTTTCTACGTGTCAGTGTTTTTAATCAGTCTATTCTACCACTGATTATTAACGAGATGAAAGGATGAATACACTAATTGAATGAAAGTGGGAAATACTGGATCCAGCATTTTTTTTTGCTAGTGCCTATTATTATTAAGGAAACATCTGCCAAGAGAGCCCTGAAAGTGGGCTGATAATCCTTTTCCCACCAAAAGCATGCATGTAGAAGCACACAATCTGCTTTATGCATAATTTATTTCTGAGGCTTAGCAATACCAGTCTCTCTGATGAGCTATTGTGATGAACTACCTTTATCCTCCTTGGACACCTGGATGTAATAGCAGTAACCAAGTACACACCTCCACATAAAAAGCTACAAATTCATCAAGTTACATTTAGAAGCACTAAAACAAATAATTATGCAAATAATAAAGCCATGACATATATTTAGCATTCCCTCCATGTGACCAGCTGAATCAAAGCTGAAATCCTTTAATTAGCAATTTTATCACAAACATAATACACTGGAGACTAGAGAAGTGACCCTTAATGCTTCATTTTCAAGCCCTCTCTGAAAGATTTAGCCACAGCAGTGTCAAAAAAACCCTTAATAAAGTAACCAGTAATGCAGAACTGGTTGTGCCTGAAACCTGGAATTCCTGATCCATACTGAGCTGACTAATTCAGTTGCTCTTTCCAGTGTTAATGTTGTTTTGCACGTCACACCACCATCACTAGTCAACTGTTTCCCTCTGAATGACGTCAAGGCCGCGATGAGCTGATAAAAGAACATCTCACACAGAAGGTCTTCAAACCTGCAGTTTAGGTTGAACAGCAATTGCAGTTGCTCAGCTCGGTATCTTCCCCCAGAACTACATTTACAATTTATTGCTTCCTTATTATCTGGCACAGTGCAGTGGAGCCTTGCCCACTAATAATTCTGTTTGTTGGGGTCAGATCCTGTTACTCATTGGTACTCCTGTTCTACATTTATTTAATCCATTTATGTAGACCTGGTGATTTTGGGAGTTTTTATGGCAACAGCTATCCTGGATATGAAGTATTTCACACATCATGGTGAATGCTACAAAAGTACTTTATTTAAATAATTACTGCAATAAGAAGAGTGGAACTAAACATTGCACTCAGACTTTATGTGAAGTGTTAAGCGTAAGGGTACCTAAACTTGTTAGTTGAGGTATTGTATTGCATGCTGTTAAGGTGATGTTCTATTTCACTGACACAATCCTGAAGCTCCAAGCACTGGGAAAATGCTCACCAAGGAACATATCCTCCTACAAAAAGGAATGAGTACCATATACAGGTTTAACTTATTTGACTTGCAAAAAAAGAGGGTAAAAGGACAAAAACATGAATCCCCCTCCTCTCTCCTCTATTGCACTGATTTCTGTGGTAAGCTGTGCAATGGAGAAGGTGGACATTTAGCAGAACTTCCACCAATATTCCCAGGCATAAACTCTATTCTAGTTTTAATCAGCAGGGAACACAGAACCAGATGGAAAATTTTACCTCCTAATAATAAATCTTGCAGAAAATGACAGCTTTTCACTATGAAAACTGTAGCAACTGTAGCTAGTACTGTTTTTCAGATTTTCATTGAAGAAATATTTGAATAAAAGAACCTACGTAATTTCAACAGCCACAATTTTCAAATGTACTTTAAATGACATTTTAAATGCATATTGCACAACTGTCTCCTAGCATGACTAGTACAGAGTTTTGCACTTTATTAAGGGGGGTTTTTAAGCATCACTGTTGCTACCAGTTTTAAAAAGGGAGTAATTTCCAGATTCCGTAAATTTTGCCTTAGGAAACTAAATTCCAGGCACCTTACTTCTCATTCAAAAACTACCAACTCAAAAAGTCTTGATGTTATACACTGATCCTGGTAGTAAAAACATTTCAGTGAGTCTCCTCCACAGCTACTAGCCTCAGAATACTTTCCTAGAAATACTGGGAGGCAAGAATCAAGTAAGAAAAGACCAGAAATATATAGGCAACTATTTTTAATAGTAGTAAAATTTTTGCATATAAGCAAAAAACAATCACTGCTGCTATACAAAAAATAACACCCTGTTTCAGAGGAACGTATACTCTAACGAGCTATCTCTCCAAATACTCAACTAGTTTATATTATCAATAGTCTCAAGTATATAACCAGATTTATTCACAAAAAAAAACATGGATAAATGCTTGTAGGGCTAGGACCTGCTGAGATTATATACAGAAGTCAAACAGATTTTAATGTTATTATGTGTTCTTTCCTCACTTTTTTTCCCCTCTTTTACCTGTTTTAGTTTTTGCTTAGTAGTTGGATGTACATAATCTGCTTTTAGGTTTCTGGCTTGCCTGCTGTCCTTACCACCACTTAGTTTCAATTTTTGACTTTTTATTTTTAATTATCAAACCAGTATTCAGGGTGACACAATTTTAATCTGTGCCACTCCACTCCAGCCCGATAGACTAAGCAGGCCAGGCACAAATAAAACCTGAGCGGGCTGCAGTACACATCTTTACAGTGCCCAGGAGCAATGCCCTGTGTCCAAAGGTCAGGCACCTTCTCGACAACCACCTGCATGACTACAGACAGAAATATGTCTTTGAATCATCATCCAGACTGGGGGGTGTTACCACAGCAGCCCTGCAGATGATAAGCTGTCAGACACCTTGATATTGAAGGAAATTACTTCGCAGAGCTCACTGCACCTCCCTGCACCATCTTGGCTGCATTCCTCTGACCAGCCTTCTCAGCTCTGTTCACATCTCACAGTTCATGAGGCATCAAGGAACACACAGGTGCATTTACATGTCTCGGTACACTCACTACCTACCTGCAAGACAGCTGACATCTAACTGCAGTTACACTAACCATCATCTCACACCACAGAGTGGATGAGCCCCAAGAACAACAGCAACTGTACCTCAGAGTTAAACAACAGAGGGAACAAAAGTACAGTTAACATGCTCCTGTGCTCTCACTCTTGCTGGTTCAAGGCAAAGTCTCTCAGTGTCTTAAAATAAGTACATTGACCTGCAAAGGCACGTGGTAAAGAAGTCATGAAAAGCCAAAGAAGACAGAGGCCTGGGTGTGGAAAAATCATGCAACTATAGAGAGAGGACTGCTCAAGTGGTGAAAGGAAAAAAAAAACTAAAAAAGTAACCTCAGCTTCAGCAGAAATCTTGGTAGAGCTGCATACTCTGCATTTGATATTTGGTTCTACCTATCTCCATGAGCTTCTCTGCCCCACCCTGAGTTCTGCAAGCTGAGAGCTCTGCACATCTAAGACTCCTTTCACCAGTATGAACAGCTGCACTGGAGGAGAGAATAGAGAAGGGTCTCTAGGCACTATTTTCACAAACAATTAAGTCACTCCCTCCAGATGGACGATAACACACCTGCTTGGGGGCCAAGGAACCTAAAAGTACAAAATAATCAGATAAGGAAGAAATTAGATGAATTAAGAATTTATTGAGCTTACCATGTGCTCAAGCAAAGGAAGAAATGAAATCAGGTGTTTCAGTTGCTATTTCTTTGGAGCGTTTGTGGAACACGAGATTTTGTGAGTGCCCATGAAAATGTTTTTATGGGGAGCACCTAGAAGACTTCTTATATCCTCACAACACAATGGAGTTGTTATTACAGGCAGTCTCATGTAGAGTCTTCCAAAACCATGGTAGCTGGAGGAATTTGATGATACGATGGGAATTCACAACTGCAAGGGAAAATGAGCCTCCTAACTTCGCTCCCATGAAGAATAGGGAGCAGGAGATCCCTTTTTAGTGAACTGTTAGAAGTGCTCATTACCAAAAAAAAAACCCAAAACTCAAACCAAACAACACCTGAATTCCATGCTTGGTAAACACTCAAAGAAACTGCACCACAAATTCATGTAGCATTCTACCTATAACAAATGAAAGCATTTCTACAATATCTATATTAATATTATCTCACTGGTGACTCAGGGCAGTTCCAAGCAAATGCATTTTGTTTATTGAGCACTTCATATGCCCCATTTATGCTTTACCAATAACAAAATCACTCTATAATTCAATAAAGTTAGCCTATTTCTTACAATACAGGCTACTCATACCCTCCTAAGATAGCAACGGCATCCTGTTCTCTTTCTTAAGTTCATAAAGGATGACACTGGAATTTTAACTCTCCATCAGCTTAGCAAGCAGTGCAATTTACACCTTAATGTGATTTTTGTCTCAGACTTGGAAATTTACACTCAGAATGTTGTTTTCATAATAACAGATATTTTAAATTGAAACTATGTAGAAAATTTTGTGTTCAAAATAACATTAATAACAAAACACAGACATACTTAGTCTTCCTGGACCACTTAAGTTCTACTTAACAGAACATATAAAGCTACATGGTTCTTGCTCTCTTTCTAGGAACAACTCTGGAAAGACTAGCGTTTTATAAAGTCAACTAGTAGAAAACACTGCAATATCTACTGAAAAGCAAACTAAGATAAAACCCAGTTATGTTTTGTGAAGTTTCTCGAAGTATTTCAGGTTCTTGTCAAGTTACCTTTAAAAGGTAACCTTTAAAAGGCCAGCAGAATTTTAATGAAAGGACATACACATATTTCATATAACAAAAATATTCATCTATGAACAGTTAGTAACGGGTTCCCTTAAGCATCCGCTTGAAATGGTTCAGTCATTGAAACACACACGCACGCTCCTTGTGGGCTATTTTACATGCACGAGAGGCAGCACTAACACGGTGGAAACAGGCAACAGAATTAGAAGCCTCCAAGAGGATTTTATTTCAGCCCAGAAACAACACTAAGCAAACTTCACAAACACATGCAGAACGAGCCGCAGCTCCTAATGACAAAAACAAAGCCCAGAGCTCGGCGTCTCCTCGCACACTCTCTCTGCTGTTCCTCCCCGTACACAACCCGCGTATCTTACCCTGTTTACCCCGCTCTCTCGCAGCCCAGGTGGGGCACACGCGGGTCGCCGGCACCGCCCGGGGCCGCGCCCGCCGCTCCAGCGACCTTTGGGGGCTTCACCGGTACCTTCCCAACTTTACACATTTAAACGTTTCGCGAAAGAAACATAAACAGAACGCAACGTACGGTAAAAATAAAAGTAAGAGCAATAAACCAAAACCCCCGCAGTTTTAACGCCGCTTGCGCACCGCTACCTGCGGGGCGGAGCGCCGAGCCGCTCACCTGCCCAGCGCGCCCTCCCGCTGCTGCCCGCCCCGCACACGGCGAGGAGCGGCCCCCGCGCCCCGCTCGCTGCCCACCTGCCCGGCGGCCTCAATGTCCCGCAACGTCCCGCACTGTCCCCGCAGCGCCGCCGCCACCTGCTGCTGCTGGCGCGGGGGCCGGGCCGGGCGGGCGGGGCGATGGCAGGGGCGGGCCGGGGCGGGGGTCGCTCGGGCAGGTCCCCGCGGGGCTGTCCCGCACCTGACACACAGGTGCGCCCTGCGGGGCCGCCCCGGCAGCCGCACCCAGCGGTGTAGCGGCGCCTTCTCAGCCTGCGCCGGAGTTTATTCGTCCCCGCCCCTTGCACTGGGACCGCTCCCCTCCTCGCTCTCAGCCCCCTCCACACTGCGGCGCGTCTCCCCTCCAGTCCCCGGGACCCCCGCCCGTCGTGGCCGCGGTGCGGCTGTCGCTGCCGGCGGCCGCTCAGTGCCCCGGCCCGGCACTGCGTTCCCCGTCCCCGCGGAGCCCGCCGGGGCGCTGAGGGACCGCGCGCGGCGGCGAAGCGGTTAAAGCGGAGCAGCGCCGCGAACGCGAGGAGGTTTGTGCCCCGCCGGCCGCCGTCCCGCCGTGCCCGCCCCGCGGAGCGCCGCCCGATTCAAAGCGCGGCGATGGCGGAGCAGGGCCTGGGCATGGCCTCCATGATCCCCGCGCTGCGGGAGCTCGCCGGGTAGGACGGGCCGTGTGTGTGTGCGGGGCTGCGCTGCGGGGAGCGCGTCCGGCAGCGGCGTGGGGAGGGGGAGGAGGAGGAGGAGAACTAGGTTCCAGCCCCGCCGCTGTGCGGGGTGTCCCGGGGCCGGGCCCGCCCGTCAGCTGGTGCCCTGTCCCGGCCCTGCCAGGGTTTGTGTGCGCTCACTGTCAGTCAAACGCCCTAGGACTTGCTTGGCTCTGAAGTTTTAGTGGCCGCCCGAAATGCGCAGCTTTGTTCTATATTAGACAGGGGGCTGACGTGGAGGCACAGCTGTATGTTGGAGATGTGACCTGACAAGAGCTGACTGCCTTCTCAGTCCCCTGGGCAGTCGCTGCTGACACCTCTTACCTGGGGTATCTGTACCTGTTCAGCTGAATAATTCTGGTTAGTTCAAAAAGTGAAACAGGTTCTTAATCTTACTCTTTTTCTGCACCAACGCTGGTTTGTTGCATGGTAGTAGCATAGGAATAAATCCCTTAGTATATCAGGTGTGGATTTAATATATATCAAACATAATTGCATAACAAAATTAAAGGCACTTTAGGTCATTATAAATTTTCTATGCTTCTGAAGACTAAAGAGAAGGAGTGACAGGCTTGTCACTAAAACAAGAAAATAAAAACAAACAAGCAAACATTATCCCCAAGAAATCAATTTATGTTTCCTTTGAAAGCCCTCTAGAAGAAAAAGAATCAGTGTTTAACATTGTGTTGTTGAGATAAACTTCAAATAATTGTTTTGGACTTTAAAAATTGGTAACATCAAAATATTGTACTTTTAATTTCAGTGCTAGCCCAGAAGAGTACAACACAGTTGTGCAGAAACCAAGACAAATCCTCTGCCAGTTTATTGACCGAATCCTTACAGATGTAGATGTTGGTAAGCATTACATCCCCGTTCTTTTAAAATTATCTGCTTTATGCTTTAAGTAATTCCTGCCAAAAATACAAGTTACAACTCTCATTCCCAGAAAGATTTAGTTGAATACAATACCATTTCTGACTTATTTTATAAAAAATTCCATATTTTCTGTTATTATGTGAAGTAAAAAAACCTAAACACGCACACATATACACACCCCCACAAAAGGAGGGGGGAAATGCAGTGCAGGGTTGTATGAATGCAAGTGCTGGCAACACTGAGAAGCAGAAGTATCATGTACTGTGGTTGTTAATGAATAATATAGCTTGCAAAATTTAATGCTCACATGTGTCTCTCATAATTGAAATACTTTGATGTAAATAGCTTTATTTTTAATACTAGAATTCTAACAAAGCCTGACTTTAGTACTCCCTAAATAATGTTAAGGTTCCAGTTATTACAGTACTTCACCAACATTTTGATATTTATGAAATACATACACTATCAAACTATTATTTCAATTATCTGTACACTTGCATCAGGGAGAATCAGAGTAAGGGTAACTTACTCTTTCCAAGGTATAATTTCTTGTAGCTGTCTCAGCAAATACTTTGACTTGTGAATTGATCAGTTCATACTCACGTTACTCTGTAGGTGATGCATTCATTAATTCTTTTATAGTACTGAAAGGAGAGGCTATAAAAATAAAAAGCCAATGTGCTGCTTTGGATATATAAGTGTTGCATTTTGTCAGTGTGATTCAGATACCTGTTTCAGAGGAACAGCATTAGATGTGTTTAGTGTTTTGTTAAACTTTCTCCTTCAGTAAGCTGCATTTGCCATTTAAAAGTTTGTATTTCCTGAAGATTTAGAACAATTCTCAGAGTTGTTTCTTTACCAAGACTATAAACCTAGGGAAATGTTAGGTATTTGCTGTTCTTCAGTCATCACACAGTTGGATAGGATGGTAACTGAGTGTTAATGCATGTGGTGTTAATAATATTTATGGAGGAATTTATATTTCTCTTCAGACAGTTTGGAGTCACACGGAGGGGTTGTACATATGCACAAAATCATCTT
This sequence comes from Pseudotriccus pelzelni, assembly GCA_035584735.1. Classification (NCBI taxonomy): domain Eukaryota; kingdom Metazoa; phylum Chordata; class Aves; order Passeriformes; family Tyrannidae; genus Pseudotriccus; species Pseudotriccus pelzelni. The sequence continues at coordinate 14,791,244 of JAWMRA010000009.1, forward strand.
CGTGGATTGAAAAAGCATGCTCTCAATAAATAAATAATTTGGGAGGTTCAAAACTGTATCATAGTGTTTTGTATATATAAAAGTAGCCTCGTCAGGTGTGAACAAAATTTGTGAAGTTGATTTATTGCAATGCTAATTCAAGTATTGTTGTCTTATTTTTCTTTTTAAAGTTGCTTTGGAACTAATTAAGAAATCAGATTCACAGCCAAGTTCTGTCATGTTGCTTGATTTTATTCAACATATCATGAAATCTTCCCCGCTTATGTTTGTAAATGTGGGCGGAAATCAGGAGGAAACAGAATGCAGTTGCATCGGTGAGTTTGTTGAAAATGTTATGTGTGCTGCTCCCTCCTCTTTTCCTGTTTTTCAGTGGAATTTGCTGAATAAATGTCCCAGTGAAGACTCTGTTTACTAGGCCTACATGCGTTTATCTTGAGGAGTTTTCCTATGTTTTACTGATAAGCAAGCTGCTCTCTGGCAAGTGCTCATTAGGGGACTGGTTTTTATCTTAACAATTTCTGTTTGCTGTTCCTCTTTTCTTGTCCTAGAATTTAGTAACTGGATCATAACAAGGCTTCTACGAATTGCTGCAACTCCAAACTGCAACACACTGCACAAGAACATCTGTGATGTCATTTGCTCTTTACTTTTTCTGTTCAAAATAAAGAGTTGCTCCGTTTTTGAAGTACTAACCCAAGACTTGCTGCAGCTTTTCCAGGACTTAATCATCTTGCATGAAAGAGATGCACAGAAACATCTCAGGGGAAATGGACTCATCTGGCCAGTGACTGTGAAGAGATTTTCCAGCAATATAAGTGACAAAGTGGGATATTTAAGATTGGCACCATTACAGCTGATGGGTATGCCCAATGTAGAATGTTTGGAGATTATATTAATGTCTGTTCTGACAGATATTGTTGCAGATGTGTTTTTTGTCAGACAAGATGTTATTCTCTGGGGGATAGGCTGCTCCCTGTTGGAGTATGGCAGTCCAAAAGTTAAAACTTTGGCAATGAAGTTTCTGGTGAAATTAATTCATTTAGGAGGACCTCCAGAACAAATGGCCAGTGTTTTCTTCACAGTCTTTTTTGAAATTCTACAGTCAACACTTGAAATGGATGCTGAGGAATCAGAACTCTTTGGAGAACCACTCTTACTATTAGTCAGGACATTGTTGCCTTTTGAAGCAGATTCTTACAAAAAGATTGAACCTGTCTACTTGAATATGCTGCTGGAGAAGCTCTGTGCATTGTTTGAAGGGGATGTGTTTAGGTGTCTTCAGTCTGACAAGCTGAAAGCTACTTTTTGCCATATACTGCAGTATTTTCTGGAATTTGTTCCAAGTGGCTATGAATCTGCCTTACAAGTAAGAAAAGCCCATATCAATACCATTTGTGGGATTTTTGTGAATGGGCTTGGAACTCAAGAGGAACAAGAGGTAGGTTAATTTTAAAAACAGTATTTATTGTGTGAATAGATAATATACAAAAACCTACATCTATACAGAGAAGAAAATTCAGGAAATGCCATTTTTAGTTGCCTATCTAGGTTGATACTCCTTGGTTTGTAACTTTCATATGTTTGTACAGGTCAGAGTTCTTTGATCAGTTGGATGTAGCTGGACTCACGTTTTTTAGATGTATTAAACTGTTGATAAGCTATGCAGGCAGAACTATCTGTAATCATAAATAACATTATAACGGTATAAAATGGGAGTAAGGCCTAGAGTACACCCATATGAGGGCAGCTTTATAAGTAATTTCCATTCTTCTGAGGTCTTACTCTCTAACTATATGCTTTTATGATGTTTGATAGGGGCAGGTAGACAGAAAGGTGCTAATATGCTGTGCATTCATGTGTGTGTTGGATCTGTTGTCTCTTAAAATTTGTGTGTCTGTCCTGATGGCTTTGGTAGCAAGGTATTATGGCAGGAGCTGGGAAACAGCTGTACAAGCTGCATCCTCTCTGGTAGTAACACAGGAAACTTCATTGCTTATAAGAGCGTTCATCTTATAATTATGTTTCTGAACAAAAAGGTTTTTAAGAACTTTGTTATCATAGTATTTTGAAAATCTGTATTTTAAGTCAGAAACAATACTAGCACATCTTTGGGAAGAAAGGCAGAGCATACATCATGGTACCTCTGTTTTTTGTCCATCCCAGTATCTGGTGAGTCCACTTTATACAGTGTTAAAAACACAAACAGAAGAAATATTTCAGGAGCTTCAAGAGAACCAGCAAGAGACTTCTGACACTGATGGGTGGAGCAGCAGCAGTGATGAAATTCCAGAGAAAAGGCGACGACTAAGCCTCCCCACAAAGCATCCAAAGAAATCACCTCCCCCTTCCATGTATGACACTTACTCAATAAGTACTTTTATAGTAATATGGCTATTGAATAATAAATGACAACTTTTTGAGGCAGTTTATTCTTAACAGCCAGATTGAAAGATCTTCTGGGGGAAAAAATCCAAGTGATATTTTGAAGGATCAAAACCTACAGTGATTTTTAAGCCAAGCTTTAGTTAAAGAGCCTGTATTTTTAATGTATTCAGTGGAAATTATTTTCATTTTTACCTACTGAGAACAGAAAAGCTGAGAGCATCCATACAAAGTGACAGAATTGTGTGTGGCTGTGCTGTTAAGCTGGATGTACTTAAAGCAGGTCTAGTTAAGTCAGGTTGAGAACAGGTGAGCAAAGCCAATTCTCTCAGCCTCTGCTTGTGCTGTGCTTCAGCTCCTGATTTTCTTGGATTTGCTCCAGCTGTTGATCTTTCTTATATTTGAACACTCAAAGCTGGCTTCATGTTGTACTCCAGGTGTGGGCTCATGATCAGCCTTCACTCCTGAGTTCAGCCCAGTATGTAGTTGACCTGTTTTGCAACAAGGTCACACTGCTTATGTTCAACTTTTCCACAAGTCCACCAGGTCATTTTCTCCAAAGCTCCTTTCTAGTTAGTTCTGTTCCATCAGGGGATTTGTGTCCGTTGCAAGATTTATCCTGTTCTTGCCGGCCTAGTTTTGTAGCCAGTTGAAGTCTTCTGAAATAGCAGCTCCCCTTTTCTCCACAGAGCTGCCTGTTTCAGCATGGAAAGAAATTGAGAGCAGCATTTGCCCTTGGTAAATTCGTAATGGCTGTTTACAGTCACCTTCCTGTCCCTCATGCAGATAGAAAGAGTTCAAGGAAGACTTTTTCCATAACCTTCCCAGGGACTGAGATTAGGCTGACAGGGCTAGAGGATTCCTTGGATCCTCTTTTTTTTTTTTTTTGCCTTTCTCAAAGATGGGTGTAATGTTTGCCTTTTTATGGCTACCATGAGCTTCCAAGGATTGTAGAGTTATAGCTTTACAGCCTTTACAGTAAGTCTGATTTGAGTTAAATTCAGAGTTAATCTCTCTTCCTCCCAAAGAGCACATTTAAGCTAAAGTTTCATTAGGTATTTTCCTAACACTGTATCAAACAGGTATTAGCGCTGGTTTTGCTATGATGATTAATCTTTTCTAAAAAAAATGTGTTGGAAAATAATTAATATGGTGAAATTACAGACGTAGCCCTGTGAACATGAAACAGAAGAGCTCTCTCTGGAGTGCCATCACTAAGAAAGCTGCATCCTTAATATCCATCCTTGAGGAAGAAGCTCTGACAGCGGATGTTCTCCAGCCTGTGGAAGGGATTGCTGTGGTTCTGCGACTGGCTGCTCTGTGCATAGTTCATTGTTCTCCCCCACCAAATGGTGCTAGGTAAAGGGACTAAGGAGAAACTGTGAGACCAAGAGTTTCTTGTAACTGTCGTTAAGATTTGCATAATTACTTTAATACTTGTCCATGTATCAGGATAAGTGTTGGATAAGTCCTGTATATTTGTAAGAAGTATATTTTCATAATAACTTTGCTTGCAAGCAGTACAATATTAAATGTTTATAATCTCTTGAATTGATCATGTGATTTCTATTTTAACAGTATAGATCATAAAGTATTTCATCCATGTAACTCTGGCACATGTAAGAGTTCTCCAAGCTCCTCAGATTCAGTGATGAATGCACAGTTCAAGTGGATTTCCTCTGAATTTATCACAAGAGTAGTGAAAGTCTGCAGAAACCTATTAGAGGCTGCTACACAGATCGTTAATCTAGAACAAGTGATTGACAGAATAGTGAAAATCTTTGATGCCGTGCTGTATGCAGAAGGTGAGAAATCCTTTAAATTAACATGTCTTTTACTGTGTTTGTGAATTAGGAATGCATCTGACTGTGTTAGTCTGTTGTGGTGGAGGTACTGAAATTCCAAATCTTGTGCCAGTATTCAAGGTTTTGTAAAGAAAAAGTTAAATAAAGTAAAAAGTAACATTATTCTCTTTTAGAGAGCTTCATTTGCATTCCTTTTTGAATATGTTTTACTTCTCTTTGTCTGTGCTTCTATTGATTTTTATCTGACCAAGAGAGTAAATGAGGTTAGTGAAAATACATAAGAAAGGAACAAACTTCAGGCAGTTTTCTTTTTAAACACACAGAGGCAGCATGCCTTATTATCTTTGATTCACTCAGTTTCAAAGCTTGTGACCAGCTTCAGCAATGTGGCATGCAGGAAGTGTACCAAAAATATAAAATACTTGCATGCTTTTTTTAAAAAGTAACTAGGATGTAGGATGGAGGACAGACTTCACTAAGACTGTAGAGTTATTTTGAATTTAGCTTTCTAGACATCCCAGAGTCCACCTGAGAGTCTTCACACAAATCCAGAAATATCCAACTTCATTCTGCTGCTCATGTATGACATTCGGTCAGTTGTTTGATGAGGTTTTTAGGTTATTTTGATGTAGCACTACAAGATTTATTATTATATGTCTAAAATGTAGGATATTAATGTGGGAATAGTGATACTAATCTTTGTTGATAGAAAAAGTAACATTTTATAGCAAAGTAAGAACATAAAATGTTTCATAAACTATAGAGTGCTGAAAAAGTATATTTTTGTTGTTTTTGGTTTTCTCCCTTAGTGAAAACTCCACTCAGTGATCAGACTCTTGATAATTTATGTGCATTGCTGTCTCTGCCCTGGATTTACAGCCATCCCGATGATTCTTGTTTTAAGCCATCTGTTTTTGGGTTTGATCCTCTAGTTTTGAGTCAAAAAACTGCACAGAGTTTCTGTAAGTATGTTCAAGTATATAAAACCTAATATCTCTTCAGAATGATTTTTCTAAGGCAAAATTATTTTCTTTGCCCTCTTATGATGATTGATGGTATTAAAAGTTTAAATCAAGTAATAGTTTGCTTTATTGTTTCCCTTTAGCACCCCGAACTCAGTCATACTGTGTGCTCCTTCTGTCTCTCTTCCCAAGAAACGTTCATCTGGATTGGAGAAAATCCATTTATCACTGGGCACTACAAAGTCCCCATGAAGTGATTCGGGCTACTTGTGTTAAAGGATTCTCTGTTCTGCTTCATCCCCCAAGTGTGCAGTCCTGCAGCACGATTCCCAAAGCACTTTTGTACGTATTGATGCTGCTTTTCTGGGTTTGGGCGAGAAGAAAACCAGACAAATAAGAAATGTAGTACAAGCACACACAAGAAAAGCTCAGTTTTATTAAATCCAGAATTTGCTAGATCTCAATTACAGAAATCATAAGATATCAACAGGATAGGTGTGTGTGATGATATCTGTATGACAGAACAGTGTTCAATTACCATGTCAGTATGTAAGTTCCTTCCCTAGCTGAAGAGCTTAATTTAAATTCAGGAGGAGAAAGGAGATATCTTTGTCAGTCAGATCTATGTCATATTTGTCCATATATTGTCTCTTATAATTTTTCCAGTTTCTTTGCCTTTTGTATACATGTGTTGGTGTCCTCTGTGCTTTTGTGTTAGTCTTGAGTTTCTGTATGACATGCCAGAGTCACCATGCCCAGTGCTACCTCAAACATTTAACAGAACCCGAGGGACAAAGGACAAAGCACAAAGATGATTTAGTGAGACAGATCCTTAAACTGTCCTGATAGTACTGTCAGTATAGTTAGAGAATTCAGACAGTGTAGAAAACCAAATTTCTAGGTAAATGATCTAAAACGATTTCATTTTTGTTTCCATTTCAGAAATCAAATCAAAGATGAGTCTGAGCTGGTCAAGGAGGCCTGTGCTGCTATAGTTGGGAACTTATCTTGCTGCCTTTCTGGTACATTCTGTGTACAACCCTCCTTGGCAGACTCTGCTATCAAACAAGCTAATCATGATATTCTGTGCAGCAGCCTCACTGTGACTTCTGCCCGTGGAAAAACTTGTTCTGTGCAAGCCTGTGTTTTCAAGCCATTTCTTGTTCTCCTTGAGAATAAAGTACCCAGTTCAGTAAAGCTAGGTATGTGGTTTTACCTTTATTAACATTTTACCCTGCCATGTGAGGTACTAAGTCACTGCTTCTGTACCTTTCTCTATTCCTTTTATTCTATGTTGGGTTTTTTACAGCTATAACTTGAAGTGTTACATTTCAGTTGATATCACTGCTGATGTTTGATGTTGTCATTGATATTCTTTTAAACTACCTTGACTTAATTTTGGTCTATGATTGTATCTAGAACTGTAATAATTGATAAAATCTGAATTTCAAATAGCTTTTCTGTTTTACAATGTTTACTCTTTTGATTAAAAAAAAGTAGAGCGTGCTTTATGGCTTGCTTGCATCACTGTTTTGTGCACTTCAATAGATTTTGAAAAAGTATTAAAAATATATTTCCCTTTTCTCCTGCAACCATGCCATCCAGCATTTATAAAAAATATACCTCATCTTTGCAAACATCTGGATTTTAACACTGATGAGTCCAGCGTGAAGATTCTTGTTGGGTCTTTATTAAATCTAATGGAAGATCCAGACAAAGATGTAAGAGTGGCTTTCAGTGACTGCATAAAGAACATACTAGAATCCTTAGACTCTGAGGAAGGATTCATAAAAGAGGTGAATTCATATTTATTTTGGGGGATTTGAGTTACTATGTGTCTTGTTTCACTAATGTCAAACACTAAAATGATTTTTTTTGTTTTCACGTGTACCAGCTGTTTGTTTCAAGAATGAAAGAAGCCTATACGAATGCCAAATTATCAAGAAATAATGAGCTTAAAGATACCTTGATTCTCACAACAGGAGATATTGGAAGGTATTTTTGATAATGTCTTGAAAATTGCCAAGTCATGTGAGTTTGTATTGCAAAGTAACCTTTTGTTCAAGTGTAAGATTAAATTACTCATTTTGAAGTCAACCATTGTCCAGAGCCTGCTGCAACTGTACAGAGCTGTTGATTCATATGGAATACGCTCCTCATTTTCTCCTGCCCTGTCTCAGGAAGTGCAGATAAGCCACGCAAATAAAATGATGAGGCATTTTGCATGGTGGCCATTGCCTATTCCCCAGTCATTTTATGAATGCAGCAATTCGTTTTTCCTTTTTATTTCTTTTTTCTTCTGCTTGCTTTGTAAGGGCATCCAAAGGAGATCTGGTCCCATTTGCCCTCTTGCACTTGTTGCACTGTTTGCTGTCCAAGTCGGCTGCCGTGGCCGGAGCTGCGTACACGGAAATCCGCGCCCTGGCAGCAGCCAAGGGCATCAAACTGCAGGCTTTCTTCAGTCAGTACAAGAAGCCCATCTGTCAGGTAAAAAGTTGGTGGTTTAGAAAGGCACCTGTTTAAGTTCTTTGTGTGTATTTTGAAAATGGTATCAAAGGTAAAAGTTGCAGCAGTTTTACAAGGTGAAATCTCATAGGATGAGAAAGATGATTTCAAGGAAAAAAGACCTACAAATATTCTGGAAGGAATGGGAAATCTTTGACTTCGTCTTGGTCTTCCCTCAACAGTATTGCTTCTCTGTTTTATTCCGTAGAGGCTGTCATTCTGAAATAGAGCGTGTGTATAGTTTCTTGCATTATGTAATACTATTTCTGCAAGACACTATGATTTAAAATTGGAATTGAAGTCAGCATTTTACAGGCATAATTCTGACATGACTGATTAGGGTTTTTTGTTCTACCCATTACCTAAAGACAAAAGATCAAAAGTTTAAAAAAAAATTGTCAAAAGCAGACTTTTCTAATTTTGAATTTTTTTTTTTTTAATAATGCAGTATTTGAATCCAGCATTGCAAAATTGAATGTAATTATTACGTGGATAATAATTCAATTCTATTGCAAAGTAATAATCATAGATCTCTATGTCATAAATGAGAGAGAAAATCAGATGCATAGAAAGAGGAGTGAAACTCTTATGTTTAGTGTTAGGGAGCGAAGAGGGGGAAAATAATACTAAATATCCATTTCTTCGTGTTTAGTTTCTAGTGGAATCCCTGCACTCCAGTCAGATGGTGGTGTTGAGTTCTCCATGCCAGGGCAATGAGCTGCAGAAACAAACCGTTGATCACCAGAGAGAAATGGCTCTGGACATGTTAACTGAGATTGCCAGTGTGTTTGATTTTCCAGATCTAAATCGCTTTCTCTCGGTAAGTTGTTTGGTCCTTTCTCCTTCTGATATTTTGTATGTGTGCTTGTGAATTTCTATTTTAATCCACAATTTTTCTGTGATTGTCAAAGATCTGTTTCTTTTTTCTCTAGTTACTGTTGTTTGTTACAATATAGACTACTTTGTGATTACTGGGAGCTAAAATACAGAGGATCAGTTTTATCAAGGAGTTAGAGGGATGGCCATAGTGTTAATTCAAGTGTGACAGATGATGAGTAAATATCTACAATACTCATTAAGTATATCTATATTAGTGATCTGGTACACTTGGAGGGATCCTCTGTAAGGTGTGATTTTTGCATGGTGTCAGCTTTCTTGTTTCAAATGAGGAAAGCTCCTGTTCTGACCTGGTTAGTTACCTGTTTTACTGGAAGACTAGGTAGCTTCATAACCATACTCGTATTTTGCTTGTTAATAGATGAGAAATGCACAACAGTTAACTAAGCAGTGTTCTAATTGAATGGTAGGTTGGGTATGTTGTGTGTGGGCATGTTGGTTTTTTGTTTGGGGTTTTTTGTTTTGGAATTTTTCAAGATTTCCTTATGTGGAGAATCTGAATGGACACAAAAAATGCCAGCTCACTTCTTGCTTACTTGTTTCTTGGTATTGATTAGGTGTAGCAGCTCCTGAAGTAATTAGTTCCCTCTGCATTTTTACTTGGTATTTCCATCTTATTAAAGTTCTTCTTTATTCATACCTATGGTCATACTTATGACCAGAGATGTGTGTTGTAGTGCTGACACAAATGGAACTAAGCTTAATCCTAGGGTTTTGGAGGGGTTTTTTGTTTGTTTTTTTCCCCACTAACTGCTGTTCTTAATTTGGCAGCGGACCCTGCAGGTTTTGCTCCCTGACCTCGCAGCCAAGGCCAGTCCTGCAGCCTCCGCACTTATCCGAACCATCGCAAAACAACTGAATGTCAACCGAAGAGAGATTTTAATCAACAACTTCAAATACATCTTCTCTCACTTGGTCTGTTCCTGCACCAAGGATGAGCTTGAGCGGGCACTTCATTACCTCAAGGTAAACTGGCATTTGCTCTGTTCTGCCTGCAGATGAGCACCAACAATCAGTGCAGAGTGACCTTTCTGCTTTATTGAAGTTAAGGTATTGCGAAGCATTGATTGGGAAATTGTATATGCAGAAATTTTGTTCTTGTTATTTATTATCGGTTCTGTTGGCTCTGAGGAATGGTTATAAGATACTTTATGAACTTTACAAATTCTAAAAATTTGGTTTGTCTGGCATTTTGCTGAATGGAAGCTTCTTCTTTGATTTCTGTAATAAATCAACCAGAGCCCAATGCTTCCCGTTTCTCAGTGTGCTAATTTCATTGTGGTTAAATGAAGACTTGTTTGCTGTTTGATTATAGAATGAGACTGAGATAGAACTGGGCAGCTTGCTGAGGCAGGACTACCAGGGGCTGCACAACGAGTTACTGCTGCGCATAGGAGAGCACTATCAGCAAGTCTTCAACGGCCTGTCCATCCTGGCTTCATTTGCCTCTCATGATGATCCCTATCGGGGACCCAAAGAAATAACGTCACCTGAACAGATGGTAAGGACATCAAAATGTTCAGGTTCAGTTTTGTTCAATAAGTATTCTTTTTTTGTCCACTGTGAGAGTGAAGACCCTTTGAAGTTATTTGAGACAAAAAGTGGAGGAAAGGCTGGCATTTCATATTAAGTGTTCCTGGAACAGGGAGATACATACCAAATATGCATAAAACCAAATCAAAACAAAGAAGTGCCCAAACAAACCAACAACACACACGTGCAATTCCCAAGTTCCTATGAAAACTGCAAAACCCACAGCCTAATAGGGATGTCTGTCATTAACACTGGTATTTCTTAAGTAGCAGTGTGTGTATTTGGGATTCTTCTCATTTGTCTTTCAGGATTAGCATTTCATACCTCCTTTTTAATTTCTTAAGCTTAGGAATGTGTTAATAGTAAGACTATTTGGTTTTTTTACCCTTTTCTTTTTTCCTCCGCAGGCTGATTATCTGCAACCTAAATTGCTTGGTATCTTGGCTTTTTTTAACATGCAGTTACTGAGTTCCAGTGTTGGCATTGAAGATAAAAAAATGGTGTGTAAAATTAATTTTGAATAGTAAAACAAAAATAAGCAAGGGCTATTTTGATATTTCAAACTTACTTGTGTGGTCATGCAACTGTCACTGAAGTCTCAAAATGATACTGAGGTTCCAACATGATTCTTCAAAACTTATGCTGTTATTGTGGGTAGGACTTCTGTGTAAGCTCCAAAGTTTTTGTTTTGTTTCTTTGATGGTCAGATAATGTACATATTTCAGTCAGACATGGTATATGTAACAAGTCAGTCAACCAGGAATTACAGAGGAGGAATCCAAGTGTGTTGTTTTTAATGCGTGAAACAAACAACAGTGGGAGGATGAGGGAATGCTGGAGAAAACTGGAGTCACTGCAGGGAACAGGGTTATATAAGGGCACCAAAGGTAAAGAAAATAAGATGCAAATCCAAGAGAAACTGGACTTCATTAGTTTTGCTTCTCACAGAGCAACTCCTTTAAGCTTTACAGTAATTTAGAGAAATTGGAGCTCACAGCTCGAGACTGAGTGTGAAAGTTCTGCTGAGGCAGTGCTTCTGAGCACAGGACTGGCCTTGTAGCCACCTCACAGAGGTAGTGCAGGTGATTTCTGCAGGAAATTTTCAGTGCTAGAATGGATATAACCTTTACATTGATAGACTGCATTTTCTCTGGTGTTTTTTTTTTTGCTTCTCATATTCATGTTGACATGCTCTCATTTTCACAGCCCCATGTCTTCACGCTTTATGAATTTCCTAATTTGTGTAACATTTCTTTTGCTGCACCTGCTATTATTTCTACCTTTTCTTGTTCTGTTTTTTGTTCTTGGTGTGTTTCCCCTTGCATGACCTTTCCTCAAGCTCAGGTTTATTCCCTTGTTACTGATCTGTCATGCTGGACATTGTACAGCCTTGTTAAGGGTAGTGTTACTGGGACTGAAATATCTCCTGCATTTCAGTATTTCTCTTCTGTCATTGACAACTGAGCTATTACCTGCTCCTGATGCTTGCCAATCACTTCTACTGGAAGCTGTATGTCAATTCTGTTGGTTTTTTGTTGTTTTGGTTTAGTTGGGTTTGGGCTTGTTTCTTTTCTTAAATGCAAGTTTAATTATTTTCTCTCTGTTTTCTAAGCCTACTCTTTTCAGCTTTGGATATATAGTCAATCATGTCTTAGAACAGACATTTATAATAACTAACTCCTTTGGTGTCCACCGTTCTTCCCTCATCAATTTGTCAACAGCCTAAATAACATGGTTTCTTGTTACAATCGTTTCATTAGAGATTCCCTTTCACTCTCTTTTTTTTCTAACCCCAAATTCTTTATTGAAACATCAAACTGATTTTGATGTCTTACACAGCGTGATTTCTTAAGCAAGGGTAGCCTGATTTTATTAGAAAATATGGCTTGTACATGTTTTCCTGAGTATCTAATACACTAAAATGCCTTTTTTCTATGTCTAGGCTTTAAATAGTCTTAGGTCTTTAATGAAGCTCATGGGGCCCAAACACGTGAGTTCAGTTAGAGTGAAGATGATGACTACACTGAGAACAGCTCTGAGATACAAGGATGACTTTCCAGAACTCTGTTGCAGGTGAACTGATGGTATATCCAAGCAGTAGCATACCTGCTGCTTCTGTCCTTCAGTATACTGGTTTGTTTTGTTCTGGACAATGATCTAAACCACAGAGCTGAAACAGCTTAAAATGCTCTTCATGACTCACCTAAAATGTGAGAGAAGAACCATTGATTACTGTTGTTTTGTTGTCTTTTCTTGTTTAGAGCCTGGGATTGTTTTGTTCGAAGTCTGGACCATTCATACCTTGGCTCCTTGCTTAGCCATGTGATAGTGGTGTTATTGCCCCTTATTCATATCCAACCCAAGGAAACTACAGCAATATTCCACTTCCTCATAGTTGAGAACAGGTACTGTTCAAAATATTTTCAGTTGTATGGATTAGATCCTGTTACAGGAATGGAGATAACCCTAAATTCAAGTGGTCAGCACTGAGATGAGAAAACTTGTTTTTCTGCTAAATAGTGTTATCTTCCTGTACATTTCCACTTCTCTAAAATGTGTCTAGATCTTGAAATCTGACAAGCAATAGCCTCATCTGAAAAGGTGTTTTTATATTGTCCTTATTGTCCTGTGGCAAAGTTACAACCCAGTCAGACACTTAACCCTGCCAGGTTTCCTTGAGTCTGTTTTTTTCTGCTGGGATGGAAAATCATTTCCCTCTACAGAATAATGATGATTGCTCACATTTGCTCGAAGCTACAAGGAAGGGTACAGAGTTGGAAATGGGGAGGAAATAAATTCTTTGTTTTCTTCAATAATTAGAGTTATAATTATGAAGATTATACTCTGTATAAAACAGATTATAGAGTAAGATTTCATACATTCTCTCAAGTGGTCACACCAACTGAAAGTAAAATAAAAGCTTAATACAAAATAATTTTTGTGACCTAACCTTTTTGAAGATAATGTTGAGTTAATTCTTTTTCATCCTGTATTTTGTAGCTTAAAAGTATGAGTGGTTTTTTTTTTTGTTAGGAATGTTGATAGTTATTATCTTGATTTACTTTTGTTGGGTTTTCCTTTTCCTTGCACTGTACCAACAGTTTTCAAAACAAAAGTTGGCAATGGGAATAATAAAGTTCTTGTCTAAAGCCGTAGTAACAAAATTGAAAGAGGTTTCTTCATTGCTTTCTGTGCATGGGTTTTTAAGATTTTTTTGATCCAGCTAATGTTTGCTATATTCTTTGCAATTTTTTTTGGCAACTATTAGGGATGCAGTACAAGACTTTCTACATGAAATATATTTTCTACCTGACCTTCCTGAACTAAAAGAAATTCAGGTTGTCCTTCAGGAATACAGAAAGGTACAGCTTCTTTTATTTAGTTGGTTACTTTGAATGCATCAAATGAATTCATGACAGCTGAGGAAAACATCTAAAGTTTATTGCTAAATGGGAATAATATTTATCTGCTTCCACCACAAAACAAGTTTTGTGTATCACAGGGATAGTTTGAAGCAGGTCCTGATTCTTCTTTAGGAGTGAATTATTCAACTCATTCAACATTGTTATTTCTGTAGCATCACCTGAACACAGGCTTTTCATCTTCTTGTGAGACTAAAGAGATTAGAAGGTTAAAGGTCAGCAGCATTAGCTATGGCAGTGATTGTGTTACCAGTACTCTGTGGTCTCCATTTCTTTTGGTTGCCCTCAGAATGATTAGGTAATAGATGGAAGTAGCAGTTATTTTGTGGGAATGAAAAAGTAGAAATTAATTTGGTTTTAGATAGACTCAAAGCAAAGCATTTTCTTCTGATTTTATAATTTTTATTTGTACCATCATTATATTTACCCAAAAGTGTAAATATAGCACTTTTCGGGAAAAACATTTTAAAAACCAGGCAGAAAGACAGTGGTTTATGGATATAGGTGAGAATGTAAGCAAAAAAGTAGTTGTTTCCATGTGTTCTTTGAGGTGCTGCTTAATCAGATTCCTGTTTTACTGAACTTGAACTTCTTATGTCCTGTCTTGTTCAGGAATCCTCCAAAAGCACCGACTTGCAGAGAGCACTGCAGCTGTCCATGAGAGCCATTCAGCATGAGAATGTGGATGTTCGTATCCACGCGCTCACCAGCCTGAAAGAAACGTTATATAGAAATCAGGTACAGAAAACATCCTTTAGCAGACTTAAAACCAAATCAAATTAGCAGCTTGAGCAACAGTCTAAAGCTCCTTGCTGTTGCAGAGTGTTCCCAGGAACTGGGTTACTCTCCTCAGTTCATTAAGCTGTTTCTTCACATAATGGGGGAAATGGGTTCCTTTTAATGACATCTCTGTACAAGAGGACTTTCAAATCTTCCAGATATTTGTGATGCTGATTCAGCAAGGCTGATGGTACATTTCCTTGTTTTTTCAGCTCTGAGGAAAGAGATACCTAAGAAGTCCATTTCAGCATCTATTTTGTGGGCTTATTCTCTGTTAGAACATGTATGGCTTTTGCATCAGGAGCCTGATACATAAAAGCCAGCACCGTGTCTGTGTGTAATATCTGAAAGAACTAATGTGTTTGACCACCCCACACCTTCAGTTTTTTCCTCTTCCTTCTTTATCTCGCACCCTCAAAAATCTGAATCCATTGATCCATATTCAAATAAATTTTATAGCCATGTACAAGTTGAAGATGCTGCTTTACAAATCTGTGTCGTTATTATCTCAAAGGGTGACCTATTAGGAAAAAATAATAAATCTGTCCCCTTAGTACCTCTAAGATTGTGGGACACTCTTTACTATGAAAGTAAAAAAAAAAAAAAATCTAGTTAAAAGAACAGTCATTCTGTAAATTCCTGGCCAATCTGTCATTCTTGTGGCTCAGGTCAGCAAAATCCTGCCATGTCTTGCTTAGTTAGAGGCCTAGCAAAATAACTGAGGCAAATCAAACCTAATTAGTTCCACAGCTTGTGGAACTATTTGCTCTGTTATGTTGGCTGTGGTTTCAGTTTTCATTAAACATAACAATGACAAATATCTTCATTTTTTTCTGTGTTTGGACTAAATGTGGTAACTGGGGAATAAAAGATGGGCCAAAGCGAAAAAGAAAGGACACCCAATTAAAATGATGGACACTGATTAAAGTACTTGAAACCCTGGGCTTTGTAGCATGTGAGAGTGAAGAAATGGCCAAGACATGGCAAATAAGAATACAAATGGCAGAAGGTATGACAACAGCTGCATGAAAGAAATTGGGAGGAATTCTGGAACACATGAAGAAAAGGGACAAATAAGTGAAAAAGATAATGTAGAAAGGAAGAGGTTCTTGGTAAGACAAGGAAAGAAAATGAAGTTAGTAGAGAGATGTATGATAATGAAATACATTATTGGCCATGACAGCATTATTAATTAAGGCCCAAATCCCTCATTCATTTGTTTAGTCCTTCCTAGGGCAACAGGCCATTCAGCGCCATGGGGGGTATTTACAGTGAGGCAGGACTGGAATCACTGACCTCAAGTCGTGGCCAAATGAAATCAGAAGAGTGAGTTACAGATTGAAAACTTCCACGATTATTTACCATCAATATGGTAGTAGAATAACTCATCTTTATTTTTCAACTTCCTAGGACAAATTGATCAAGTATGTAACAGACAGTGAGACTGTGGAGCCAGTCATCTCCCAGCTGGTAACTGTACTTCTCATTGGCTGCCAGGATGCAAATCCTCAAGCTCGACTGCTTTGTGGAGAATGTTTAGGTGAACTGGGAGCCATAGATCCTGGCAGGCTCGATTTTTCAACAAGTGAAACTCAAGGAAAACACTTTACATTTGTGGTAAGAAGCACTGCAGTAGTGTTTTGTTCAGCATTAAGGGTCGTTTACAAGTAGGGAGTAGGGAACCTCATATTTAGACCCTTTGAAAATCTGTACTTGCTTTCTCACCTAAAACAGTTTAGAGTCAAGCTTCCCAGTGGTAGAAATTAAAGACACAGCTATTACTCTGTTTCAATAAAACTGGCATTCTGTTTGTGTTTGAGGCTGGTGTGGAAGATCCAAATTTTGCCTATGGATTATTGATGGAACTGACCAGAGCGTTCCTTGCTTATGCTGATAATGTTCGTGCCCAGGATTCTGCAGCATATGCAATTCAGGTAAGACACTTGAGAGATGCTATTTTTTCATCACCAGTTATTTCTATAACACTGAACTTAAAATTATGCAATATAATGTGCATTTTGAAATACACATTTAAATAATTGAAACTTCATCCTGTACAGCTTTAAATTAGAAGGTAATACTTAAAATTCTGGGGAATTTTCAAATAAAAGACTTGTTTGCTTCTGTGTCACAGTATTTCAGGAGACATCTGGTGTTTCAGAGATAATTAACAGCCCATTCATAATGATTCAAGGAGTAATCCTGAGAGTAACCTAGAATTAGTGCAGGTTTCACAGGCAGGAATGCAAAGAAGTAAGGATTCTTAAGATAGTTTCTGCTTACACTTTTAAGGAGCAACTGAAAGGGAATGTACCCTTATTTTCAGACTCTAGTACTGGTTTGACAAGGAGGAATCAGACTTAACTTGTAGCCCTGGTTTATTGGCAGGCACAAAGAACATGAGGTAGTATGCACCAGGTTTGGTTACTGCTGTGGTTGTGAAAATTCTCTGTGTGTCACGTAAATTTGCCTTTGCAGGAGTTACTGTCAATCTATGACTGTAGGGAGACAAACACTGACTGCCCTGGCTCCAGGCTTTGGAGGAGGTTTCCTGAGCACGTGCAGGAGATCTTGGAACCTCACTTAAATACACGGTATATGACAATTTAAGCAATTTCTTTTCATAACAGATTGTTTTGGTTTTTTTTTCCCAGGCTACCTTTAACTTCATTTGGTTTTGTGATTGTCACTCTTCTGGGAAGAGTGATATGTATAGATACAAAATTCAAATAAGGTCTTTCTGCATAAAGCTGAATTAGCACTCACTTGAATGTTATCCTCTCTAAATTAAACAGGCAAAGTTAGGAGCTCATACTTTGCCCAGATCTGTCTGTTTGTCCCAAGAGCATTGGCTTATAAGATGTTTTGAAGGTTTTGGTTCTTTTTTCTTTCCTCTGTACTCAAATCTATTAATATCCCATTACTGATACCCTTAATGAGCTCCTCCTACCTCTATAGAGTTTTAATTTGACTTTACATTTTGTTGAAGTAATGATAAAACTAACCTCAAGAAAACCTCAAATTATGTAATTATGTTTGTGCCAATTTGAAATCACTGCTGATTCCTTTCGGTTTCCTCATGAAGACAGTCTTGTTCACCTGTGAGAAGCTTTACCTTTTCAGAAAACAAACTTTTTGGTCTTTCTTGCCTTTCATATATGCACTGAGTTTTTCCTGTCAAGAACATAGTACTGAGATATTTATCAAATTGCATTTCTTAAAACTGATTTGAACAGCACTTTGAAATATACTTAACAAAGAACCTAACACTTTATGAGAATTTTTATTTTGTGTTTCATTTTGAGAAGCTTTAGAATAAAAGATGTTGACTACTGAAAGTGTTTTCTTAATTCTGTCTCTAAAGATTCCAGCCAAGGAATTCCATAATTAACAGTGTGTTATTATTACAGCATTTTATATGTACATTATAAATAAAAAACATTTCTTTTATTAAATGGATGTTTTAAAATTGCAGGTACAAGAGTTACCAAAAGGCTGTCAATTGGTCTAAGATGAAGAAGCCAATTTATTTAAGCAAATTAGGTTATAATTTTGCAGAATGGTCGGCAACTTGGGCAGGCTATCTTATAACAAAGGTAAGAGAATAAATCTGCTTTATTGCTGTATACAGCACAGTCCTTGAACTGGATTCTGGTTTCTGAAATGGGGGAGGGATGGGAGAATATGCCTCTTAGAGGACTTACCTACTTCTTCAGCAGGGTAACACTGCCCTTTCCCTCCCTCAGCACTGGTTCTTGGCCAGGCTTCACAAGTAGTGTTAAAGCTAAAAGCCAAGGGAACTTGCCTTTGTCCAGAGTCTTGTAAAACTGAAGGCATGGACCAATGCATGAGACAAGTATCTTAAAATTATTTGATGGAATAGAATTTGTGTTGTCAACAAAAAGAAATTATTAGTTGTTCAGATATTTTCATTTTTGTAATGATACTTCTCCCGGAAATAATATCTCTCTATAGGTACGACATGATCTCGCCAGAAAAGTTTTTGATTGCTGCAGTATAATGATGAAAAATGACTATAAGGTGACACTTTATCTGCTTCCACACATTCTTGTCTATGTTTTGTTGGGATGCAGCCAAGAGGATCAACAGGAGGTGAGATGTGTAATGTGGTAGTGTTTTCTACGGGAGTGGTCAGCTGTTTTTCCTAAGAGCTGTTCAGCTCTGCAGAATTACTGCAGACCTACATGAATAAATTGTTTAGGTGTTAAACTCCTTTTTGTGTATTAATAATACAAATTTTGAATATGCTTATACAAGTTGGTGTTGGAACTGCTTTTCTGTGCATTTCCATCTCTCTCTTCAGTTGGGCCTAGGATGAGATACTCTGTAGTTAATTATGATTTCAGGAACATCAAGAGCTCGAGTGGTACAAAGAGGAAGAGTGCAACAAAAACAACCAATGAATTGAACTTGTGTAATTCCAGGAATTCAGACCCATAATTTTTTCCTCTCCCTTGCATACAATTGCAGTTTAAATGGATAACAGATTCATGTGGAGCAGGATTTGTGACAAGGCAGGGATAGGAGAGAAGAGCCATCCAGAGCTTTCCTTCAGTTTGCTGCAGCTGTCACTGCACGTGCCTGTGTGCTGCCATCTGTGCTGTGAGCAGCACACACATGGACAGAGAGGAGCAGGCTTGCAAGGACTCTATTGTAAGCATGTGCTGGAAGAAACAACAGAGTTAGAGAGAAGTTAGAGAGAGAGCATGGGATGATTTTTCTTATGTGGACAAGTACATCCACAATAAGCATCTGTTATGTATGTGAACTCATATTCTGTGAACTAAACCGAACAGGAAACAGGACTTTTGGCATTGCATTTACTTAAATATAAGCAAAAAAGTAGATCTGTGATCTATTAGCCAGTAGATAACTTTGTTCTTATCAAACCCTGAAGTGTTGTATTTGTAGAAGAGGGGCAGTAGCATTTGTTGTGTGTTGAAACCTAAAGGCTTTCTCCCTGTATGGAATACCTGGACAACAACTCCTACTTGGTTTGCCATTTCTTCCTCTTGAGACTGTGGGACAAAGAGAGCTTGGAATTAAGCCCAAAATTATTAAAATATACATTTAAAATATCTAGTATTTTAGTTTGAGTTTTGTTAATTGCTGTTTCTTACGATTTTGATGCTGGTAGGACACTTCTGTCTTACTTCAATCTTACCGTTTGTGTAGGTTTACATGGAGATCATGGCTGTCCTGAAACACGATGACCAGGCCACCAGGAGACTCGAAGACAGTGCATCTGATCTCAGCCAGCTGAGCACACAGACAGTGTTCTCCATGCTTGATCATCTCACTCAGTGGGCTAGACATAAGTTTCAAATACTTATTGCTGAGAAAAATACCGGCAAGTCTAGCAAAGACAGAAGTGATCTAAAAAGTGAGTAATGCTTATTTTATTTAAGATGGCATTGGCATTCTTCAAATAAGTATTTGCATTTGTGGCTTCACATTATGACCATTTAAGAATGCAGTATTAGTATGATATGTCTGTTCTATGACTTCTTAATGTCATATTGTGATTTCCTCACACCCCAAAAGCCTTGTTCTGAATGCCTGTTATAGGAAATAGGGATTCAAAATTTAAATAATTGAATGGTAATTTCTTGATTGTTTTCTAAACATACAGTTTAACATGTTTTGTGCTGTCTTGCAAGATGGAGGGGGTTCACCAGGATTGTTTGAAATAAATTGCTGTCGACAGAAGAGAAAACTGTGTTCTTAAATTAATACAATTATCTCATTAGATTGTTAAATGACTTAATTGAATTTTGATGCATAAGGTAATTCTTTTAAATGAAACCTCAGTTGACAGACTTTTTAATATGTCTTGTTTTCCATAGCATCGAATGAGGACTATGGAGAATATCAAAATGTGACCCGTTTTCTAGACCTCATCCCTCAGGATACCTTGGCTGTGGCTTCCTTTCGCTCCAAGGCTTACACAAGGGCTGTGATGCACTTTGAATCATTCATCACAGAGAAGAAACAAAATATCCAGGAACATCTTGGATTTCTTCAGGTTCTGGAGTTCTTTTCAGTTTTTGTTTTTTATTTTAAAATGAAAATGTACATGATGAATAAAGATCTGTCAAATTCTTCTTTGATGTGGGAAGAAGAAAAGATGTAGTTGGGCACTTGCTGTTGGTTACAAGTATTTAGTCTTTGAGCAGTATTTAGTACTTCCTCTGGCTTGGCTTGCTTTTTGCATGAAAAGAAATGAGTAGCTTTCTAGTGTATAATAAAAGATTGTAAAATCCTGAAAATAATTAAATGTAGTTTGGTCAAAAGTATAACACTTACAGGTTTTAGTTAGCTCTGTGCCTTTTGTCAGAGAAAACCCAGCCAACTATAATAACAAACAAAAAAAAGCCAAAGCACATTCAAAGAAAATCCTATTGGATTATTCTAAAGTAGAAAAAGAGCTACTGCTAGGGGTGTTGAAAGTTATTTAAATCATTTTCAAGTAGTATTTGAACCTATGACGTGATCCTGTTTGTGGTTCCCTACGGTTTATATTCCTCAGTGACATTTCAATTTGAAAAACCTTTGAATGTTGCATTTCCACCTGAAATAATCTGCATCTTCATATTATACAACTTTATCATGTCATAATGGGACATTTATTTTGCCCTTTATACAGATCATTTCAGGTAACTTAATGTGTTATTCTATCTACAGTATGAGATCATGAGTATTATGGCATGCTGAGCAAAAGTAGGGCTCAGCTTTGGAAGCAGCCCAGCAAAACTGATACGTTCCATGAAAGCTTAGTGCCAACAAGTCTTACAGAGCACCGTGTGCTCCATTTTCAAGAAGATGTGGGATTCTGAACATGTTATATATCAAATAAATTCTTGTTGTGCATTAATGTCCATTTCTATGTTTGCATAAAGAAATTGTATGCTGCTATGCACGAGCCAGATGGAGTGGCTGGGGTCAGTGCCATTCGGAAAGCAGAGCCATCTCTCAAAGAACAAATCCTTGAACATGAAAGCATTGGCTTGTTAAGAGATGCAACAGCCTGCTATGACAGGGCCATCCAACTGGAACCTGACGAGGTAAATAGGAAACTTTATTTTTCTTTTTTAATATATATGATTATTAATTTTTCAGTCTTAACTCACAGAAGACTAATGAAAAAAACCCTCTTCAAAATACCTAAGTAAAATAGGAATACAAGAGTTTTTTGTGGTAGTTGCTGAATAATTATTGCTGAAAAAAATCTTACTGGATTTTTTTTGAATGTTCATCTAGCTTACGGTGCAATTAGTTATGCCTTTTCCTATTCTAAAAAACACCCAAAGGGGCATCTTTCCTCCTTCAGACTGCCATGACTTTCATTCATGTATATGTGTGGGGTTTTTATTTGTTGTTTTGTGTTTTTTTCCCCTATTTCTAGATTATCCACTACCATGGTGTAGTGAAGTCCATGTTAGGCCTTGGTCAGTTATCCACGGTAATTACTCAGGTGAATGGAGTGCTGGCAAACAGGTACTGTAACCATCTAACACAAGGATTCTTTGAGTGATATAAAGCCATTTCTGCTCATTATCGAGCATTTGAGGCTCATCAGGAATATCCAGTTAGCAATATGAAGCTACAAAACCTTGAGCAGTTTATCTATAAATTTTTGCTTTCAAGGTGTCCAGAAATTTTTGTAGCTCTTGTCTGCACTGTGTGTAGTGCTGGGATGTGCTTTAATTTGTTAGATAGACTCCTGTGTTACCGATTCCATAGGTATTCTGTAGTCTAATGAGATAAATGCATTGAAAGTTGATGATTTTTAAGGAGGACCATGGAAGTTAAATACACTGTTTGGAGATGGCATTTGTGGGGTTGTGTTGCACAGCTCTTATTTGTTATCAGTGCATGTTGTTTGGTTTTATTGGCTTCCATTAGGAGCAAGCTTTCCTTGCTTCCTTTCAAGTAAGATAAGATTTATATAAAGAATATTTGTTAATATAATGTAGGATTAACAGAGGAGACAGCACAAAGTTTTATTGCCTTTTTTTTTCTTTTAATAGGTCTGAATGGATTTCTGAATTGAACACTTACAGGGTAGAAGCAGCCTGGAAACTGTCCCGATGGGATTTACTGGAAAATTATTTAGCTTCAGGTAAGTTATCATGATATAAAAATATTAATACTTCATTGCATTTCTGGACAAGTGTATTTTTAGTTTAATCATCTTGATTAATAGGGGGAGCTATTGTCATTTCTTTGGGTTTTGGTTTTACTGCTTGGAAGGTTGGTCCTGACAGTCTTCTGGTTTTTGTAACTGTATTTGATTGTAAACTGTATAGTCTTTGAGGAGACATTCCGAGTGTGTGTAAGGCCTAATATATTTGGGGTTTTTTTGGGTGGGTGGATTGTGGAATGGCATTATACAGTGTTACTAAAATTCAATTAATTAGTTCTGAGAAAAGCTTATTTTTCCAGTAGTATGTTAAGAAAAATTAGCATGGTCAGATTAAGCTGCTTAAAAAAAACTGAGGGTTTGTTTTTTTCTCCACAAAGATGTGAAGTCCACTACTTGGAGTGTCAGACTGGGAAATTTATTGTTATCAGCCAAGAAGAAAAATGAAGCAGCTTTTTATGAGACACTCAAGGTTGTTCGAGCAGAGCAGATTGTGCCCCTTTCAGCAGCAAGCTTTGAAAGAGGATCCTACCAGCGAGGATACGAACACATTATCAGGTTTCTCATTTTCATATCACCGTTTTCAAATCCAGAAATCCCACAACCAGCTATGCAGTAGCAAGAATTTTGCATTTCCACAGTAAATGGTAGTGATGTGCATTTTTTGTCACCTTTTATTTTTATACTCCCCAACTGAAAACCTTTGATTAACTGGGAATTTATTCTTATCCCTCAAGAAAAATATTCGCAATAAAACCGTTGGGTATAGTCTTTCAAAATCAGCAAGCAAGTTTATGTAAACATCTTTATGTAATAAAAAAACCTCAGGTAATAAAACCCAGCAATCTAATTCCATGCTTGAAGTGCTACATACAGGCCAGTAACTCCATTAACTTAAGAGCTTTGCTTTTAACCTGTATGGAGGCCAAAAAGCTCTCCCTTGCTCTATCTATTGAAACCCCATCCCTTTCAGTAGTTTTATTTTTTCTGTTACTAATAAACTTCCAAGTTGGCTGTAGTGGCGTTTTTATAATGAAAATGTTTAGTATTTCCGAGGCATTTCCAAGCTCATGTTTGCAACTTCAGTGACAGCTAATAACATTAATGGTATTTTAAAATAAATGGAATAACTTTATTTTGATTAACAGTACATTGTTTCTAACATGGGAATTGTTGAAAATATCAGACTTTTTGAAGAGCTGCTGCTAAAAGTAATAGAAATCTCTTTCTAAAGATTGACTTCTTCTCCAAGTGATCCTCATTGTCTCCATGTTCAGAAGCTTGGCAAAGAAATAGTGAGGAAATAACTAATCAGTTAACAAATGGTTGATTTTGTGTGCTTGGTTTTGCTGCATTTTTGGTTTTAGAAGACCTACTGGTTACCATTAGTTGCACGTTTTTTCCTTTAGAACAAAAATGGCCAAAACTTTGTAAAATTTGCGTGTATCTCAAACAGCAATCAATTCTCAACATTTTTTGCCTGTATTTTGCTGGCACAGGTTGCATATGCTGTGTGAGTTGGAACACAGTATTGGGCCAATGTTTCAGCAACCAGATGGTGACCACAGCAGAGATACCCTGAACTGGTGTGCTCGTATTGAAATGACCCAAAACTCTTACAGAGCAAAAGAACCCATTTTAGCTCTGAGAAGGGCTTTGCTTAGTCTCAGTAAAAGGTGAGAATGTGACTGTTTCTTGTGTACGTTGTATTCTCAGTAATCCTCTGGGTTTCCATATATGTGTTCGAAGAGAGAAGACAGAACTCTGGAAATTCGTTGTGGGCAAAAATATTCCTCTCGAACATTGTGTACCTTCAAAATAAGGAGGAAAAGTGGTGTCTATAGCAAAGATAAGGGAGAAACAGAGAGAAAGTGTGTTTGTTTCTAGGCCTAAATGGCAAAAAGGTGAAACAGATGTATTAGAATAATTTTAAGTTATCGTTATGTAGAATATAGCTTATTGAGAAATTCACTTCCAACACATTGTGATATTTACTTCAGATTTTAAAATAGCTTTCATGACTGAAATGTTCCATTTCCTGTAAAAATGTCTCTGCAGCCAGGATTACAGTGAGCTTGTTGGTCAGTGCTGGCTCCAGAGTGCGAGAGTTGCCAGAAAAGCTGGTCATCATCAGACTGCCTATAATGCTCTTCTGAACGCTGGGGAATCAACCCTCTCTGAGCTTTATATCGAAAGAGCAAAGTGGCTCTGGTCCAAGGTAAGCAAAACAAAAATGGAATTTCATTTCTTACATGCAAAGAAGTAATATTTGTAGTTTTCTTCATGAAAAAGAGGCAGACAATCAGCATAGGTAAAACAAGGTATGCCGGTTTGGACTAGTCAGCACATTTTGCTTGCAGCTGACCCACAGGAAGTTTTTACCTTCAGCTGCTACTCAGCCCTTTTCTGTATCTATTGATTTTTCTGGCAGCTGTGTATAAACCTGGTGGATTACCTGCCTCTGTCAGAGCAGCCCAGGCAAATTTAAATTATCATAGTAGTAGACCTCTCCTTAATTTGTTTCCTTTTAACCAACAGAGGTAAGCAGCAAACATGAGAGCAATTATTGTGGCGCACCTAAAGGCACAACAATGCTGAGATACCAAGGGAATAAAAAAAAGCATTTGAAGCCAGTAATATTCAGCTACCACAGCCAGAATGGCCTAGAACACACTTGGGGACATAGCTCTGCCTTAATAACAACCTTAACATGGAAGTTTTGCATCTCTCTCATTTCAAATGCATACAATGTTCTCATCTTTCCCTTAGGGTGAGGTTCATGAAGCACTCATTGTTCTCCAGAAGGGAGTTGAGTTGTGTTTCCCTGAAAATAAAGCACCCTGTGATAGCAAAAACCAGCTCATCCATGGCCGGGCAATGCTGCTGGTGGGCAGGTTTATGGAAGAGACTGCCAACTTTGAAAGCAATGCAGTCATGAAAAAGTATAAGGTAATTTGGATAAGTGTTAATAAGACAGTGTTTTGAATCCCTTAAGTAAGCTATCATTATGCTCCTGATGATGTCAGCTGAATATAACAACAGTGGGATTAAACGGGGTATCAGTGTGTAGGAGAGAAGTAGTTCTTGTAAAGATTTAACTATCTTAATTAGTTTTAATGTGGCACATCAATACAGGCTGATGGCAAGGCTACAGTTCCTATCAGGGAGAGCTACAAATACCTAATATAACTCTTTTAAAAGAAAAACCAAATTACAGGAGCATGGCTTATTTCTCATTCTTGCACAAATTAAAATTCCTCACTAAAATGTGGACTACTCCAAATACACGGAGTTGACAATGACACATTGCACTACTCTTCAGTGTTATTTCTCTCTGGTAGTGACTTACAACTGTGCTTTAAATATGCTTTCAGTCTCTGAAGAACTAGGAAAAGGGAAACCTGGTATGTTTTTCTTGAACAACACAGCACTGCATGTTTCCTCTTGTGATGCCTGTGAAAGACTTCTTGGTATTGATTAATATTGCCTACTAAACCAGTAGGAGGTGCAGATCCTTGTGCTTCCTTAAAAGCAGTGTGTCTCCTATCCAAGCTCTGCCATTTGATACTGTTAATAGTTGCTGCTGTCTTACTAAGTAACATCCTTCTGTAACAGCCATTTAGAGAAAAATCTAACTAATGGATCAAATCAAAGGAAGGTTGAAAGAACTGAAATGAAATTTAATTGGCTTCTATGAAAATATAATGCTCAGAACTCTCTGCTGTCTAAGCACTGGCACTGGAAACAAGCCAGGGTTATTAAAGGCTGGATGTGCCACTTGCCAAGTTATTTATTTTCTGATACATGTCATACAGTTTCTTGTTTTTCTTTAAACATCATGATTTAGAAGGAAAACGGAAATGGGAAAAATGTAGAATCATAGATTTATTTAGGTCAGAAAGATCATCAAGTCTAACTGTTAAAATCCTGCTGTTTCATTTTTCAAAAAGCTAAAAGAAACTCAGTACTGAGTTAATCAGGATCAGGAACTTGATTATTATCTTATTAATGAAAGTATAATGTTTCCTAGTTGAGGAATCCTATATCATCCTGTCTTGAATTATCTTGCTGTCTCTAAATCCAAAAGGTATTTTAAAAACAGACTTCTAGTTTGTAGGGGCAATTATCTTGGGGCAAAATTACAATTTTTGGAGTTAGAGTTAACAATTAATACTTTTTTTGCATGTACGTGCACAACATAACTAATACAAGATTCTTGTTTTTTGAGAATATTTTTTTATTTTCAGTTTAGCATCCTTTCAAAAGTAATTCTCTCATTCTGATTTTGTTGCAGGATGTTACGATTTTCTTGCCAGAATGGGAAGATGGACATTTTTATCTTGCAAAATACTATGATAAATTAATGCCAATGGTAACTGACAACAAGATGGAAAAGCAAGGAGATCTGATTAGATACATTGTTCATCATTTTGGGAGGTTAGAGGGGAACTTTGCTTAGTTTCTATAGAAGGATGACTATTACACTGGGAAAGAACATTTTTGTAGGAATATATTGTCTTTCACCTATTCAGACCAACTCAAATTTTTATGCAGTATTGTTAAACAAACTGCAGCATGCTTTCTTTTTATTTTCATTCCTAATTAAGTTTACTTCTTACAAGTTTGTCTTTTGTCAGACAGTTATTTATTTCACCTGGAGTTTTAATGAATAAACCCAAAACCTTTGTACATTTGTAATTTTTGGTTGTTGCAGATGCATTAAAATGCCAACATACAGAAGTTCAGAATGGAATGTGAAACGATTGAGCATGTAAAATTTGTATTGTTTCCAATATGTGTCATTAACATACTTTGATTTAAACATGTAATCACAGGTCTCTACAGTATGGAAACCAATTCATCTATCAGTCCATGCCAAGAATGCTGTCGTTATGGCTGGACTTTGGAGCCAAAGCATATGAATGTGATAAAGGTAAAACATTTTTTCCCAATACATAGTTCCTGTATATGTTAATTCTTCTGAATATGTGATTGAAAGAGCAGTGAAGTATATCTACAGTTCTTTGTTTAGGCTTATTGCCTGAGATTATATGGAAGTAAGACAGTACTAATATTCTTTTAAATTACAGGATGTTAATATGCAAGAGAGTATTAATTATTTTAATTAAACCCTGCAGTACTTTTTATAAAAATATATATAATGAGATAGCATTGTTCCTTGGAAACTGAAGTCATTAAACAGATTTAGGGAAAATCCTTACATGTCACTGGTCACCTCTTCTAAGTTGCCTCATGAGTGATGAGTAGTGTAATTGTATACACTTGCTACAGTAAAGTGCTAGGCTGTGGGGCTTTTTTCCCATTTGTTGGTTCAGTTGTTGAAGAAATTTTACTGAAATTTTCCCCCTAGTTTTACCAAAATGAGGGGGGAAAAAAACTTGTGTTGTCAGGCAGCAGGAAAGCATATGGAGCTAACACAAGAGACACAAAAATCTTCCAGCCAAGATGTACAAATAAAAATGGCAAACCATTGCCTGCAGGTCTGGAGTGAAGCAGACAGTTGTGGCTCCTTGATCTTGACCTCATTCTGCACACGTCTGTCAGCTGTGCTTGGCTGCAGGCACATCAAATCATGTTCCCTGTGATGTGGAACTCGTGCTGGATCCTCAAGGGCAGGGGTGGAGATAGGAGCAGATGTGCTAATTTCACCCCCTATAAAGACTTCCTTCATTTCCTCTCCGCTAAAGAACATTGGAATCCTTTTATCAGGCAAATACATGGAGCGGGTTTTGTTCATTCTGTGCCATTGCATCGTTTCAGAGAAGTAATTTTAAGAGTGTAATGAGAGCTTTTCTGATTCTGCCTGTCCCATGTTCTGTGCTTGGTAATTTCCTGTT
The DNA here is from genome assembly GCA_035584735.1 of Pseudotriccus pelzelni. Lineage (NCBI taxonomy): Eukaryota > Metazoa > Chordata > Aves > Passeriformes > Tyrannidae > Pseudotriccus > Pseudotriccus pelzelni. Next base: position 14,819,552 of record JAWMRA010000009.1, read on the forward strand.
ATTCTGGATAGTTAAATGGCATATGTATTCAGTCACTGTATGCTGTGTTAAAAACAGCTTTACAGCCTTGATTTAAATGACTTTACATTTCCAGTGGGGCAAACCAGGAACACAGTGTTGTCCTTTAATTTTCCAGCCAGTCGTTCCGAACGCGTTCAAATGAAGCACGATCTTGCTAAGATAAATAAGGTGATTACAGAGCACACCAACCACCTGGCACCTTACCAGTTCCTGACAGCCTTCTCTCAGCTGATCTCCCGCATCTGCCATTCCCATGATGAGGTCTTTGCAGTTCTGATGGTGATTGTTGCTAAAGTCTTCTTAGCCTATCCCCAGCAAGCCATGTGGATGATGACTGCTGTGTCCAAGGTACTTTGCCATGCATAGCTGCACCTTTGTTAAGTTAACAAAACTGTTTTCATCAGAGAGAAGTGTAAATATAACCTGTTTAAGAGGATAAGGAATTGAGAGTTTCAGTTGTTGTGATACAGTGTTGTGGAAGAGGATATTGATGCCATCACTGCAAAATATTTCATTGCAGTCTGAATTCAGATATTACAGTTTAAATGTTCCAAATTAGAATGCTAATAGGCATATGAGCTTGTGGGATGTATTAGGAAAGGAAATTTGAATAATAAGTAGTTGATGAATTGTGTAGTTATGGGCAACAGATTTTATTGCTTTTAATAACTGTGTAATAGTACTTTAAGTTTTATAATCAAGCAATCAACTCTGTTCCTTGATTAAGATAAGATAGATGTACTACTTAATCCAAATAATTACCTGGCAGTGAGGTCATTCCCAAGCAAACTGGAAAGCATGCTGCATGCTGTTTCTTTAAGGGTGATGAAATGATGTTCAGGATACATTGGCATATTCTTGAATATTGGCCTTTATGTTGTGGGACTCACAAGAATGGTTTCAGAAAGGATAATCCCCACACACACCCCAACCATACCACTTTAGTTTGTCAATTGGAGCACATCCTTCTCCAGATATTAAATATGACAAGCAGTAAGTAGAACAAAGAATATTAATTACTGGGGGAGGGGGGGATTTTTCAATTCATTTGACTGTTGTTTATTAAATTTGAACTTTCTTTTTTTTTTCCAGTCCTCTTACCCTATGCGTGTCAATAGATGCAAGGAAATTCTAAACAGAGCTATTCACATGAAGGAATCTTTAGGGAAATTTATTGGAGATGCCACCCGCCTCACAGACAAGCTGTTAGAACTGTGCAACAAACCGGTACTTAGAAAAATAAACAAATTAATGCATGTAATAGGATTATTTAAAAAGCAAAAGCTGCTTCTGATGGCTTTCATTAGCCAATTCACAACATTACTGCAATTTAGCAGAAACTACACTCAACTGATTATTTATTTGAAATGTAACTGGCTATTTTTCTTATTACCAAAAGCATTTATTATTCTATTCTGTTTATCAGTTAATGTGTAATAGCAGTATTCTTTTAAGTGTTTGTTAAGGGTTATTGTTAACTTTGATCAACTTTTTTTCAAGGTTGATGGAAACAGCTCAACGTTAAGCATGAACATTCATTTCAAAGCACTGAAAAGATTAGTAGAAGAGCACACATTTAGTGAAATTCTCATTCCCTTACAATCTGTCATGATACCAACTCTTCCTTCAATTCCTGGCACACACTCTAACCATGACCCTTTCCCTGGATGCTGGGCCTACATTGCAGGCTTTGATGACACGGTAAGGCTCTAGTTGGAACCTGGGTTTTAACTTCATGTCAAACAAATGTAGCTGCAAATAAATATTAGTTCTCTAGCAATGAAGGAGTGAGTAGGAAATTCCACACTTACTTTTGTGGAAACTGATTGGCTTCTTCACAACGGTCTGGGGCAGGTGGGCTGAGGTGAACGTGTGCTGCCCCGTGGATGTGCTGGCATGAGTGGTTGCAGTGGTTTATTACACATTTAACTTGGTGTAATCAGATACAGGTGTTGATTAAGAACTTCATTTTTCTCTAGGTGGAAATTCTTCCCTCACTTCAAAAGCCAAAAAAGATCACTTTGAAAGGTTCAGATGGGAAATCTTACATTATGATGTGTAAGCCAAAAGATGATCTAAGGAAAGACTGTCGGCTCATGGAATTCAACTCCCTTATTAATAAGGTTTGATGAGTGAGACAATCAGATGCATTACACTTATTGACCAGGACAGAACACTGAACTATCTAATAAAAGAGCCAACTTACCTTGAGATAAAGCTCACTGGAAGAAAAGTAAACTGGTGTAAAATCTTTTATTTCAGCAGAAATCACTAGCAATTGATAATGTATAACATCTTACAGACTTGTGAGAACAATAACAAAATATAACATTTTGCCAAAACAATTGGCCTATTCCAGCAAAAATAAGCAGGAAAAGTTATTTACAGTACATAAATAGCTGCAAACTTTCTGCTTTCCTGCTTAATATTACTTGTTTAGTGTTTTGTAATATTTTTTATCAAATCCAGGTAAATTAATATTTTTATACTAAAAGTGTTACTATACTTCTTATTTTGGTTATATTTTGCTTCTCAGCAGTATGATTTGGGCTAAGGTACCATGCTTTCCGTGAGGTTAAAGCAAATGATAGTGTCTCTGAAACACTAAAAGACTTATTTCAAATACTGCTGTTAAAGGTTTTGAGCCCTGTACAAGTTAGGCAGTTTGACCATGTTATTGCACAATCTTCTTTTTTTTAATTTCCGTTGGAGAACAGATATGCATTTTGCTTGTGTTTGACCTCCTGCAGACTGTGAAGCTTAGACTTTTAAATTCTAGATTGTGTGATTGGAAAACAGGAAAAAAACCCAGAATGGTAAATGCTATTGATCCATTTTGATCCTATCTGTGTTATCTGGTAATCTCATTTTTCTTCTGTGAGCAGTGCTTAAGAAAAGACGCCGAGTCCCGTAGGCGAGAGCTCCACATCCGAACCTACGCAGTGATTCCATTAAATGACGAATGTGGCATAATTGAATGGGTGAACAATACTGCTGGGCTAAGGAACATCCTGATAAAGCTTTATAAAGAGAAAGGTACAGAAAGATATTAGACTATAGTGACAGCTTTTTGATAGTTTTGAAGGCTTGGTTCTTAATAAGTAAATTAGAATCAAGCTAAATTCTAAGAAGGTGCAGTCACATGTATTTTTAACTATCTGCAATATATTATTATTCATATGTGTGGTAGACCTTTAAATGGAAGAGAATTGATGCTTGCAATGAAGTTCCTTACAAGAACTGATAACACAGTCATCTTAATACCTTCTTGTAATAAGATGATGTAAATTGTTTCATTAGCAGTGCCAGCAGCACAGGGATGTGTGTGCAGCAAAGACATACATAATAGAGCAGACTGTGGATTTTTTGTTTAGATTTGATCTGTTATTCTTCTTTTCTGCTACATTTGTGTGAGATAATTTAGGTAATATATAATTGAATCAAGGTTGAAAGTACAGCAACTTTCCTGAGAAAAGATCAGATTTTTTTTTAATTTCTTGTTTAAAAAGCAGATTTCTGGCCAGTGTAATAAAATTTTTGGGAAAACTTTTGCACATTCTCTGTGTGTATGCAGATATTCTGGGAGTTTGGAACTCCAAATGTAAATGAATATAATGAATGACTTTGTGAGGGTAGGGTTTTTTTCTGTTTGCATGTTCCTTTCCCTCACTCTACCGTGTGGTGGTTTGTTTGCCAGGTCTTCTCTGTCAGTCAACATACTGACTTTTTAAATTTACTTTCCAGTACCCCATAACCAACACATGCTCTGGGTTATTTTTCATTTGTTCATTTATTTCAGTAATCTGGAAATCTTTATTTTCTCTGAATTACCGTATTGTGATAGTACATAAAAGGGTTTATATTTGGGGATTTCTTTTGCCTAACTGAGGAAGTCTGTTGCAGGGATCTACATGACTGGGAAAGAATTACGGCAGCACATGCTTCCAAAGTCAGCACCTCTGCCTGAAAAGCTGAAAATGTTCAAAGAAGTTCTTCTGCCTCGTCATCCTCCTCTCTTCCATGAATGGTTTCTTAGAACGTTTCCTGATCCTACTTCATGGTCAGTGACTGGGGTTGGACTGGCTCACCTCCTCTGTGTGTTTCCCTAAGCATTAATGATGCTGCTGAATAGAGACAGACAAGCCCAGGAGGTGCCCTAGACATTCCCGATCCTTGTTCCCACAGGTACAACAGCAGGTCCGCCTACTGCCGCTCGGTCGCGGTCATGTCCATGGTGGGTTACATCCTGGGGCTGGGGGACCGGCACGGGGAAAACATCCTGTTTGATTCTCTGACTGGGGAGTGTGTGCACGTGGATTTCAACTGCCTCTTCAATAAGGTGAGAAATGACGCTTGCTGAACCTGCTCTTTATTTGATATGCATGTGAGTTATAAACTTCTACTGTCTTGGGTTTTTTCCACGTTCTGTCTCTCACTTTGTCTCTTATTATACCCAACAAACAGTCTGGGATATGTAGAGTGTTGTATGATCATTCTGTTTGCTGCATTTAATGAAAGCCAACTTTTTGATTTAGCCACTATCAATGACCTGTGGATACACTGAAATAGCCCAAATTCTAGACTGTTTATGCTTTATGATTCTCTTCTCTCCACTATCACCTTCCAAACAAAACTGTAATTGCTACATTCCGAATTCTGCTGCTGTGGAGAGTTTCTCTTTCTTTCTCACACAAATTCAGCACAAAAATTCCAATGGTTTTGTAAAAGTAAACAACAGAAATTGTGGGCAGAGTGGGATTTGGAGTTTTGGTGTTTCAGTTGCAAGATGCTTTTGGTGTGGGACATGTGGCCTTTTTAATTCAGTTAAGTGAGGCAGAAATATTGTTAGGTTATTTCCCCTGCTTTCTTTTTAATAAGTCTAAATTGTCCTACATAACACTTAATTTAAAAAAGTGTTATTTGCAGGTTGCATATTATCAAAAAAAATTGGCATTTTGCATGAGACTACAGACCAGCAATATACACTTAAGAACAAAATTTTATACCCTGTATTAGTGTGTTAAGATGTGGAAAAAGGTTTTTTGGACATTGGTATCCTTTATCCACTGTAATTTCCCCTTAGCAGCTGAGCAGGACTGTGTCAGCCAGGAAACTGTCAGAGACAAAGACGGGGGGAAAAAACCCAATGCAAATATTACTCTTTGCATTAATAATACTTACAACACTTAGGGTAATGCCCTTTTTTTTATCAGCATACTCTTTTTTTATCAACGTACAGGGAGAAACTTTCGAAGTTCCAGAAATCGTTCCTTTCCGTCTCACTCACAACATGGTTAATGGAATGGGTCCAATGGGAACAGAAGGTCTCTTCCGAAGGGCTTGTGAAGTCACCATGAGGCTCATGCGTGATCAGAGGGAGCCCCTAATGAGGTGTGGCACCTGCTTTTGCTGCAAACCCCTAAAAGCTGCCTGTAGTCCAAACATGGGAATCAGGAACTGCTGCCAGTTCCAGCATATGCCCATCGTGCAGCTCAGTCTCACTATGACATGCAGTTAAATATATATTCATATATATTTATTTTTCTTATTTTTTATTTTCCATTTATTTAGTGTCTTAAAGACTTTTCTCCATGATCCTCTTGTGGAATGGAGTAAACCTGTTAAAGGGAATACAAGAGCCCAGGTGAACGAAACTGGAGAAGTTGTCAATGAAAAGGTCAGTTTAAAACAAGCATAACCTGAGGTGTGCAAATATCAAATGTCCGTTTTGGTTATATATGAGTTATATATTTTCTAACTGAAACCTTAAGTGTCTTTTTTTTATTATTATTATTTTAAAATATCTCTGGTTGGTTTTCTTTATTATTTCCATGTTCATAATTTTTATCTGTAAAGAGACTTTTTTTACTGATAGGAAATGTACTAATAAATGTTTTACTAATAGAAAATCTACTAAAGAACCAAACAAGCAAGGCTGCGATTCTCTTATTAATGTTATTAAATCAAGGACAACATCAGCAGAAGTGATGGATCTTGCTACTCCTCACTCTGACAGTTGCACAGTCCTCCAGATGTACAGTGATGGTAACATCTGGAGTCCTTTTCATGTGTGTTTTTGTGCTTTTCCTGAGTGGAAGTTTATTATTGAATAAATACTTGCCCTGTTACATGTCAAGGATTACTTGATTAAAATTAGGATTTCATATGTACTCTTCCTTTATTAACTGCTGATGAAGACTATCTTATGCATCCAAAACATAGCTTGCATAGCATTTCCTATCTTTCCTCTTTGCAAAGTTTCTGATATGTCTCCTTTTTAAGGACTGTGTAATGAAAATAAGTGGGTAATAGATAACACTTAGGGCGCATTGACAAACACAGCAACTAAGATAAGGACAAACTACAGCACTGAAGCTGTGTTACCACAGAGAACTTAACTGAGCTATTTCAGCACAGAAAATCTCCTGGTTTTCAAACAGTTACTAACCAGGCTGTGTCTGCATAACCTTTCTTTCAGTTACAAGACCACCCACATAGTTGTATAAATTAACTGCTTTTTCTGGAGAGGTGCCAATGTTATGCTTGGGCTTTAAAAGCAAATGTGTGAGTATAACTGGTATGAACTAGCTGCTCTAGTGGGCCTTGGAACAGCTCATTTGAGATGCTCAGCACAGCCTCTTTAATTAGCCTTCTGCAATTTCAGTTGCTCATCTTTTTTATGCCTAAATTTTCCAGACTTAAATTTTATCCAGAATCCCAAGAACAAGGCTAGAAAAATGTTGCATTTCTTTGAAAGTAATTGTATGAAATAAAACTTTCTGCCATTCTCAAATATATTTGTATAGCTCTTTCAGTCTCTCTGGTAACTTTCATCTGTAGACATGTAAGGCAAAGGGTATAACTTGACCAATAATATATACATTTTAAGAATTGTTTTTAAAAGTGAGCAGTCTTTATTTACAGTATATCTGGTATAGACATTTGGGTTTTGTATTAAAATACAATTTCAAACATCTTCTAACAAATACTTTTATTATTTTAAGAAGTGAAAGTTCATGGATAGTAGCAATATTATATTTTTTCCTTTTTTCCAGGCTAAAACCCATGTCCTTGATATAGAACAACGGCTGCAAGGAGTCATTAAGACTAGAAACAGAATAAAAGGATTACCTTTATCTATTGAAGGACATGTCCATTACCTTATTCAAGAAGCAAGTGATGACAACCTGCTCTGCCAGATGTATATGGGCTGGGCCCCATATATGTGAGATTTGTTCCCTTTGGGACAATACCATTCACAAGGGATGTAGCTGTAATATTGTTGGGAAGATCTGACTCAGTGAGACCTGGTTGCTTCTGTTGATTTCTGATTGTGAGCAGCAGAACAGTCTTGTGATCATCTGAAATCTGTGTAAAATATACAGTGCTCTTGCAAGGATGCCATGAATGCACTGACAGATGTGTAAAGTGTAACGTTTTGTAGACTGTAGAAGGCAGTACAAAAGAACTGCTTAAAAATTAGACTGTGCAAATCTCTGCAAGTGTCTTAGTCTGTTTATATAAAATTTTTTCACGATGTTGGAGGATGCACTCTATAAAGCACTATATATTTTTGTAAAGATTTTTTTTTTCTCATTCAGCTTACTCGTAGATTAGAAAATATGACATTAAAGTTTAATACTGATATGATGTAAAGTGGTTCTTTGCGCTTTTTCTGCTCATATTCACAAGGGCTTTCTGAAAATAATTAGCATTTCTTTCCATCAGTAGACCTTGAATTTTGGTTTTGTTCAGCTTTCTTATGTGTGGCTTGGCTATGTCTAGGAAAATATTTTGGATCTTACATCTTAGCATGAGTAAACTGGTAAAGTGTTACCATGTCCTGAACCCGTTTCCTTAGCCTGCAGTTCTTAGAAACCCTCCTGAAGGACCTGGCACCGGGCTGGGTGTTGGAGGCCCTGGCCATAGGGCAGTGCAGGGGGCAGGCTTTGTAGCGGTGACTGCAACTGGAGAGCGCTGGACAGCCCGTCTGCTGCCCCTCGGGAAAAGCGTGGCCACAGGGAATGTTTCTCAGGCTCCATTTCAGAAAAAGTGTTTTAACACAGACTAGAGTAGACTAAATAAATATGGGCAGAAGGCAAATACTTAGGCATGTAGGGAAATGCGAGGGGAGATAGGGAAAAATTATACTGTTTTACTCTACAGTAGGCTATCGTTAGAATTTTTGTACAGCATTGTTTCTGCTATTCTGAGAGACAAACAGTTCTGTCGGGTTTTGATCACAGGCTCCTGCTGTGGCGTGAGACTCAAGTTTCAGTTCTGTTCAGCTGAAGTCGAGAGGCTCGGGAGAGTAAACGTGAATAATGGGGTTTGCAGCTGGTTATAGTGGGTTTGTTGTTTGCCTGCGAATCTAGTGGGTGGTCGTCTAAAAGTGTTGCTGTTGTTCCATAAACCCGAAGATTTTTCGAAGTAAAATCTCTGGAACATACTCCGGCCTCTTCTCGTGTGGTGGGGTTCTGTTACTTTTCCCAGGCTTTATCAGTTTATCGGAGCGCACAGACCCGCCCGGGGAGCTGCTGCAGCGCGCAGTGCCCTCACGGCTGTGCCGCCCGCCGCGGGAACGGCGCGGGATCGGCGCTCAGGATCCGGGGAGGGGGCGGGAGAGCGGCGGCCCGAAGGTTCGGTGGGAGCGGCGGCCCGAAGGTTCGGTGGGAGCGGCGGGCGCGGCCCCCGCGCCGTGAGGCGGTGACGTGTCCGGGGGGCGGCGGCGCCGGCCGGGCCCGCCCGGGGGTGCGGCGGGCGCTGGGCCGCTGTCAGCGCCGCGCGCCGGAAGGAGGGCGGAGCGCGGCCCGCCGTGTTTGGTTCCGGCGGGGCTGAGGGGGCGGCGGGGTCCGCGGCCATGGGGGTCCCCAAGTTCTACCGGTGGATCTCGGAGCGGTACCCCTGCCTCAGCCAGGTGCTGAAGGAGCATCAGGTGAGCCGCGGGCCGAGCGCCGCTGCCTGACAAGGGGCCCGTCCACAGGGGGATCCCGAGCGGCCCCTCGGCGGGACGAGGGAGCGGGACGAGCGCCCGGGCCTGTCCCCGGCCGGCCCTGCGGGGCTGAGCCCGAGCCCGAGCCCGGCCGGCTCGCCCGCAGCCGGGGCGGCAGCGGCTCAGGGGACCCACAGCTCGGGGCAGCCCGAAGTGCCGGTCGGTCGGTGGGGAGGGCACGGGGCGCTCGGTGCCCCCGGAGGGCCCGGCTGTGCGGGCCGAGCCCGCCGCTGGGGCAGCGCCGCCCTGGGCCGGGGCCGGCGGCACTCGCGCCCCTCGGTACGGCCGGCGATGTTTCCAGCAGTCTCGGACCCAAACCGCGCTGTTCCCGCAGGGAATGCCCAGCCCTGGCGTTCCCCTGAAGTGTGACGGTCCCCGGCTCGTTCCCCGTCGGTAGCCCCGCGGGGAGCCCCGGGTTGGAGTTTCCTCGTTATTGGGCTCAGAAAAGTTGCAGCTGCTGACGAAGGATGGCGCAGTAATGGACGAGGGGCGGGTTTTACAGCCCTGTTGCGTTTCCTTGTTGTCACCTGGGTCGGGCTGTTTGTGTTAGCAGCAAAATTGAGAAGTATGTTCAAGCCTGGAAAAGGACAGTGGTAAATGATGCTTTTAACAGTAAGGCAAAAGAGTCTTGTTTTCAGAGAGACCACATTTTGTATCTATTAGATACAAGCTCTTTATCATTTTCAGGCGGTGTTATAGATGTGGTTTTTTAGTTTGAGTAATGATGTTCTGAGAGGGGTGACAGTCGAGGGCATGTTGGAATACTAATACATTTTCCCTAAACAGGTATGATTTTTCAGAGATTAAGTAGCTTTTGTATCAATGTAACTAAGATGCCAGGTTCAAGTGATTCCAAACCTGGATGTTTGACCCTTTCTGCTGGTCTCAAAGCAGTTTTCAAAGCTTAGGTCTTAGCTTATGCTTTGCTTGGTCCTGCTCCCTGTGTAGCCAGGGGCAGCAGTGTGTGCTGGCTTTTCTGCTGTTTGCTGAGGAGCCTGGGCTGCTCACTGGAGTTGTGGAACCTTTAAGTGTGTGCTGAAGAGCAAGCTGAAGCAACAGTGTCTGCTTTAACCGGGGGGGGGGGGGGGTTGCAGCAGGGGGTACAGTTGTAATGAGAGCAGGATTTTTATGAACAGCCATATTGGTGGATTAAAGAATAGATTTATTCATTGCAAACTGCTCTTGTGCATGTTTGGTGGGGTTTGGTAACAAAAAGATGGTTCATATCCTTAACAGCGTTTGTGCTGTATGTGTTGCTTGTGTCCATTTGGGAAGGTTTTTTTTCCTTTAAAAGAAGGCATGACTGTAACAGATAGGGCTGTTAGAGGAACAGAGAACTAAAAAAAAAAAAACCACATTTGTTAAGTGTGAGAAAGAAACTGATGTTATCACTGCTAATACTGCTGCTTTTGGTGGTCATTGCCACTCCCCAGCCTCCTGGGTGGCTCAGAGCACAGCTAAGGACACAGCTTGTGGTGGGCAGGGGAGGAACTGGCTAACTGGGAAAACCCTAAAGATTCTTAAGCTGACTTTGCTTTGGAAGTGCTGTTGGAAATTGCATCCTCAGTTCTGTAGTTTTTATTGTTTGTAGTGCAGCTATGGAAGATTGAATCAGTGAAGTGTGTGTGGTTATAGAAAAGAAAGAAATGTTTCTCAAAAGAGAGATTTTTGTTTGCTTTTCCCTTTTACAATGTAGAAGATTGACCAAGCACAGAGACAAAAGTCCTAAGGCTCCAGAAACAGTCAGGATAGGATAGGAATCTGTTCAGCTGACTTTGCTCACTGAGAAAAGTCATCATAACAAATGGCATGTGCAGGCAAACCCATAACCGGAGCAGATGTTCTTCCTTAGCCCGTTGGTGTGCAGCAGGTTCCAGGGAGGTTTTCCCACCTCAGCTCATTTCCAGAGTTCCTTGGTCTCGGCTGTGCCTCGAGCAGTGATTGCAGCGCTTCAGTTTCACAAGTGGGGACTGACTGTGGCTTTTGCAGATTCCGGAATTTGACAACTTATACCTGGACATGAATGGCATTATACATCAGTGTTCACACCCAAATGATGATGATGTCCACTTCAGAATCTCAGAAGATAAGATTTTTGCCAATATCTTCCATTATTTGGAAGTGTTGTTTCGCATTATTAAGCCGAGGAAGGTTTTCTTCATGGCAGTTGATGGAGTAGCTCCAAGAGCAAAAATGAATCAGCAGCGTGGGAGACGTTTTAGGTAAGAAGACGAGTTCTGACTCTGTCTTAAGGAAAGTAAACACTTAAAAACCCCCACTTACTTAAATGTATGCCATAAAAAGTAGAATAGATTGACTGGTAGTGCCTTTGACAGTGGTTTTAATTTGTAGTTAAATGAGAGTTACTACCTGTAAAAGTGTTAAAATCAGGATTCCAAAAAGGAAAGTTTGCTTGTCACTTAAACTTTTCTCTGCGTATGTGGCACCTGGGGACAGGGGGAGCTTTTTCTTACAAAATTTTCTGTGAAGTAAGTCTGCAGTGTAGCTCTTGCAGATGTTTCCACTGGCTTCATAAGCTGGGAGTGTCTTTGGTATTTGTGAATGCTGGTTCTGGATGTGCCTTTTGGTAATTGTAACAGAGCATTCTTGGACAGCCATGGAAGAAATCAAGTTTTGAATAAAACTCTGATTTCCTGTTGATCCCAGTTCCCAAGATACACACCTCAGATACAGAGCTGCAAGTAGATTCCCAGTGTTAAGAATTACAGTAATGTTTTGGGAGATTTGGAAGCTTTTTCTAAGATTGCTGTAAGGAAAGAATGCCAGTGGTAAGACAGCACAGGGTTGGGTGAGTGAAACACAACATAAACAACATGGGGAAGGGACGAGAGAAAATATTTTCAAGCAACTGGGCTTTTTTGTGTTTTGTGTTTTTCTTTTTTTGAGGAGCTTTTTTTTCTTTGAGGAAGAAAGGAAGTTGAGAGGAAGTAGAGATTAAACAGATTCTAAACATAAAATTTTAGCAGAATTGAGAGAAGGACAAAAATCTAAGAATTAGGTGATTTCTTTATTTCTGGTTCCTATGGTTATGAAATCCTTGGCCAGGAAAGGGTAGGGTTTTTTTAGTTTCTCCATTACTGGTGATGAGAAATTGTTCACTCCCCTGACTCCTTTGGTATTCCAAACATGCTGCTTTGTTTCACAATGTTTCCTTAATTTTCTGGGATAGCATTTGCAGGTGTTTAGATCCCAACTATAACAGCTGTTTCAACAGTCAACGTGATCAGCCATTGTGTGGTCATCTAAATATTACCTGCATCTGAGTAGCAACAGGTTATCATCAGTACTAGGAAGAAAAAGCTGTTTTTAAGGCTTCTTAGTTGTATTGGAAACAAATTCAAACTATTCAGGAGTTAAATTTCTTTTCCTTTTTGTTTTAGTACTCTAAAAAATCAACTGTATTTATTTTGTCAGTAAAGCTGCACTTAGGATATTAATGTTTGAATGAGATGATTCTTTCTCTGCTTTCTCTCCAACCCTGTTTTGTTTTAGATCAGCAAAAGAAGCAGAGGACAAAATAAAAAAGGCATTAGAAAAGGGAGAAACTCTCCCTACAGAAGCCAGATTTGACTCCAACTGTATTACACCAGGTAAGATAATTTGTCAATTATTTAAATTTAAGTGTTTAGATTTATGTTTTTGCATCTGTATTTTGCTACTATTTTTCTGTCTTAAGGATGTTTTTTAAAAAACAGAAGGCAGAATCAGTAAAGGCTGAAGTTGAGAACAGAAGATTTAGTAATTCAGTAGGGTTGGAATATGGTGTCATTCCAAATTTTTTTTAGATTAATGTAAAAAGTGAAATGTTTTAGGAAAAAAAATGTTATCCCTTTCATCTTTGGCAGAATTTTTTTTTTCATTAATATGTCTCATATTTAAATGCAAACTAGTGAAAAGCTTTGTTTTTAACTTAGATTTCTGTTTTCAGGAACTGAATTCATGGCCAGATTGAATGAGCATCTTAAATATTTTGTAAATATGAAGATTTCCACAGACAAATCCTGGCAAGGAATAACCGTCTACTTGTCAGGCCATGAGGTTGTATTTTATTGCTATTTTATTTTAAATAAATTTTTATTTTACAGACAATACTTGCTGATAAATTTCTTTTTGTGATTGTTTGGTTTTGTTCAGACTCCAGGGGAAGGTGAGCATAAAATTATGGAGTTCATCAGATCAGAAAAAGCAAAGCCTCATCATGATCCAAACACAAGACACTGTCTCTATGGCTTAGATGCTGACTTGGTATGTGCAATTCAAATAGGAGAAACAACAGAAATTTGTCAAGCATGTACCTCTTCGATACATTCCTAAAATCATAAGGTTCTAAAATGTTATTAAACAAGCATGTAATTTTGCATTCCTCCAAACTTTTGAATTTGTAATGAAACACAACATCAGCATTTCTTTATACTGCTTCAGCGTTTAAAAAATGATGAAGTAAGACCTTTGTAATATCTCTCTGCAACAGATAATGCTGGGATTAACAAGTCATGAGGCTCACTTTGCACTCTTAAGAGAAGAAGTCAGATTTGGTGGTAAAAAGGCTCAAAGGTGAAGTCATTTAACTTTACTCGTATTTTATATGTGATGAAATTAAACCCAAAAGATACTGGGTGACTAAAACAGGTTTGTGTTTGGTAGTTTATTTGGGTTTTTTTATTGATTGCATACTAAGTTAATAAAGTCTTAGTTTATTTTTTGGGTTAGAAAAGTCATGAAATTAAAGAAGTCAACTTATTAAATTGTGCATTTAGGTTAATTTACATGACAAAATGTATGCTGTCAGAACAGCTGATAAAAAAATCCTTAAAGCTTTGGTGTGTTTTCTTCATATTATTATGGGCAACCCAGGCTGTAGTGACATTGTTTCCATAACTGTCTTGTGCAGATACTGACTTTCTAAAATGTATATATATATATATGAGGTTTTATGCTTGTGAATAAGTTACTAGAATAATTACTAAAACGTTGGCTACTGTATGCCATAAGCAAATGGTAGGTTTGTTATTCTGCAAGTGCTACATTGAAGCCACTAAATAATGCATAGGGAGCATATTTTCAAGTTGAGCATATTCTTTGCTTACAAGCATTTCAAATGACTACAAAAGTAACCCAGCCAGTTTAGATGTGAATCTGTGTACTCTGTATTTATTCACACTGGTTTTAAAATACCTTAAAACTTGTTGGGATTGGTGCAAAGTTAAATTAGTTTGTCCCTTCTTGGGTTTAGGTAACCTTGGACTTATATTAATATTAATGTTGAAAGTGTGTTTATAAATAATTAACTTGGTGTTTTGAATAATTTACAGAGCATGTGCACCAGAGGAAACCACATTTCATTTACTGCACTTATCACTGATGAGAGAATATATTGATTATGAATTTTCCCCAGTAAAAGTAAGTTCTAACGGAGCTGAAATTGGACAAAAATCTGTGAGGTGTTTATGCAAAAATGATAATAAAAATTATACCCCTGGGGTTTTTTCTTTTTCCCCTTTTTTTTTTATCTTCCCCCCCCCAGGACAAGATTTCCTTTGAATATGATATTGAAAGGATAATAGATGATTGGATCTTAATGGGTTTCCTTGTAGGAAATGATTTCATTCCTCATCTACCTCATTTACACATAAATCATGATGCACTGCCGCTCCTTTACAGAACATACATGGCTATCCTGCCAGAACTGGGAGGTAAGAAAACTAAGTTCAGCTGTGGAAAGTAGAAGATTAACATTCCTGCCTTAATATTTATTGATCTTTTTAGCCATGCTAGAATGTTTAGCATTTACTACGCTTTCTTTAGACAGCCAGCAGGATTGCATTCTGTTATGTGTGAGGCATTTGAAGATTAAAAATTTTAAATTGTTAAAGTGTTAGTTTAAAAAACATACTTAATTTTCACAATAGGTTACATCAATGAAAATGGGCATCTGAATTTAGAACGTTTTGAGAAATATCTCACAAGATTGTCAGATGTAAGTAACTTTGAAATTGCACTGTGTGGAATGGTGAAGTCTGTTGAATATAAACTCAATATAGTGCCCTAAAGTAAACCATACTGTAGTTTTAATGAACTGTTGAGTGACTGTGTTTTACAGGTGGTTCAATCAGCTGTGTTACCATTTAGCAGATGGAATCCAATCAGTTTTTGTTTGATCTTATCATAGTATAAGAGGAAAAAGATTGAATCATTTGCTCTATGGTTTAGCCAGCAGCTCTTAGAACTGCAAGTCAAATGAGGATTCACCAGCAGAGTCGTGGTCCTCAGTTCCCAAGGAATAGTGGGGCAGTATTAGGCAAAGCTTGCCACAGGCAGCAGTATTCTTTGCTTCTCCTGCTGGTGCAGTTTCTTGTGGGGTAAGCTATGTCTGAAGGTCTTGGGGAGGAGCATTGTTTGCAAGGTTTTTACTGGTTAAGAGCAATGAAGCATTAGTATCTCTCAGGGGCATCAGCGTTAGTCGTGACCTAACTGGTGTCCAGGAGACAGTCCCGTTAAGTGCCAGTGCATCCTAGAGAAGAGGTAAGGTATAGGCCACAGAGAAGTGGAAAGGATTAAGCCTCCTGCTGAACTTGGAAGAAGGGAGGCAGCTGCTGCCCCTGCTTTCAGCCATGTCCTCTGGTTCTTGGCTGGAGCTATGACAGTGTTAGGTCTGTGGCACAAGGCTGTATTACCCAGACCCCTAAATATGTACTTCTTTTAGAGTTGATAGTGAAGTGTGGAAGTTATTTAACTCTTTTTATTACCCTTTGCTGCCTTACTGGAAGTAAATAAATTATAGCTTGGCTATATGTTACCTATTGCTGAGAAACAAGATTTTTAGTATTAATCTGTTGTAGCTCTAGGACAAAATGTTTACGTACAGATGACTCTACATGTAATCTAATGCACGTACTAAAAAGACATTGTTAATTTAGCATTCTGAATTTCACATCCCTCAAATATTTGCAAACTTACTTTAATCTTTCTGCACAGTTTGATCGTGAACACTTCAGTGAAGTCTTTGTAGACCTAAAATGGTTTGAAAGTAAAGTGGGCAATAAATACCTCAACGAGGCAGCTGGTATTTCAGCAGAGGAAGCCAGAAAAAACAAACAAAAGAAACAAAAGGTGGGTATTTTACAGGCAGAATGTCAGAAAGTAGAACGTTCCTTTTTGCAAATCAGTATTTTAACCTTAGACATATTAAATGGCATAAACCTCTGTTTTGAGATTTTTTCAAATCAGAAAAGAGAGTAAAACCAGTATGCATTGCTGGTTGGGAGAGATGAAATGATTAAGTCAGGGTCAGGTTCTCATGAATTTGGAAATCTTGTAAACCTGTAGTTTAATGCTTTGCTGTTCCTCAAAAGCAGCGAAACGTACTTCTGGGTGAGTTAAGGTCAAATCTGCTCTGCTTTATATTTTACCTTTGAATGCAGAGCTCGCTGCAAATTTTAAATATTCCAGATACACTGATAGATGAGTCAGGTGTGTCTTGGTATTGGCCATTTATTTGACAGTGAGTAGGTAAACAGCTCACACCAATGAAATTGCTATCTTAGATTGGTATCAACTAATTAACTAGTAAACTTGCAATTCTAAATATAACTAATTAATAAGGAGCAGCACCTTTCAAGTATCTTGTCTCTGCCTCAGTGTCATGTTCCCCCCAGTGCTTCCACTGGCTGCCCTTCAATATGTGCCTTCAGCAAGGCGTAGAGTAGCAGCAGAAAATTCCTCTGAGTTTAGTCTGTCACTGTATATTGTTGTCCTGATCTTTAGTGCAGTTTGAGGTTTGTAAGGGTGAGATGTTAGCTCTTCCTTTACTGAGGTGTGCTATGTTTGTGGTTGGGAAGTTTGGAGCAGCTGTGTAGTGTTAACCAGCCCACTTGACTGATGCTGTGAATGGCAGTGACAGCCAGGAGCTGGCACACCTCAGGCACAGGGGGAGAGGGCCAACCTAAGGACTCTGCTACTCAGTGCTGGACACAAAATACAGTGCAGTGTGGGAATGAAGTGAATATTTGGCTTCTTTGACTCTCTAAAACACAGTTTTTTGTATCCTTACTTCACACAAAAGTAGTTTGAACTCTTGAAAATTTGCTGATGAGAAGTTTGACTGCATACTGGTGCTGTAGCACAGTGCATGATGTGGGTAAAAATGCTCAAGTGTGTATTGAGCAGTTTTGGAAAATAGTTGCATTTTGGAAAACAAATATTCAGGTATTTTTTTTAAAGGTAGTTAGGGTTTTCTCTGAGGCTGCTCCTTGGTCTAATCTGTCCTTTTGTCTGATTAAATAATTTAAGCAATTATAGGAAAAGGAAATGGGTCTTATAATAGTAGTATTTATACATTTTGATTATAGCATTTTGAGTTGCATTATATGGTATTGAATGAGGTTTCTGCATATTAACCTGTATTTTAACATTATTTCAAATATTAATTTAATAGGCTCAGGAAAATTCTATATCTTTGGCTGCTTTAGAAAAAAACGAAGATGAAGTGACCCCTAAAAGTAAGTGCAAATATTTTTTCCATATACATATAACAAAACCCCTGTGTTAATATATGTGTAGATTTGGAAGAACTGTAAGAATTTCATGTCAGAGATGACCTTAATCTAAATGCAAGACTTTTGTAGTCAGCTCTTGGGAAGTGGAACTGCTTTGAAGGAGAGAGAATGGGACTAAAACTTTTGAGGGCTTCTTCCCTGGCCTGGATTTCTGTGATGAGTTAAAGGAGTGGATGAGCAAATCTTTAACAACATTATGTCTTTAATAATTGTCTAGGGTTTTTTGTGATTATAGTGGGGACAAATGAACAGATTTTTCTATGGCTTTAGGGTTTTTGGTTGTGGTTATTTTTTTAAACTCATTCCATTTGTAGGAAATATTTCTTGCTCATGTTTTGAAAATAATTGTCAAAGATATATGAATAATACTCCATGATATAAGATGGTGTTGCTGAGCATAGTTAAATTTTAAAATCTGTTTTAATGTTTTCTCAGATATTTTTCTGATGGCTTATATTATCTTCTCTGCTCTTATAATTGAGCTAAAAAAATGGGCTCCCTGTCTTGAAAGTTCCAGAATTTCTCTGGGTAAAACATTTTGTTTGATTGTGTGTGTTACTTTCAGTGCAAGGAAGGTATGAGCACCTATCACTTTGAATCGAGGGATAAAATTAAGTCACTGAGTCAAAAGTGAGAGGTTTTAAACCTTATTGTAATAGAGAAGTGAACAGTAATCTCTCCTTTTTATTTTTCATGCCTGTTTTTCCAGCTATGTTGGAAGATGAACCAGAAGATGATGATCTGTTTGAAACTGAGTTTAGGCAATACAAAAGAACTTACTACATGACTAAAATGGGTGTAGAAGTAGTTTCTGAGTAAGTGTATACTTTTTCTTCTCTCTTTTTCTAAACCCTAAAGACAAGTCTTTGTAAATACCTGTTAGCATGTAGTGACAGGACAAGGCATAATGGCTTCAAACTGAAAGAGAGTAGGTTTAGATTAGATAAAAATGAATACATTCTTTACTGTGAGGGTGGTGAGGTCCTGGCACGGGTTGCCCAGAGAAGCAAGGCCAGGTTGGATGGAACTTTGAGCAACGTTGTCTAGAAAGGTGTCCCTGCCCACTGCAGAGGGGTTGGAATGAGATGATCTTTCATGTCCCTTCCAACCCAAACCATCCTCTAATTCTAGTACAAGACAGAATATTCTTCCATGTTGAATGCAGAGAACACTTGTAGGACTGCTGCAGTGGTGATGATTTTCCCTAATGCAACAAGAGTTGCAGCTCAAGTTTTCTGTAATAGGTATTTGAGGCCCAAAGAGGAGAAGTCCGTTAGGAGTAAATGAATCTAGAAAATCGTGGTGTATTAGGTTCCCAAAATGTGCTATCTTCATTTCTGTGTACAAAGTGCTAAGTACTTTTTGTATACCAGTGAAAATTAGTATATTTCCTTTTTCTTTTAAGTGACTTCTTGGCTGATCAAGCTGAATGTTATGTCCAGGCAATACAATGGATTTTGCATTATTACTACCATGGAGTTCAGTCGTGGAGCTGGTAAGAAAAAACATCAAAGGAGAAACTGCTGAAAGATAGAGTGATATTTCACCTTGTGTGCTGGGAACATTTATGTGGATTGGTTTGGCTCTGATCTGTGAACACTGCTGTGCTATAATTAAGTAGCTTAAGAGGTTTTTTCTTGCAGGTATTATCCTTATCATTACGCACCTTACCTGTCAGATATTCGCAACATCAGTGAACTCAAAATCCAGTTTGACCTGGGAAAACCTTTCATGCCATTTGAACAGCTTCTTGCTGTACTTCCAGCAGCTAGCAAAGATCTGCTACCTAAATGCTACCAGGTAGGATATAGAATTAAACTGCATTATCTATCTGTTGCCTACTGGTTGTCTGCTCTATTTTATTTTACTCTTTTGACATTTTTGCATGTCTTACTAATTGTATTCTATCTCTAAATTTGAGGTGTATGGGTAAATATTCTACTTGTTACTATTTTTACTACATTGTAAAGTTAGTAATAAATAAAAAGTTTTGTATTTGTTAAGCAATTTCTGACTAGGACAGCTAGGTATCGAATTCCTGTACAGCCCTGAATTGATTTTAACACTGGCTTTCCTTTGTATCTTCTTACAGTTAGTGCTACTTTGCCTCTGATGTTGTCTCTGTTCTATTTTCCTAGCATTTGATGACTAGTCAAGACTCTCCTATTATAGAATATTATCCACCTGATTTTAAAACTGACCTAAATGGAAAACAGCAGGAATGGGAAGCTGTAGTATTAATCCCATTTATTGATGAGGTAAGTTCTCTCAGCATCTGCTGTCTATAAAAGCTTTATAACAAATCTGTTTACTTAATTAATCGCACAAGCAATTAAGTGGAAGTTTAGATTTACACTTGATAAGATCACAGAAAAATGTAAACGTTTGCTGCCTGGGGAGTAAGTCTAGATGAAGTTGCCACAAGCAAAATCAGCTTCAGGAGACAGAAGTCCTAGTAAGGGCTGTGGACTTTGTGTTGTTCATTAATGTTTTTAACCAATTATTCAAATATTTAGTTTCAGATTCTTTGAGGAAAATGTTTTATTCCTATATACATAAAAAAGTACAGAATGTGTGTAGTTAAAATAAAAGAAACACTTGAGAAAAAAAAGTGTATTTTTACAGGTAACCTCCTCAGATGAACACCAGTAACAGGGTGCATTAATGGAGAGGAATAAAGTAATAATTTTCCTTTTGCATATGGAATAACAGTATTAGATAAGGCTACACTGTGGAAACAGATCTGCAAAGAGGTGATCCTTATTCTCCAAAGCCGTTCCACGGTAACTGTCCTGTTTTTGTCAGACAGCTGGGACATGAGGAAGGGTGAGGATGCACTTGGGAAACGAGGACATGAACCAGAAAAGTGCACACATCCCCTTTCCCAGGGTAGATGTTTCTATGCTAACTTTTGTTGCCAGTTTCACAAATACTGATTTCTCTGAAATTTAGAAACGACTGCTGCAGGCCATGGAGTCCTGTAACAAGGGCCTGAAAGAGGAGGAGAAACGAAGAAACACTCACAGTCCTTGCCTGATGTACTGGTATGAGAAAGATGCTGAGTTTCAGTACCTGTCACCGTGGCCTGAGAAATTCCCTGCGATAGAACGATGTCATACAAGGTAACACGAGCGTAACCAGTTTCGAGTAGGCTAAAAGTAGCTGCAATACTTTTTTAACACTTCAGCCAAAGCTTACGTGTGCCAACATCTGCACTGGAAAATGTAGAATGTTGAATTAGATGTTACTTGTTTTGGATGGCACAGTAAAAGTATTTGTCCCTTCAGATGTTACTTTGCAGAACGGGTGAACCAGTGCTAAATCACTGAGAACAATCTTGAGAAGTATTAAACCTCATATGACACAGAGGATGAAAAACTGGTACAAATATCTGATAACTAGAGATGATTTATCAGCATGATTCCAGAATATTTTTTAAAAAACGTAAGCATTTGGATTCAGTGCAGAGAGTGGAACACAAGGGTGTTTTTCACCTTTCTCTCACTACAAGTAGGCAGCTTGATTTCACACAGGCTGAGGTTTCAAGATGAAATGGAAACATAAACTTAATAGTAGTGAGACTTAAAGGAGAATAGAGAAGTAATGCCTGTTGCTGGGTTACAGTCAGTGAAGAGTGAATAGTTGTGAAGATGAATGATACCATTAATACCACATGGAACCACTGCTGGTTTAGAATTTGATAATAACAGTTATTTTAAAAAGTGAGTTGGCACGTATCGTGAAGTTTTGTCTTTTTCCTAATGAATTGTCTCTCCATAGCAGTAGCGTGGGGGTTTTTTTATAGTCCTGTCTATAGATTCCAAGTGAATTAAATTAATTGCTGGAAAGTCAAAGGGTTTGTCAATTAATGAGCATTTAAATGAGTACTGAGCTTTTCTAGAGCTAAAGGTCAATTTGTATGAGCAAGTGTTGTGCTACTCATTTTTCAGGTATAAAACAATACCTTTGGATGCTTGGCACGTAGAAATAACTCACAATAAGATAACTAAAATCAACAAGAGTGCATTATATTTCTGTGGATTTCCTACTTTAAAGCACATTAAGCACAAGGTAAAAGATACCTCTCTTCTGACATTTCAGTTGTATTTAATAGATAACTATGTAAGAGTTCAAGTTTTATGTGCTGTTTTGTTTTTACCCAGTTCTGTCTTAGGAAAAGTGGTGTACAGGTGTTTCAGCAAAGCAGTCATGGAGAGAACATGATGTTAGAAATCATAGCTGATGAGAACTCCAAAGATCAGGTAAGCATTCAGCTCCTAACAAAATCCAAACCAACCAACCAACCGAAAAATAGGAAGGGAGGCGGTACCCAGCTGTATTCTCCAGACCATAAAATTAATTGCATGAGTAAGAACTCTGGAGTTCTTAGCTCCCAGCACAAAGCTGAAGCCATTAGGTGGTCACATATTTATATGTGAGAGTATATATATATGTATATGTTCTCAGTATATATTTGGAAAGTACTATCTGAGTCAGTTCACTGAAAACACCGACGGTGCTTGTTCGCTCTGAAAGTTTTGTTGACTGTTGGAGTCAATAGTAAAAAATAAAGTTTGTTAGGATTAAAATGCTAAATTTGTGTAGGAAACAGTCTAGAATTTTGGGTATCTGCTGAGAGATTTAAATTTATCCAGGCTTCACAATATAAAGTGTCAGTCTCCTTAGCAGAGTTACTGGCATTTCTCTGTGGTAACCTTTGGATGTCCTTGGGTAAGGAGTTGGTAGCTGACTAATTAGTGCTATAAATGCAATCTCCAGGCCAGTGCTGTTTGACTTCTGTGTGGCTGAGTATACAGACACTTTTTCAATGGCCCTTTTTCAACAGCAAAGCAGACTTAACACTTTCCACTCAGATGGGGCTGTTTGATAGAGGAATTAGAGGGGAGAGTGGAGGTAGCAAAAGACAAATGCAGAAAAGAAAAATGTTTCAGAGATAAATAAAACCAGGAAAGGAGAGAAGAGGGAAACAGTGTGATAGGATCTTACAGCAGAGAGACAGAGAGAATGCCTATTTAAGATACATGGCAAGAAAAATTAAATACAAGCCAAAATAATACATTAAAAAATAGCAGAAACTCATTAGAAAAACGACAACATAATGTGAGATTAAAATTACAGATGCTACAAAGTCATGGCCATACGTGCTGTTCCTTTATTTCAGTGAGACACAAAAGTAAAATCTATGGTACAAAATATTTCTCTAATCTCAAATTGTCATTTTGATTTTTGTGTCCCAGAGACAAAAATAGTTCTAAGTGATTTAACAGAAGTAGTACTCAGCCTATATCAGAAATGTAAATCAGTCCAGGTCCTACATATAACACGTGCAACAAGCAAAGAGCAACACTTCTTATCAGTGATTGTGCAATCTGTATCAAATATATTTTCATAAGATAAAACGAACTCTTTATTCTGCAAGAAACCTGTTGTTTAATGAGAGTAATTTTTGTTGCAAAACCAGTTGGAAAATACTGTAACAAAAATCTTTTAATATGTTAAATAATTAGTAATAGGAACTTCTGGGGTTTTTTTTCAGGTGGTGGAAAATGTTGCCAGTTCGATACTTGGAAAGCGAGTTTTTGTTAACTGGCCCCACCTCGAAGAAGCCAGAGTTGTGGCAGTGTCAGATGGAGAAACCAAGTAAGAGCTGTCTGCTGCAGAGTTATTTGTTGTCTTGATTAGTTTTCGAATTAAGTTCCTTGGGCTGTACAAAAATGTTGGTTTTGTTGTAATGCTAACAGCAGATTAGTCCAGATGTAGCAAAGGCGGCTTGGTGGGAGAACCTTTGTCTGATGTTGTTCTGCTGTTTGTTGGCTCTGTAGCAGTTCTAGTCCTTCACTATTTTGCTGTAATTGTAGGAGCTTGGGAGAGCTCGTTCTTTATTTAGAGGGGAAAACGCGTGCACAGCAGTCCACCCAGAGAATGTTTCTGTACAATCTTCCTTTTCAGCACATGTATTTTTGATTAAAAAAATATACTGTGTGGCCTGTTGTGGAAGGGATAGAGAAAATGATGCTGCAAGTTGTCCACATCCTTAACAAGTAATTTCTGACTGTTTTAAGTTTTGCTCCCAACTGGTTATGTTTAGATTAATCTTATTTGGTTAAATTCATATGTGTCATAATATTCCCGAGGTTTTATTTGGAAGAACCACATGGCACACAGAAGCTTTACATGGGAAATGCAGTGCCCCCAACCAAAGTGGCTTACGTTGGAGATAAGGAACAAAGCATGTGGGTAAAAGAAGTTCAAGGCATTTCAGAGCAGTAAGTAACTTTGAAAATGAAGGTGTAACTTTGCATTGTATATCTTAGCTGTCTTTTGTTGCTGTATTACAGACCTAAGCAGCATAGAAGAGCTGCTGCATACTTGATGATAAAGGTTAATCGAGGCTGCTGGAATTTTAAAAAAAGCAACACAAAAGATCTTATGTTGAAATTTCAGAATGTGTGGAGTTAGTCCCTAGGTAATTAAAGTTAGATGCTGTTACAAAAGAACTCAAATGAGTGAGTTTCAGTGTTTACTCTCCCTCTCAATTTTCTGTTCTGGTGTTAGTAATCTTCACTTGTAGGAAGTATATAGAACAAAGTCATACAGTATCAGTTGACCACTCAAATAGCTTAACACAGCTCTTGCATTTCTGGAGTGTGGGTGCTCAGTGGAATACAACTGAGTTACAGTAGTTTGACATTTTATTATCTGACATTGAGTTAATTAAATGCCTTAATTAAACTGACCCCTTCCACAGTAAAGATAAAATGTACTTCAATTAATACACTTAGCTCCGTAGTGATGGCTGTGCGACAGGGGGTAAGCAGTTGGTTAAGCTATTTATTCTGGGTATTTTTTGTAAAAAAGGAAGCAAACTGTTACAATCCTCTTTTAAAGAGGGTTTTTTATTTTATTTATTTTTACTCCAATAAATTAATTCTGCCCTCTTGGTTCAGTTCTGTTTTATTGTAATCAAATGTTCTGCTTTGTATTCAGCTACCAGAGAAGAAAAGGAATAATTATCCATGAAACCTCAGTAGTTGTATATGCTCAGTTACTCACTGGGAATAGATACCAACTGAACCAGAATGGAGAGGTTTATTTGGAGAAGCAGTGGTCCAAGCAAGTTCTTCCTTTTGTTTACCAAACGGTTGTCAAGGTAAATACATGAGTTCAGTGTCTTCTTCTAATTATTTCAGATTCAGGTAATGTTTTTAGAACAAATGTCCATTTATATGAACTTTTTTGTTATTCTGTTGGAACTGCATGATACTTGAGAGTGCAAATTTTGTCTTTTTCATGTAGGATATCAAAGCCTTTGACTCTCGTTTTTCAAACATCAGAACTTTGGATGATTTGTTTCCTCCTGGAAGCACAGCCTTCATGCTGGGATCTCCTTACTACGGCTGCATGGGAGAAGTTAGTTCCAGTAATTTCATTTTTTCCCCCCCAGTAGATTCCTTCATTTGCAAACCTAAAGTAATCCAAGCTGTTGTGTGATGGTGATGGTGGTTTGCCAGCTAAAATTTTGAATTTAAGATTCCCTGGTGGTTTAGTCAGAGGAAGAGGGGGTTCTTCTGTTTTCCCTGTCATCGTTGCTGAGTAAAAAGCATAGCAGGAATTGCAGGATTATTTTTATTAGTACTTTGGGATAATTTGCAAGACACAGAGTTTCCATTTTGTGCTGTTTTCAGTTCTGGATTCCTTTGATTTAATGCTGACTGGTTGCCTCTCTGAGGATGCAGTGTACAGGCCAGGGCAAGGTGATGAATCCCAAAGTATGTCTGTGCCTACTGCAGCAAAATTGTTGATCAAGTGGACGACAAGGTCTGGTATCCAAAACTGCTGGTTTTGAATGGCATTTTTAATGTGTTGTGTTTCTCTCCAAGGTTCATGATTCCCATGATGTGATCCGAGAAGGCAGAATTCGTGTAGTTTTTAACATCCCCTGTGAGCCCCAGCTCGATACTTTAATACAGAACCAGCATGTAAGTGCTTTTCTGGTAAAAGCTAAAGCCATGTATCAAATAGATTTTACAATGGTAAATGTCTTTAAGGGATGTTTCCATATTATTCATCTGCCCTTTGTATAAAACCCCTTATCCTTCAGGAATTGTCAATGTTTTTTATTTGTTTGTTTTAAAGAAATATTCTGTGAAATACAATCCTGCATATGTTTTGGCCAGCCGTCTTGGAGTAAGTGGATATCTTGTCTCCAGATTTACAGGGAGTATCTTTATTGGAAGAGGATCAAAGAAGAAGTAAGTTCTCTTTGTGAATTTTGACAGCTCTACAGAATTTCTGCCCTGTTTAAGTGCTGTTCTTATCAAGTGTATGCTATTTTATGGTGTGAAACTTTCTTTAAAGTATATTTGCTGTAAATTAAATTGATAGGCAGTGGTTTTGTCTCCTGTCATAAATTTGTTTTTGCTTTCTGTTTACTGTTTGCTTTAATATTGTAGGCAGATATGAAGTTGATTTTCCTGGTTAGCTCTTTGCATAATTGAATTAGGAGTTTAAACTGACTTTGCCACACTGAGAATGAAAAAGTGGAATTGGGACCTAATTTACTTTACTTACCGCTGCTAGTATAAAGGGTTATTAATTGTACCTGTAACTTCTTTTAAGAACTGGTTAAGACTGCTTAAAATATATAAGGGAGGCAATCCATGTAGCCTTCTTGAGTGTCAAAATTGTGGTTTCCTAGGACAGGTCTCTAAAGATGTGTTCTGTTTGATTCACGAGCATCTTCTTGTGATCTGATGTGTGCATTTGTTCCTTACTGATTGCTCAAGGACATTCTTCTACAGCTTAGTAAATGCCAGGTAGTTTGTGGTTGATTAGGTCTCAATTAAAGAAGAAGGGTAAAATATTTCCTACCCTCCGTTTCAATACAGTGGACAGCTGTCATAGCTTTTGACCTGGAACACTTTTGACGCACTGCTAATAAGTAAACAATACAATGAATTTCATTTTTCTCTGGTTTAAGGTTGAGGATGTGTGTTTATATGGGAGTTTTTAATGTATGTACACACACAGATATTATTGCAAGTTAACAAACTTTTTCATGTTTCCAGTCCTCATGGAGATCACAAAGCAAATGTGGGGTTAAACCTGAAGTTCAATAAGAAAAATGAAGAAGTTCCTGGCTATACCAAGAAAGTTGGAAATGAGTGGATGTACTCCTCTGCAGTAGAACAACTACTTGCTGAGTATTTAGAAAGGCAAGTATTGGATTTGAACTTCATCCAAATTATCCGCCTTTGTCACAGTCTTTGGATTTTGTCCTCTGTCACGGTTCTTCTAAGAACTGATGAGTTTGGTTTTGGAGATTCCTTGATGGAATTTCTTTTATTCCAGTTTTCTCCTTCTAACAGTCTCTTTTTCCAAGGAGAATCGTATTTTGGGATAGAGTAATTTTGTTAACAACTTACCTGTGACAAATGAATGGTATGACACCACATTAAGTAAGAAATAATTCATCTGGGATTCACAAATTTTGAAGCCCATCAGACTTTGTTTTGGTGAGGCTTTTTTGTGGTCTATGCTGATGTGAATCAAAACTTCCATTTATTTGTTTTTTCCAGGGTGCCTGAACTATTTAATTATGTAGCCAAGAACAGCCAAGAAGATATCTGCTATGAGGATGACATTTGGCCTGGAGAGGATGAGAATGGGTAAGTCACCTTGCTCCTTTTTTTTCCTAGAATAAGGGGAATAAAACCTGACAATTTTGAAATTGGTAGTGACTGTATAGTGGCTGCTTTGTGACTGAAGCTTTGGTGTTCCTTTAGCAGCATGATTGTTCAGCAGGGACTGAAAAAATTACCTGAATGCTGGACATTTCAGTTGTGCAGTGCAAGTTTCTGTTTCAGACTCCAATCTCAAGTCCAGTAAATCTAATTTTTGATGGCTACATCACAATTTTTGCTCTTAAAATAACCCTCAATAGGCACAGCTGTGACTAGTCATAAAGATAATTTTTGAAAAAACAACCAATAATTGTTGTAATTGTCTAAAATCACTTTGAATTTGAAAAAGAACTCTTACGGAATTTAAACTGCTTCCCCCATTTTTAATACCCCTTTAGTCAGTTCCAGGGAAGACAAGTAGCAACCTTGGTTCCAGATACAGTGTGGTCACATGAAAAGCTTTAGTTATCAGCTGGTAGGGCCAGTCGACGGGCCCCAGGCAGTAAGTGTGTGTGACACTGTGCCCCACAGGGCTCTTGCCAGGTGGATAGACCATTGTGGGGCTCTTCTCTTAGAGGAATCTCAGGTTTGTCCTCCACCTTACCAGACAGGCTTGCCCTGTGAAGTTCTTTCTTACAGTGTCGTGAGAAACAGCTGGGCACAGAACCTGTAATCACATCTGGACATGGTTTTTTGATTGGATGTAAACATAATTTGCTGAATACTTTTAATTAATTTAATTTTATTTTTTTTCTGAAACAAAACTTTAGGGTATGGTTTTGAAACAGTATTGCATGATTCAATGATTCAATTGCATGATTTTTAATCCCTGCTGTAACTCATACAGAGCTCTTAGGCTCCGTTATTTTATAAATGTATCAAGCATCGTGCCCGTGTCGTATACTTGACTCTAGGGAACATGGTAAAATGCCTAGTTTATGCAGTTAAAAGCTTTAATTCATGTAATTTTTTATTCAGAGCTGAGAAAGTGCAAGAAATTGTTGCCTGGTTGAAGGCACATCCTGTGTCTGCTTTGTCTCGCTCATCTTGTGACTTGCAAATTTTGGATGCAGCCATAGTTGAGAAAATTGAAGAAGAAATAGAGAAATGCAAGGTATGCAGCCTGGTGTCGTTGTGAGCAGGGGTGAACCAAAAAGCAGCTGCTCGTTATTTTCCAAGCTCTTCAATTAGAATAAGACCATTGAAGATTACTTCTTGTTCCAAAGAATGAGAGAGTGTAAATCTGAACTTGTAATGTGAATTATCCCAGAAATTCAGAAGAGCTCATTATTCATCTTTGTAATTGGCTCACTCTTTTGGGGGTGATTTAGCAGCAGTAGGCTGTGCTCTGGACACCTTTTGGTGCTTTCGTAAAGGAACAGGTACCAGTGTATATTCAGAAATACTAAAGTGCTCTTTTTGTAAGTACAGAAGAACTGTCCCTGCTGTTCTTCCCTTGCAGTTTCTCTTTGGTCTGCAGAAAATTAGAAAGTTGTTTTCCCAAGGCCACAGCTGAAAAAAGTGGGCAAGGAAATTACTAAAGTAAAAGCTAAGCGCAAAACCACATGAAATAGTGGGCTAATTTTTTTGAAATAACTTGCAAGGGCATCTTAATAAAATTGATTTGAAATCTGGAATTAGACAACTATTTCTTTGGTAAGAAATCCTCCATGTTTAAAAACTGGACTTACTTTAAAGACTTCCTGAAAGCTGTACACCATTATCTAAAAGAAACTAAAGAATTCTACGTGATCTTTTCAGGTGGTTTGTTTTACCTCTTCCAGTGTTGGTTCCTACACTGGTTTGTACTGATTTTCTGTCCTTTTCCTTTAGCAAAGAAAGAGCAACAAGAAGGTGCGAGTGACTGTGAAACCCCATTTGCTGTACAGGGTAAGTGATGGGAAAGGTGGGGGGGGGCCTGGGCTTTCTCTTTAGTTCGGGGTTTTTCTCCAGAAAGTTTGCTTTATAGTTTGCCTCAGTTACTGTCAGAAATGCATTTTAATTGTAATCCTTGTTCTTTTGCCTGCACTAACACAGTCTGTTGGTTCTTGTCAGCCGTTAGAGCAGCAGAAGGGGGTTGTTCCAGATCGGGATGCGGAATACAGGCTGTTTGACCGGGTCGTCAACGTGAGAGAGAACTTTTCTGTTCCAGTTGGTCTTCGAGGTACCATTATAGGAATTAAAGGAGGTAATATTTTCCTCATGATTGTATCTACAAAACAGCGCGGGTAGTGATGTGAAAGCAGGTGTTTTGTATATAATACAAATATATAATGTGAATACACACAGATTTCACGCTGTGAAGCATATACAACATAAAGCCATTAAAGACATGTTAACTGTTTTGAATTCAACCTACAGGTATGCTGTTTAAATTTCAGGTGTTACACAGCTGTTCTCTGAATAAGAAATTCCCTGCCCTTTGTTCTTCTTAATATAAGAAGTTCCCCTTTGTTCGCTCTTAATATGAAGAGTGCAGATTAAAAAGGAACAAAATGAAGTTATGGAAAGATATGAGCAAAATTAAGAGAAGTAGACATAAAAACAAGCGTTAACCTTAATACTTACATTGAACATAAAATTTTATCAAATACGATTTGTCTTAAATGGTTTTATTTTGAATTTGTTTTTTATTCTGCCATACTCCATTTTCAATAATTGGCATGGCTTTATACCTTCATTGACAAGAAGTTTAACTGTAAATCTGTTTTAAGTAAATAAAAGGTATTATCCATTTCCACTGAGTAGCAGTTTGAGATCCAATAATGTAAACTGTTTTCTTACCTGGCATTTCGGTGGTTGCTTTCTCATTCAGTTTGCATCTAACAGAATCTCAAATACATTAGACTTGGGTGCAGCTTTTCTGTTCATAATTACTATATACTAATATAATTTTAAAGGAGTATTAGTCTGTCATTATGCAGGAAGTTAATATTAAAGCTGTTGGTTTCTGACTACCTCAGTGTAAAAGTGGCTTGCATCTCTTCTGTGGCAGTTTCTGACAGCTGTGACATTCTGCTATAAATTACAATTCTGTTAATGCACACTGGTGAGATGTTATGCATAGTACGTTTCTATTGAAACTGTATCTTCAAGGGCAGACATACATGATTTTGAGAAGCATTTTCAAATTTGTTAATTAAATTACCCAGAAATAAATGGGGGTTTTCGTGTTAATTTTTGGTCTTTTCATTATTTATTGCATAACCAACATAGATACTTACATAATTTAGATGGAAGTAGCTAACATACCCTATATAGGATGACATTTTAATTTGTTTTCTATAGCTACTAGAGAAACAGATGTGCTCTTTGAAGTTTTGTTTGATGAAGAATTCCTTGGAGGCCTCACTATAAGGTTTGTGCAGGGGGGGTTCACAGTCATTTCATGCTGTTGGTATAGTTGCCTTTTTTTTAGTTGAGTATTTTTAATGCCTCTTCTTGAAACTTTTTGTTTCTTGATAGCGTTGGTCAGTTTTTATGTCTTCTGTGTTTCTTTATTCTCCTTAAGTATGGATAATTTTTATGAAGCATATTGTATAGTGGAAATGCTCTTTAGGCTCTTTCTGGTATATTTAAAAACTTCTGATTTGTAGAAAGCAAATATGAAGCAGCAGAATAAACCACTAGTTCCAAATGCCTTTTTAAAACAAATATGTAGCAAACAGGTTATTATCAGTATGTCTTCAACACATAGACTGGAAACCAGTCAGGAGGCATCTGTTCTTGTGAAGGAGGGACTCTGAACTATCAGTAATTGATACTCAGGCACTCCATTAAAAACCTAAACTGTTCTTCAGGACCTGGAACTGCTTTTGTTTTAAAAAGTGTGGTAACTTCGCTGTATTTAAGTAAACAGCCAAACTTCTAAGTCACAAATTTACACAGCAGGCTTCATTTTACCCTTATTTTGGATAAGTTTTAATGACAGAAGTTAGAGTGGATTCTTACCTGTTCCCTGCATTCACGAAGCATAGCACAAGTATAGCCCTTGCAAGAGCAAGATAATATTCGGTGTTCAGAAATGCTGCTTAAATTCCATTTATAATTCTGCTACTGAAATTTAAACTTCAGTTTTCATTTTGGAAAAGGAAAAGGATATTGTCTCCTGGCTCTTAATCTTTTACAGAAATATTTACGACAGAACTCTGCTGAAACAGTTCACTCACCTTTAAAATTTCTTTAAGCTCAGCAGTGAAGGACACAATCTAAACTCAGAGTATTAATTACTGTTGTTTGCTGGGTTTGACAGCGAGAGGCCAAAGAGGGGAGTGCAGTGGGATTGTGTGTAATGCTACTAGATTTCAATACTGGAAACAGTTTTCAGCCTCTGTTGTTTAAACTTCAGTCATTATCTTTTGGCAACAATTAAACTGTGTAATTTACTTTTCTTTAGGTGCTCCCCTGCCAGAGGTTATCGCCTGCCCTCAAGTGCCTTAATTAACCTGTCTCATGGTAGTCGGTCAGAAATGGGAAATCAAAAACTGATGGCCATAGTTAAACCTCAGCCAGCAGTGAATAACTACAACCCATATGCATCCGATCTGTCATCTGTATGCTCACAAAAAGTGCAGCTGGGAGGCCTCAACCATTCTCCTCGCTCCCTTTTTGTTCCTACTCAAGTAAGACTTTTCTTGCATTTGTACAGAAATGTTTTTCCCTCGAAGCTGAATTATTGATGTGGTTATCTTCATTGGCCCAAACAAAATTGAATTTTTGTGTCAGTATATTAGAAATAGGATAATTCTTATGTTGGAGAAATTAATTAATCCAATAATAAAAGGGACTAAGATTTCCTGCTGACAGTTGTTTGGCTTTGAGTAACTCCAGCTGCATTTCTGAGAGACAAATGCTTAGTTTGAAACATCGTTGACACCAAATGTGGTGTCAAATAGTGTGTTTTGGGCAGAGATGCAATTATTTCTTTAAAGCTCTGTTCCAGTTAATGCTTCCTGTAGGCCAAGTTTGTCCATGCTCAGAAGAAGACATGATTTCCCTGTCAGTTTTACTTCTTGGTTACAGTTTACTGTGAAACTACGTTCTAAGGACCTCGCTGCCACCGTCCAAGCTTGCTTGGCCCTGGCAGATGAACCTTAGGATTAAAGGGTGGGCTCAGTTCCGCGCACACTGTGTCTCACCTAAAAAATCCAATGCGCAGGCTGGAAGGTGTAAAGACCTTCCCCGGATCTTCGTTCACGAAGACTGGCCATTACAATAAAGGAGGAAAAATTATAGGTGATTCAGGCTTCTTAGTGGTTTAATTAAACTTTATTTTTTCAGTAAGTGTCTTCTTTAAATAAAGTCATCTTAATTGGTAACTTCATGTTGCTGTAGGGGTGTTTGAGAACAACTGTCTCATGTTTTTAAGTCTGTTCAAGAAAAACTACTTTCCAAAAGAAAACTTAAGACAACGAAACGCTTCTGATTGATTTTTTTTTTTTTCCCTCTCAATAATTTAGCAACTGAATGGAAGACAGCATTACAATCTCAGGGCTGAAAATCAGGGCAACTCACCCCAGAAAGGATCATTTCTGAGTGGCAATCAGAAAAATAAAGTGAGTGTTCTGATTCATTTAGTATTGGACACAAATGTCTCTATTTTGACCCTCTGTTTAAGCAGATGTCCTTTTCTCATGATTAATAAATAGCTTTGTTTTAGTACTTTAGATGTTTTAGTCCAGTTACAGACTGGAGCAGAACTGCTCTCTGTTCTTGAATAGGTATCATATCCTGTGTTATCCTTGTTTAGATAGTAGATTTTCAGAAGTGGTTTTTGCATATTTGGGCTTCAGTTCTGTGGTAACATACCTGTAATGTAACGAAGCAGTTGAGCCTGGTGGATCAGGCATTACAAAATAAGTCATTAATCATAAAATCTAAGAATAGTACCAGTATGAAAGCATGCTTTGGAAACCTTTCTGGATTGTTATGTGGTCTTCTTTCCTGTGTTCATAACCTGAGTTAATAACAAAACAACAGCACTTTCAGAAGTGATTCTGAAAAATTGTTGTACAAGTGCAACTCACTACAATATCTTATTTTATAAACTAATTACCTGCAACTTGTACTGATGTCAGTATGAAAATACCTCATTTGAGCTCTGTTAAACTTGGACCTTACAATTTGAGAATGTCTTGGTGTATGCTTAGCTGTTCAAAAGCTGAATTTATAGCTGCTGAGTATGTTGGGGATCTTGATTCTTATTTTGTCAGGCACAGAGTAAGCAAGACGATGAATTCTGCAGCATATGGCAGTCGTTGCAGAGCTCTGGGAAGTCTCATCACATTCAGCAAAGCATGCATGAGAAGGTTTGTATATAAACTTTAAACAGATTCCTGGGTTCAAAATATGAAGGTACTTCATTTCATACATCAGCTTGTTATATCAGAAAACTTTTCAGTTTATGCTACAAGTAAATCCTCTGGATCAAAGTACTGTTATCCAGAGCTCTGGAAAGAGGTGATTGTATGAGGCTGCTTTGTAAATGACAGACACAGTTTTCTGGTTAAGCTCTGTGGTTTGAAATCCTAGAGTGCAGTTCTACCTCAGGAAATCAAGCTGGGAACTGGCCATCAGTTTTATAAGCCAGGATTCAACGACAGCAGCTTTAAATGTCAGCAAAGAAAACAGGAGCCATATAAAAAGTGTAAGTACTGTAATTAGAGACTGTTTAGGAAAACTGTTTGCTTTATCTGATCTTCATTGAAATGTCTATTGAGCTTTTTGACAGGAAATAATTTGTTGTAGTTTTATAAACACTACATTGCAGTTGTTATTGTCAAATGTCCCTGGCGTGCCTATTAGATTGTTCCATCCTTAATCCTGAACATTTTAGACAAGCTGTTCCATGTTCTATTGACTTGCCACCCATCTGATATAAAAAAAAAACCAAAAAACCACACACCATGTTTTTGAAAATTTGCTTGTGATCATATTTGTAGAATACAAAATTAGACATATTATTGCATATGCTTTAATTTTATTCTAGAATAAAAGCATATACCAAATGCCCTGTAAAGTATGAATTAAACATTCGATCAAACCATTCAAATTAATGCAATTCTACGTACTTATATGGAGTTAATATTTTTTGAGTCTTGCTAAGTATTACAGTTTTTGAGAGTGTTTCAAAAAAATACATTCTTTTGTAGTTAAAGAAGATTCCAAAGTTACAAGAGGTGAAAATCAACCACATAATAAAATATCAAACCAACAGGTAATTTCGTCTGTACTGAGTAAATGTATTCTTTCCTTGCCATTTGACTCTGATCTGATTTGTTATTTTACAGATTTGCCTTTAACTGGTCTCTTAGTTAATTTTTTAATAGGTACAATTTATTTTGGAGATTTTTTTTCAGTAGAGATTTTATAGACAGAACATGAGAGAAAGTGTGTAAGATGTATGATGATACCAAAGTATTTTTCTATTCCTCTCAGACTCTAAAGCTACACCGTAATGGGAAAACACAGATGCTGGGTTTTCAGGAAGCTGAAATCCTTTAAGGATATTACACTGTGAAAGCTGTTTGCATAACATTTTTAATATGATTGTGTTATAAAAAGTGATAGAATATTCAATAATAATTGCTGCAGTTTGTCTCAGAATTTTGCAGGTGTGAATAAGTACAATGTCAAACTTTTGAAAAGAAATGAAAGTCCCAACATGCCTGTAATTCAGAAGACTGCAGTTGATGGTCCCTGTACAGGTGGAAAGGTAGGAGCTAGATAGTTGATTTTCTTGTGCTCTTTGAATAACTTCAGTTTCCAGTCCGTTTTGTTCGAGTTGTTCCTGGTCACTTGTGTGCAAATTCATGTTTATAACAGAAGACAAATCTGTATAACTTTGACCATTCCTTAAATGAATTCTCTGTTCTTCAGTAAGTGCATATTTTTAGTAGGCAAACCTTGATGCAGCGTCTGGATGTCTGTTCACAGAACAGACATGACTCTGACCTGTCCAAGCGAAGAGAAAAAAAATCAGAATGAAAATAAAATTAACCTCAAAGTAATATATCCTTCCTCTTGCATCTACTTGTAACTATACTAAGTTGATGTACCTTTTTTCGTCTTTAATTTAAGAAGGACAATGAACTGGAAAACCTTCTAGCTTCTCTGAAAATTTCCAAAGAAAATGAAGTGCAGACTTGTTCTAAGGAAGCTACAAATGAAGAACATCTGTCACCACAGTCATTTGCAATGGTCTGTATCCTGCGGGAATCATTACATTGCAGTTTAGCCTCTGCTGTCTTAGCATCAGTGCTTCTATTGAAAGAAACTCCAGGAAACCTCATGCTGCTTTCTAAAACATATTAATGAGTTTTTAATTAGCTATTCTCAAAATTAGCAAACACATTTTTTTATGCTAGGATGCTGTTATCTGTGCTTTGATAAAATGTAACTGATTGCAAAAGAACAATTCAGCTTCTGTTACCAAGTATGATATTTAGAGTTAAGAAGGTCGTGGTGTCTGAATGGCAGCATGTCCCTGAGTGGTTTATTTTGTTTTTTAAAGAAAGGAACACGGATGCTCAAAGAGATTTTGAAGATAGATGGCTCTGATCTGGACACAAGGAATGAAGTGAAACCCCAAGTAAATGATGTCCCTGCTCCCTCTAGCAGACAGGATTGCCACGGAGCTGCTGTGCAATACAGACCGACAAAAAAAATGGGTACGTTTAGGCATCAGCTCAGAGTTCAGAGCTTCACCTTGTAGTGACTTTTTAGAGCACACCTTACAGCACAGTACTGCTTTTCAAAATGCAATAATGAAATGTTCATCTTTTTTTCAGTTTAGTTCTTTATTTAGATCTAAAATTCTCTTCCTATGTAGCCTTCTGTCACTTGTTAAACATTATGAAAATACTGGGGAAAAATTAAATATGCGGTTTTTTCCCTTTTTTCCTAATAACCAAGTTGCCATTCTTTCTGTGCAGGAAATGCTTGTGATACAGCTTTTTTTTTTTTTTTTTTCCTTTTGTCAGCTGCTTATATGAACAAGCCTTATAGCCCTGGAGGCCCTCAGAACACACCAGCAATAGAAACTGGAGGTCACCCTTTCGCTTGTCCACAGCCTGCACTGTCCACTGTTTCCGAACTGTCTCGTATTTGTTCACTTCTTGGAATGTCGCAACCAGATTTCTCCTTCCTAAAAACACCACAGGTAAAAAACCTTTCCTGCAAAAGTTCAACTTCTCAACTTTGTATCAACTGTCACATATTAAATATTTAGACTGATCACTGAAATACATCAGCAAATAAAACTTAACTCCCTCTGTCTTTGTAAAAAACAACCAAGCACCCAGATCCTCTGTTTCTGTCTCACAGTTTGTCAGCAATACAAATCCCCTCAAAAATCTTCTGTCATTTTTCTAGACCATGACAGTTTGCCACATAAAGTTGTCGAATGGTTTGTTGGTTCACGGGCCTCAGTGTCACTCCGAAGCTGAAGCGAAGGAGAAAGCCGCGTTTTTTGCTTTACAACGTTTGGTGAGGATGTAAAGAATCTTTGAAAATCTTTGTCTCTGTTGGACTGCATCTGTTTGTAACCCTCTGGTTCCTTCTTCATAGAGTTCTATAGGAGTAAACTTTGCTTCGCCTCCACCTCCACCAGTGTTTCCAAATTATCAACCACTTGGAGTTCCTGTTCCACCCGGATCAATTCCTCCAGTATTTGCACAACCCCCTGGTAAGTATTTGGCTGGAACACAGTTCAAATAACGTAATGATATTCTGTAATTGTAGTAGTTCTTCACATGAAAATTCATGTCTTCCAGAACCCTGATTTTTTTGGTCTTCATGTATGTACTTGTGTATCTGAACTGTTTTGAAAACAGTTTGTGAACCTCTTCTCATCAATATGCAGATGTTCAATACAAAGAATCATGTCTCTCCCAGTTATTTCTCTTCTTCAAGAATGTATTTATCCATTCAGTCTTAGGTGCTTTTTCCATTTTGGTATTTTTTTTTCCTTTAAAACAATAGAATTAGTTCAAAGCTGATAGTCCTAGTCCAGATTTCATGAGAAGTATCTTCCATGATATTCTACATGGATTCCCCCTCTGCCCCCCATATGTTTATGCATAATGTTTATCAATGCATTAGTTTTTATTTGATTATAACCAACTTTCACTGAAGGGCTACGTCACAATCCTGTTGTGCACAGCCAAACTTGAGCATGGTACATAACCCCCCCAAAAAATTGCCAGAAGTCCTAGGGCTGTTTCTGGCTCCCAGCTGTTTTGTGTGCTACTGAAGCTCACATTCACAGCTAGTAACTGATGAGCCAGCACAGATGTAGCATCCTAGAAACCCACATGGCAGCTGCTACATCTCTTCCCTGAGGTTTCTCTGTTGTTGACGTTTCTAAGGATGGCCTGAGCTTGCAGCCTATTGCTAATACAGTTCTCTCTGCTGAGGGTGTGAAGATCCTGTGTTCTGTGCACTCTGGAGTGCAGATGCCATAACTTTGTGCTCTCGATTGTGCTGTCCTCTAGGTGTAGTTCCGTAAAAGCAGAGCTGTTTGTTTGGTATGTGGGGGATGATAAATAAATACTTGGCTGTTTTCAAGTAAATATGAAGAATTATGAGGCTTTATTGGAAAGGTAAACAACATGAAGACAAATGTAGTTGGGTTGCTCTTGGGGAGCTTGTACCCTCTTTTGTGGGAAAGTGAGCTAAAAGTTCCTTATTTTTGTAGCTAATATGATGCCTCCTCCATCATCTCATATGTTTGGTCCAGTGTCCTGGGGAACTCCAGTGCCTAAGCATTATTATCCTGGCTCCTATCCAGGAAATGTGTCTCTTGCAGGAACGATACCAGTTGGTTCTCACAACCAGTTTATACCTCTGCAGGTAAGAGCAGCAGGTTTGTCTTAATATGGCATTTTTGTAAAAACTGTGCCTGTGTGATGAATGCAATAACACCCCCCCTGTGAAGTACTGTTTGTTATAAGAAAATTATTGTAAAAAATTGTGTGCATGTTTTCTGAAAGTGGAATATTTGCATTTTTTGGAGAATGCATTCTGTTAAATAATATTTATTTAATTTAAAGGTAACTAAAAAAAGGGCTGCTAGCAAGAAAAACTTTGAACTCAAGGAGTTTCAGAGTTCCCCTCAAGCTGCACCACTAAAGAATGAACAGCCAGTGTCTTCTGACCACATTCAGCAAGATAGTTCTTCAGCTCCTTTAAAATCTCCTCAAGCTGCTCAATCCACTGTTTCATTTCAAGACAATGTGGCTACTCCAAGTGTTCCTCATAACAAATCAACACCAAACACTTCCAGCAAGCGAAAGCCAAGAAAACTGGCTGTCAATTTTGGCGCACCAAAATCTTCAGAATAAATATGGTAGCTAGGTGTATTTTATCTTGAACTCTTCCCCCACTGTTATATTCTATCATTTAAAAAAATCAGAAATCTCTATTAAAAAGACCAGCCACTTTTAAGTATAATATAGAAGGAAATAGATTTTACTCGCTATGATTTTCAGGTTGTTATGAAAACTCTAAAAATTATGTTAAAACTTGTTTTTATTTTCACTTGGATTAGCAAGAGCCAGGAAATGCTGAGTTCAGGTTGCCATGCCCTCCCTTGTGCCTAGGTTTCTAAACAGTGGCTTACAGACTCTATGGGGTAAGCAGCAATAACAGTGGCGGCCTTAACTCGGGATTGCCCTGCTCTTTGGGAAGGATATGGAGCGGTAATAAGTTGGGCATCTAACACTGTTCAGTGTGACATTTTGTACTCTAGCTTATTTTTAAATAGTGTAAGAAGACAGAAAGGAAAAGTCATTTAAATGCAGCTTCTGTATTGGCTCTCCAGGTCCATCTGAGTTGAATCAGCGTGACTCAGAGCTAACTACAGTGAAACCGCCAAACCCGCTCTAAGCACCAGCTGCTGGGGTTTGTACTAGAGGGCAACAGCTTTACAACTTTGAGACCATAGGTGTTATTGTGTGTCTGGTGTTAGAGTGGCAAAAAGTGGTTGCTGATGCACAAGCTGTTCCAGGAGATTCATTTATAGGATGTTATTGAATAACAAAATATATTTGCGAAGTAGAGACCTCTTTGGTAAAGTACATTTAATTTTTTTAATCTATCAGTTTCATTGTTTTCCCGTGATAAAATGACATAGTTATCTACTACACATATGGATAGCTTCCTAAATGCCGATGATATCCTGATTTTTTTCTAAACTGTAGGAATGGCCAGAGTTTAAAGATGTCCATTTGTGCTGGATGATTGTAAAAGTTATGTTTACTTAGAGTCCTTTTCTTCCTTTTATAGTCTGTGCCCTGAAACTTTCTCTATACTAGGTTATTTTTTGTTACTAGTTACTTTTATTTTTTAGTTTTGTGATAGAAAGTCTGGGTTGCAAAATTGAATTATCGGAAACTGTTACTATTTGTTCCATAAGAATATTCAGACAAAAAGTTAAATTGCATTTTTGGACAGAACTGTCATTAGTTCATATAGGAAAAAAAGAAGGCTGAAGGGTCCTTGTACTATTTTTAACCCACATGTACCATTCTTGTGGACATAAATGTGAAATCTTTAGGAAAAAAATTGAAACTCTGGTGCTGCTTACTGACATGGATTAAATTTTATTTTTCTTCTTTATTTTAATCTCTTCTAGAAAAAATATTTTTCCTCTAAGGCCCAGGAAACAGAAATAAAGCATCCTTGAGTGATTCATTTTGTTGCTTCCAAACAGGTTTCATGCTGGATGTGCAAGTCTGTAGACTTTCTTTCATTTGTTCTTTGCCTCCATTTCTAGTGCAGTATCAAGTTTCACATTGTTACTGTGTTACAGGATTTTAAAATTTTCATTGCTCCAAAACAGCAGTATTTGTAGAATAGCAGCAAGCCTATAAAAAGGATCACAGGTAAAAACAAAGTTAAGAAATTTTATATCACAAACTATAAAGTCTATATGTAGTCTTAAATTACATTGATTTTGTTGTTCTGTTTGTAGCCATCTGGTCTCAAGAGGGTTGGAAGGGAAAGTTGTATTTTTTTTGGTGATTTATTGTCATTAGCAACATGAGACTGACCTGATGCTGCCATGCCAGGATTTGAGTCGTGTTTGTGTGAAATGCAGTTATGAGATGCAGGTAATAATCCCCCATGTCCTGTGTGAATTATCTGGTCATGAGAGAAAATACCTGTTTAGAAATTCCCATGATGGAGATGAGACTGTGTTAGATTCTTTCATCACTGAATTTTGATGTATCTGGACAGCCAATTTATGCAGAGTTTTTAGAAACAGAGTTATGAAGGACACTATACTCTTGCCAGTGAACGTAGCAATTTTTATTAATTATTCTACTTCAGACTAAGATTTCTGCTCCCTCTTCAAATGGAATTGCTTTATGTAGTATAAATAGAGGTTAAACACTTTATTCTGTAGCCACTGCATATTGTATTCGTCCCTGATTTTAAGTTGATCTCTTCTCTGATACCGCCTGCCTGGTGCCCAGTTAATTACAGTTCTACATGTCCTGGTAGATGTGACATTGCATTGATCTCTGCCAATGTCCCCCATGATTTCATTTTTATATTTTAACAAGGTCGTTATGTTTAATTCATACAGATATAAATTTAAGCATTTCTTTTTCTCATAGATAAAAAGTATTTTGTAAGCACTGGAGTTTTTCATTAGATCTTATACAGAGCAGTATTTTACTAAAAAATCCAAAAGGGAAGACTTTTATGTGCGCGTTTTTGTAGTTTCTGATTTTTTTAAAATAACTTTTCATTGTTTATCTGCCAAGTGAAATGTTTAAAATTTGCATATAAATGGATACAGAATGTATTTTTTGTGCTGTTTAGTGTTAAGTGTGCATTTGCAGATTTTTAGCATGTAGTTGCACAAAGGAATGTGCAAAGATATTTTGAAATATGAATATATGCTACACTGAAGGAAAAACATTCATAAAAGTTAAATGCTATATAGAACTCTAATGCAATAGAGTAATTTTATAAACTGTGTCTGTGTCTGCTTGGATTAAATATTGAAACAAGAAACATTACCTATTTTCACTGTTTTATTTCCAAATACTATATGGGAACTGCTGTATGCTCCAACCCAAAAGTTTAAGATAGAAATTAAATCTCATGAAGCCCAGTTTCTGTGATTCTCAGAAGTAGCATCTGCCCTCCTGAGCTGTTTCTTGATGACTTTCAACTATAACTGAGATAAAAATACAAGGTTTTTTCTAAAGGCTGTTGGTCACGTTACAGTTAAAAGCATTCAATAAGATACTCATCTTCCAAAGTTTCTTTGCCCTTTGTCACCAATTAGATGGAAAAAAAAAAAAGCTATAGCGAAGTCAGTAAGATTACTTTCCAATAAGTTCAATTCTAGTGATTCTGAACAAGGTGCAAAACCAGCTGATGGCTGAAAAACAGCAGAAGCCATGGTTATCTGGAAATATCTGACATCTATTTCTGTACCTGGAACAAAACACTGTGCTGAGACTTTTGCTGGTTGTTAGAATTTGTCTTTTGCCAACTGCAGCACCAGCTTTTCATGTGGAGAGATGTTATTTTCTTTCTTGTAGCTTACTGTGTGAATTAGCTTGTTTAAAAGCCACTCACACAAAGAATGGAGTACGCTCTTGGCATGACCAGCTGCTGCAGCTTTGTGTGACTGTGCGTGCAGTGTGGGGTGTCTATAGGGAACAGTCTGGTTGTGCACACACTCAGGTCATAGTGCTCTTCAAATTATTAGTCAATGAACTTTTAAGTACTGCACTTACCCTGCATGGCGAGTTCTGCCCCCTTACTTTTCCATCTCCATATGTAGCATTAAAGAAAAGAGAAACAAGTAAACGGAAAACTTGAACGTATATTGGTTAGGGCATAATAAATACTGCATGGACACTCCCATTCAAAAATTAAGGGACTTCTGTTCAATTTCCTGTAGTTGATCTGAACTGTACAGGTGAGTGAGGACTCTCAAAGAAGGAATTGTTACTTACAATAAGGATGTTGTTCTATTCTTTTTATTTGCAATGTGATCTCCATGTGTATTCTGTAATCAGCCTTCCTTACTACTGAGAGACAGTTATGTTCTTCTCTTTCTGTCTCTGGAAAAGGGGACACAGTGACACCAAGGGCATAAGGGCAGTCTGAATACACACTCTTGGCCAAAAGAATTCAAATTCAGGTGCATGAGGACCCATGACTATTGAGACTGTAACTGATAAATGTTTTGAAGAATCGGATCTTGTGAGGTAAGTAGCTGTTGTTTATTAACAAAAGAATCCATGGTTGCAACAACAGTTCCTTATTGCTGCCACTTTTTGATGGGGTGCTTATTCATATTTTTTTAAAATTCACAAATTTTCTGGTTTATTTTTGCTTTGAAAGGCTGTACATATCAAAGGAACACAAGAAAGAGTTGCAATGCCATCAAGTGCAAACAGTAAACCTGATTCTATTATTTGACAGGACAGAGAACATTTTCCTTTAAAAGTTATTTTTTTTTCTGGTAGAACTTGGTCAGTAGCATCACTGCATTGGCAATGTTTTATGGAAGTTGATGTTCACACTTAGTCCTGCATTTTCTGTAACTGAACAAAAGACAAAGGCTGGCAAAAAAACTCCAACAAAACCAAAGTGTAATTTCTGTGCAAGTAATAATAAAATTCAAAGTCATCAACTTTTAGCATGTTGAGGGTACATAACAAAGCAAAAAGTGTGATTCCAATGGAACTAAGTGATCTCTTTATGAGTAACTTAGCATATTTTAGATTTAGCAATAAGCTGGGATAGAAGGTGACATTTACTATTAGTTCCTGATGTTTCTTCCAGTACCGATTTCTTTCAAACAGATGAAATGTTTTGTCAGTCATCGAAACTTAACTCAGCAGGGTAAATGGAGGGCAGTGTAGGCTGCTGGAACCTGTGAGTTTACTGAGCTGCTGCCTTCTGCATTTTTCTCAGTTTAATTTTTTTTCCTTTTTGTTACCTTTGCTTTCTTTTCTAATTTTTTAATTTTGTTTTTAATGGCTAGGTCTTATTGAAACAACAGTTTTTAGGTGCTTTTTTATCCCTTTAGCCTCTGGTATATCCATTCTCTTCTTCTGACTAAGCCTCATTAACGGCCATTTTTTTCTGTCTTTATTTTTAGATTTTTTTCCCTATGAATTTCAAAATCAATGTTCTTTTAAAGAGCTGTTCAACCCTGAATTTTCTAGGTACTGTGACCATCAGATATATATACACACACATATATAAACAGGAACTTAATCTCTGTAAGAAAGGAAGTTGTTCATAGTTACATAATTTTTCAGTCCACATAACAAATCTTTAAGAGACATCCAGAGGATGATGGACATTATCTTGTTAATACACATTGCATATCTCCAAATGCAGATATTCCTTAGGTTGGGTAAAAGTAATGGGCAAATAATGGGCAAATAATGAAACAGCAACAGAGTAAATACACTTCACTTGCTGTGGTAGATAAATTCTTGGCTTAAAACTTGATTGTCCAAAGTCCACCTCATTTCCTGTTAAAGGTTTCTTCTGTTGCAGAGCTGGCAGCAAGGAAGGACTGCTTGTGCCTCGGGCACAGATTTGATGTGCAATTCCCTATTAAAAATACAGGCTTAACCAGTCTCTTATTATTTGCTCCCACTGAGTCATGCCAAACTTTTTGAATAGCCACATTATGAACCATATCAAGGAATTACTCTGATTGGAACTCTTTCCCCTGTGCTATTTTTCAGAGAGTTCATTGTGGAGCCCCAAGACCAGCTGTGTTGTACCATTTTTGTAGCGTGAGGGCAGGATGATTAAGCAAGAATGGAACTGCTTAAGAAACACCCTGTGACTGCCTAAAGCTGAAATGACACACAAGTCTAACATGATCTATTAAGTGATGTCACTGTATGTGGTTCTGTCTGTTGACTTTGAGGAGAGTGGTAAATTCTGGCAGGAGTACAGGAGGAACTGCTGAGAAAGGGTCATATGGTAAATTATTGCAGCATTTGCCTCAAGATCATCACTTTCATTTTGGGCTGTCTGTAGAGTTTCTAGGCGAGGGTTAATGAACGATGGATATGAGCTCCACCAGCCAGTGGATCAGCAGAGATTAGTGGGCTCTTTCTTATTTAAGTGCAAAAGGA
This sequence comes from Pseudotriccus pelzelni, assembly GCA_035584735.1. Taxonomy (NCBI): domain Eukaryota; kingdom Metazoa; phylum Chordata; class Aves; order Passeriformes; family Tyrannidae; genus Pseudotriccus; species Pseudotriccus pelzelni. The sequence continues at coordinate 14,863,980 of JAWMRA010000009.1, forward strand.
CTAAAGGCCCTGAAGTCAATGCTTCATAATGTTAAAACTTGTTAAAAAGGTAGAGCTAAGGAAATGGGTAAAACGGTAACTCAGTTTGATGAGGCAGTAGTATAGATACATCTTGACAAAATATAGCTAAGGAAGAAAAGATAGTGAAAAAACCTCTGCATTACAAGTTTTGTGTCTTGCTCTCCTAGATGGCAGTAGCTGGAATCCTGTTAGCAGTGCTAGTGAGAAGTTTGGTTGATTCATACTGGAAGCCTGGGGTGAATGAAGAAGTTTCTATGTATCGGTCACAACAGAAATGCACTGGACAATACCTGTATTTTAAAGAAAAAATAACTATCCAAAATACAGTTTAATTAATAAATTGGAAATTTTATTTAATAATCTGGTCCTAGCAAATGTCCATACTGTCTCAAGATCATGTTTTCCTTCTGGCAGTCAGGTCTGCTGGGTCTGTATCAGTCCCATCTCTCAGGGCCTCTGGGTAACTCCCTCTTGCTCTAAAGTGCATTTCTTGCTGACTGAAACATGCTGAGTATGATAACATTGCTTACAAATATTTAGTATAAATTACTCATAGTCGGGGTTTTGCTCTCCCTGCCAGCCATGAAGGATCTTCCTGACCCTGATGTTCTGCCATTTGATTGGTTTTCCTTAATAACTCTTTCCTTTGCTACAGCGTTGGACAGGTCCTTGGAGTGCCTCCACTCCTTCATTTGGTTTGATAGTCCAGTAAAAGATAAGACCAGTCACGCTTTCCAGAGATGAGGATTTCAGCAGAGAAGATGCAGAAGTACAGGACACAGCTGCTGCAGTGCTGGGTACGTGCCCCCAGGTGTGTCAGCTCTCTGCCTGGGAGCAGTGAGGTGGCACCTGCATGTTCTCACTCCGACAGGAGGACTTAGGGTGGTGGTAGAGGTTACACAGGCTCGTTATCAGTGTTGCAGCACAGTATAAAAGGAACAAGTCCATATGTGTTCACTTCAAATTGACTATTTCTTGTCCGTGCCAAGATTTACTTGGGGGGTTTATAAGTGCTGGTGATAAGATTTTTCTCTGAGAGTGACAGAGGTTTTCAATAGATGAAGAGTGTGTGGGAATGGTATTATTTATGACAAAACAACAGAAGTAAATGCCAGATAAGTCATGTGTGGACAAGCTATACATGTCTGAAAGCCCATTGCCTCCTCTATTGCATTACTTTTATCACTATACAAACAGAACAATAATATAGAATTTGTATTTCATAAGCCTCTCATAAATTAAGCAATTTTAATACATGATGTCTATAACTGAGATTATATATGCAATGCAGTTTTGCAAGTTGGTTCATGTTATCTTTTTTCCACCACGTACACATCTAAATTCTTGGTTAACATATTGCGCAGAATTTAAGATCTGCAAGAAGAAATCTGCTTACAGTCACTTCCATGCAATCAGAAGGGTATGTATTTGTTACATTAAGAGCATGTAAAAGAAGAAAGTAACCTGCACCTCCATTTTCTTTTTGAAGTTTTGCTTATCTTGCAGTAAGACAGGTCCCACTTGCATTGATACTGTAAAAACACAAAGGATGTCTAGATGCAATTTCCCATTTTTCTTAAAGCTTTTTAGTTTTTAATATTTGGAGAGATTTTAGCCTTTTATAACAGTTACATGTGTTGCATCTTAATGAGGGAACTTTCTTTGGGAGTTTTAAATAATTATTAATATGCTCTTTTCATAAATTAGTTTGAAGGAAAGTAGTCTTAATCAGATAATTAAATGCTTGATACCTTTCTCTGACATACCTCTGTTGGCTGTATTACTCGTCAAGTTATAGTCAAAGAGAATATGAAAGTCCAAGAGATTGTGACTTTTTAATGTTCCTTAGGGAGGAGAGGTAAAGCTAAGTCATTCCTTGGCTTTCTCTTTCATGTGTCTTCACTCCCCTGTGATCCAAACCTTTGTCCCAATGACCTCTGCAACTGCCCATGTGAGGTGAGAAGCCTCTTCTTAATGTGGCTTTCACCGTTGTTAGTATTTCTGGTTTAAAGGTCCAACCATGTCAGAGTGTTATACCACATAATACTGTTTTTTGCTCGTAGTAGAGTACTTTGTAAGAGGGATCAAACCAGAAGTGCAAGAGGTAAATACTTTTCAATGTATTTGCTTTTGCTTTTTCTGCTCTAATTATTAAAAGAGATAAAACTAATTGACTAATTATTCTGATTAAATTTGGGTTAAAACTAAATTCTGTTGATGCTAGTTTGGGGTTGAGCATCCTGAATTTTATTTGTTAACTGAGAGTATTTCTGGTTGTTTCTGTTTGAGAACCACAGCCCCATCTCAGAGCAATATGGGAACATTTCTGTCACTAACTCTGTTCCAACCGTGATATTAAAAGCGGTTCCCTCTATGATGCAAACTGATGGCCCTAGAGAATTGCTGCAGCCGATGACTTTGTGTAACTACGTGCAGTTTGTTCGCTGATGCTCATTGCCTTCAGTGACAGATCCCGGGAGGAAACAGAACTCGTTGTTTACTGTGAGGAGGAGCTGGGGTCAGGTAGGCAGTTCGCCAGGACTCGACATCGCACCGCGGGCACATATCCCCGCGGCGCTCGATGAATTTTCGCCTTTTCGAAAGCCCCGTAACGTTTCGCGTTTAACTATAAAAGCCTTTCACGTGCATTTGGTGGATTTACACAGAGCCTGCACGCGGGGCTTCGCCTTGGCGTTCCTGCCCCGCTCGTGGGACCCCGAGGCGGAGGGCCCGTGCCCGGTGAGGGAGCGAAGGGCGGGGCTGCCCCGCCCGCGCTGGGCTCCGCCCCGGGCCCGCGGCCTGCGGAGGCCGAC
>JAWMRA010000009.1:14866860-14893351 GCA_035584735.1 Pseudotriccus pelzelni
GCCCCCGGCGGGCGCCACCTGCCCGCCCGGCGGCCCCGCCGCGCCGCCCGCGCCCATAGGCCGCAGGGGCGCCCGCCCTCGGCGGGCTGTGGCGGGCGCGGCCGCGCTCAGTCCGCGTTGAGCGCCGGGCCGCGCTGGGCGATGCCGTGCGGGCAGCCCGACAGCGGGGCCGGGGCGGCCCCGGCGCGGTACGTGCTGGGGGTGGACGTGGGCAGCACGACGGTGAAGTGCCACGTCTATGACCGCGCCGCCGCCGTCAGGGGCTCCAGCTGCAGGAAGGTGAGTCCGGGTGGGCTCCGCGGCGCTCCCTCAGCTCGGCCCGGCGGCAGCAGCTTGGGGCGGCACCTGCCTCGGGAGCCGGGCGGGGCCGGACGTGCCGGCTCTGCCCGGAGCGGTTCCGACCCGCTGGCCCCCGGCAGCCGGCGGGTCCCTTGGCTTGTCCTGGTGCGCTCCCCTCCCCAGGGCCCCGCGGGTGAAGGGAACCCGCAGCCCCGAGCCCCGCAGGTACCGCCGGAGCGCTCGCCCCCTTCTCTCCCGCCCACCCTGCCCTGTTACCTTCGCTTCAGTCGCTTCTCGACTAATTCCTCTCGGAACAAAACGACTGTTGTTCGCAGGGCATAGCTGAGGCTTGCGTAGGACTTGGCGTTCACACGCGTCCCATCGTGTAACAGCGCCGCGTGAAAAAGTGTTAACTTTGAAACAGGGATTTCGGGCTGCTTTTGGTTTGTGCTGATCGTGATTTTAGGATCGAGAGAGCCTCCGGAATTAACTTTTTTACTATTAGCTGTTGCAAGGAAAAGCTTGCAGTGAGAAGAAGTGTAAAAGTTTGATGGATTTCAGAGGTGGAAGCAGCTCCTCTCGGTGGAGCTGACCCTCCCTCCCGCTGGAAGCCCCTCCAGTGGGTGATCCCTGCCCTGCTGAGCCTTCTGCTGGTGAGGAGCTCACAGGCATCCACGTCTGAGTTCCGCAGTGGAGCCAAAAGGCTCTCTGAGCATCTGCTTTCCAATTTGCAGCTCTGAAAGGGGTTTGCAGCCTCCGAAGTTCCTGGGGGTTTGGGCTTCTTTATTCCCTCTGAACAGAGGAAGTTTTCTAGAGATCACACACCTGGATTCAACTATGTTCTAAAAGTTAACACTGTTGTTTCTTCTCTTACAAGAGATCCAGAAAATTAAGAAAAAGAATCCCAAAGCAAATTTGTTTGCAGCAAGTTGCACAAGAATGCTGGCTTCTGTGAACTAGGGAGCATAATAATGTTGTGTTTCCTGAACAGGTGGAGTCGCTTTATCCTCGTCCTGGATGGGTTGAATTAGATCCTGAAGTGCTGTGGAGTCAATTTGTTGGTGTAATAAAAGAGGCTGTACAAAGTAAGGGCTTAAAGTTTGAGAAATCAATTATTTATAAAAATTAGTAAAAAGTCTGTTAGATAATAAAATTATTTTTAACTAGTATTGAAAATTTATCACTGAGCACAGGTCTGCAGCGTGCTTTAAGGCCTATTCAGTCATTATGTAAAATAGGGCATTTGACTGACCTTTTTCCTTTCAGTGGGGCCAGATCAGGATTGAAGTAGAACCAGTGAATACTTGATTTACACATCAGTGACAGCACCTTGTTGCTCCAGCTTTTTGTATATGCATCTTTCCCCAGTGTCCCGCTTCCTCCACATGCTCTGTGTATGAACAGAGCGTTGGCTTGTTCCCCTTCCAATGCCCCATTATTCCACTGCCACTTTGTATGTGTGACTGCCAGCTGTATGAGAGCCTGAACGCAGGATGCTGCAGAGTTGTGCTTGCTCCGCTGCAACCTGATGTTCCCACTTTTCCCACTCAAATTACTAACAGTTCTTACCATCCAATTTCTGTATTACTCTTCTATTTGTTACTTTAGCCTAGAAGTTCCTAGTATTCCACACGCTGAATGCACACAACTCCATTTTTTGCCAAACTTCTGATGTGGGTTTTTTCCCTTTTTTCTGAATGTTGCTCTATCTCTGCTCTTGCTCTCTACAACTGCCATAGCTTTCACGTTAATCCAGCTCCAGTGTTCTGCAATCCAGCGTGGATCTCCTTTGTTGCCACCCTGGTGCTGTGAACCTGTTCCTCCCATTCAGCCTCTCTTGCAGTTTGGTCTCCAAGTGTTGCTCTGGCTCAAGCCAAAACTGCTTGTCTCTTCCTTTGGAAGGCTGCCTAGGGAACAGGGAAAGTCACCAGGTGTAAGCTGATTATTTTGGGCTCTTGGTTTGTTTTCTCAGTAGCCACAACTGTTCTGTCACGAGAATACCAATGCCACCTCAACCCCCGAAGACCTTACTGTTTTCCTTCACTCCCATTCTGTGAGGCAAATCAGGAAGCAGGATTTTTCAGCTAGTTTTAAAAGGGGAAGTTTATCTTGTGGCCAAGCTAGGTGCACTGTTGGCAAGTCATTTTTAGGTCATTTTTAAGTCATTTCTGACCTCACACTGCTGTCAAAAGAAGCAGTCCCACCCTCCTCTTTACAGGGTTGTCTCAAGTCCAGAGCAGCTTCCTGAGTCGAATCACTGTCCGGTTGTTTATGCCAGCAGAGCTTCACCAGTGTTTTTGCTGGCACAAGAGAGGGTGTGGTACCAGGGGCAGGAATGACTGTCTGAGGCAGGAGGAAGGCACAGCTACACTTGGGTTTGCAGGGTTTGTGGAGCTAAATGTGTGATTCCATGTGCAGGTGGGTGAGCTGATGAAGTCCAATCCTACCTAAAGGTGGAAACTCTTGGCTGCACAGTCTCATCCCCCTCTCTTACTATGTTATTGCATCCAAAAGACAGGTTAGCGGAAAAATATCCATGTTTGTCCTTTGGTTTGTTTTTCTCTGATGGAAATTCACTCATGTAGGCATGTGGAGAGCACGATAGCTGACACAGGGAAAGCAGTGGGAGCATGCAGGTTGTGGAGGTGGGGAGGAGTAACACATGCTACTGATACTTAGTGAGCTGTGGCAGTACTCTGGAAAAGAAATACTGCTGTTCTCAAGCCACCCACTCCCAGGTCCTCCTCCCATACACTCCCGCTACCAGCAGCACTTGTGCAGGCGGGTGGAGCAGGTTGCCTTACGAAAGCACTGGTTTAACTTTCAGCTGATCGAGGACTTGATAGCACTGCCTGCAGGAATGCAAGGATGGGGCAAAGGAAGGTGCTGAAGCACAAGTAGAGTTGGACTGCACAGGATGTGCCCTTTCCCTGTGAAATCCTTTCTGTGGTTGTCACTGAGAGGGTGGTGGGTGTAGAGTCCCCAGGACATGCTCACACAAATGTAACTTTGCATGGGAAAGTTGACATGAGAACATGTATGAGCAAGACATACTTAACCTGTGATTTGTTCAAGTAACTGCACAGAGAGCCCCTCAGAGTAACAATACTTAGGACAGAATAGCAGTCTGTCACTTAAGTGGAATTTCTTCATGTATATTTCTTCATGTAATCTTGCTACTGGAAGCATGCACGGTGGTACTTAGGAAGCTGATTACAGCTGCTATGAAAATAGCTGTGGACATATTTAATTACTTACAGTTATATATATTAGAAAAAATGTTCTATAACAGTTATTTGAAGGTAAGTAAGGTTTAACAGCAAAGTTGGTGTACACCCAAATGTATGTTTTTAAACTTCTGATTTTGAAGTATACTTTGCATTCAGTGGTACATGGTTTAAGCAAATTTGTTTTTAGGAATTTTGAAAGGTTGCTTAAGAAATATTTAAAGTGAGACACGTCATTATCAAAGTGATGGAAAGAATCAGGACATATTGACATTAATCTCTTTACTGCCTGCAGGATCGATCTAGTTTTGTTTTTTTATGACAATTCTTTTTGTAAGTCTGTAAAGGTACTTCTGTTTGTGCCTTCTTTTGCATTCATCCATGTGAAATGCACGTTTTAATTGGTTATATAGGGTTATGCACTCTGCCTGCCTGTCTCTGGCATTATTCCTATAGAGTATCAACAGGCCTTTCAGGAGGCAGAAAGGTCAGTGTGCCACAACTGCCTTTGGAAAATACATAAGTTTGTTTATCTGCTTTGGAATCAGTTGTCTGACTGGGAGTTCTCTGACATTTCACTGCTCTAGCCACTTAATTGGGCAGCCTGTAGAGATTTATATTCTCTTAAACTGCTAATTTCCTAAGTATTCCATAGATTTTATAATTATATTGGAGAAGTATGTTTGTTTGTTTCTTCAAATAAATGCCTTTTTTTTTTTTCATTTGTTTGGTTTTTAGCTGCAGGGCTTCACATGGGGCAAATTGCTGGTCTTGGCATCTCCACACAGAGAGGAACTTTCATTACATGGCACAAGTATGTATATTGTGTGTTGTTTCAAATGATTTTGTATTCATTTACATTCATGGGCTGGATGGCAGCAGGCTGTAGAAATGTTGAACCGTCTTAAGTCACAACCTGAAAGTAAAAAATGTCAGTCGCTCCTGTTCCCTCGTGTTTGCACAGCCACACCTTACAGCCATTCAGAACAGTCTGTAAGTCTATGGCCTTTTTGTTCTTAATACTTTGGAAGAGCTGAACACATACGTATTTTTTATTCCTGGTGAGAAGCCTAATGTTCCAAGTGTCTGTGTGCTTATCTAGTAACTCCTTGAATCCATCAGGAGGATGCACTTATTTTGGGAATTGACCCAGTGTTAATTGTCCTGATTGGAAATGGTGAATGATATTGAATTTCTTGGGCAGTCTGTGTTCTGTAGTTTTAAAGGGGAAATGTCCCAATACTGTTTTTCAGGAGGACAGGGAAACCTTTTCATAATTTCATAAGTTGGCAAGACATCAGAAGTGCTGAACTTGTGGGTTCCTGGAATAAGTCACTTCTGCTGAAGGTAAAACTGTGCTAATCTAGATACAGCTTGGATTTATTAGAGCTGTTCCGTTTTCATGACAAATAAGAGCAGTATATGGAATACTGCAAGTGTCCTGTTCACATGGTAATGTGATGTGCTGTAGCCTAAAAACGTTTAACTGAGCAATATCAGCATGGAATATAGTGCCAAGGAAAAAAATGCAGTACCGATAGCCTGCAGGCAATTACTTATGGGAAAAGACACCTGTAGGTCTTAATGTGCCCTTTGTTACTTTTTAGTCTCTTTGTTATATTAAAATGTTGCATGTTAACACTGCTACAGCATAGTTTTTGGCTGTAGGCGGGTAGTTTTTGCTTGGCAGTGTTTGGGGCTTTTTTCTTGTTTGTTGGTTGTTTTTTTTCCCATGCTTTTTGCTCAGATTATCTGTTGAAGGTGTATTTTGTGCTGCTCATGGCTTGTGCTTCATACCTTTAGAAGAGAAAGATTTGCTCCAACTGGAAAAACAGAAGTTACTTTTCCTCTAAGTGGAGACTAACTAGCACACTCACCATAAGAAATTAAATTCTTGGGTTTGCCACTGATTTCCTTTTTGAACACTTCATTTATGATTAAATTCTGCTCAATTTGTTAAGTCATGATTGAGCCTGTCAACTGTAGAACTTTCACTGGAATAACAGTGTGTGAAGCTGTCAGCCACATCAGGCGTTGTGCTCATGTAGGTGACCAGTGTTGGTGGTGCAGAGCAGTGTTCCAGCAGAACATGGTTCTGTGTTCTGTGTTCCAGCAGAACTTGGAAAAACAGACTTTAGTGCAGCTGCTCTTCCCTGTGGTGTGTGTTTCAGGGAGGCTGTCTGTTAATTTAATATCCTTACCTGATCTTACACAAGAATAACTCTTAACAGAGTTTTAGCTTTCTAAATCTAGTCTTGTGTCAGCAGTTTTCACCTATGTTGTCATCCTTTAAAGATAATTGATCAGAAACCTTTAAAGGAGAGATTAAACATTAAGTAACTGTTTTCTTTTGAAACAGGTAATCCATGTTATTTTTACAGTGCTTCATTTCTTGACTGGGAATGATCGATATTTGGCAGCAAGTTTTCTTACTTTTTCAACACAACAAACTTCTATGAAGTTGTCATGGGTTTTTAAAAACATACCTGAGGTAAGCTGGAAAGGGAACAACAACAGCTTTCTCAAGTGATGATAGTGGCAGGTGACTTGGAGCTGGTTTAGGCCAGGTTGGATGGGGCTTTGAGCAACCTGGTCTAGGGAAAGGTGTCCCTGCCCATGGCAGGAAGGTTGGAAGTGGATGATCTTTAAGGTCCCTTCCAACCCAAACCATTCTATGATTCTGTGACATTGGCTGTAATTGCTTTAGATTTGTCTTGTTCTTCTCCTCAGAAGAACCAGAGGGACTTTCATCTGTGTTAATGTTCAAAGCCTGTCCACCTAAATAGTGGCTTGTATTCACTATAGTATATTGTATTCACTTCCTTCATACATAAGAAAGATAAAGAAATCACCTTATTTCACTTGATATAATTATACAGTAGAATTAGTAATGGTACTCTGGTTTAAAGCTGTTTGCACTTTAGTTTGGCATGACAATTTTATTTATTTTCAACAAGCACTCTAATCTTTCCACTCTGCATTATCCCAGTGTTTTGCACTTTCACAAATAATATCGTATATTATTTGGTTTGCATTTTGTTGTAGTGTGAATGGGAAAATGCACATAAAATAAGTTGTGCTGGAATAATCTAATGGCCTAATAAGCCCTGAGCTATTTGTTGCTATATTCGTCGCTCTAATCTTTACCATTTTCCTTGTTTCTACCCATAGTATTTATAACCTTAGTCATTGTATTTTCTATGGTAATTTCAAGTAATTTTTTAAAGAAAATTGTTATCAACCATTTTCTATCCAGTGTAAAGAAAACCCAAAGTCTTTCAAGTTTTGACTGTCCCAAAGCCACCTATTGAGAAGGTCAAGTACAATTTTTTACGGGTATGTTTTTGTTGGACCTGTTGCAAATGTGAGGTGTGAATCTGGTGGGTTATAAAAGTGAAGGTCGTGCAGCTGCTGAGTTTTCAGTGTGAGATCAATGTTCTCCCACATTTTTTCAGGCGCTGATACTTCAAATATATGACTATCAAACCAAGAAACTCAGAAGATCCTGGCTCTCGATTAGAGCCATGTGTTCAGTTATGTTTTGAGATAATTAGTTTGTATGTTCTGTTTATGAATTCTGTAGTTGTAAACATTATCACTTAGTAGAAATTAGATGAAACTCGAATTTTCCATTTTAAAGGGGTATAAGATACCAAGGAAAACAACATTTTGAACTCCTTAGAGAAGTCATAAACAAGAAAAATATTTTCTCATTAACCATGAAGAAAATCATAAAAGGCATTAGAACACATATTTCTCTTTATTGTATCCAGTTGTAAATACTTTTTGTTTGTATGTATATTTTTTCCCAGGCTGAAGAAGCTGCCAAAAAAAACAACTGCTGCTTTGGGACAATTGACACATGGTTACTATATAGATTGACTAAAGGTGAATGTTACAGTTCCTCTTAAATGTCAATAAAATGCACTGGAATCTAAGAGATAATGTTCGTAACTTATCATTTATATATCCTAGAATTCAAATACTTTTTTTGCAATTTGTGCTTTTTGATAATCGATAAATACTTTAATGTGTTGACTGTTAAAAAACTCACTAAATTAAATATTCTTTGGGCCCTGCCTGGAAGGGAAATAATTATTCGATGTAATCAAGCTTTTAAGAGTATAGGATTTAAAGAGGGCTAACAGAACTAATTGGTGTTGTTTGAAGTACCTGTGAAAGCAAAAAAAAACCAAAGAATTGTTACAAACGTGGAAGAATTTCACGTTTTTGTCCTGAGGGCTAATGCTGAGCAATCAGATGGGTTATGATTGAGAGTTTTGCAGTTGGTGAGGTGTGTGTTGGCTCTTCTGTCCAGGTTCATGAGGGGAAACGAGGTCATTATTGCCCATTGTAGAGAGCGGCAGGTGAAGTCTCTGTGCTCATGATATCATTGTGATTTTGCTCACCCACACTCAGTTTATATTTCATGGGAGCCAATGAGATGTTTAAAGGAAACTCTTAAATGTCTGGATATCTGAAAGTCTTGCTTTGTTCTGTTTTTTTCCTGGTAGGTTCTGTGTATGCTACAGATTACTCCAATGCCAGTTCTACAGGCATTTTTGAACCCTTCACGGTATGTGCTGTTCTGGGAAAATGTTGTTGCTGTTCCTTGTCCTTCTGAGAGGATTGCTGACATTTTTGCTTTTTCCATTTCGTTTCAGAAATGTTGGAGCCCCACTTTGTGTAATCTGCTTTCTCTTCCAATGTCTATTTATCCACCAGTGAAAGACACGAGGTAACTATGAAGACATAATTAAAAGAATATGATAACTGTTAAATTAATTGCCTGTATAAAAATATTGCATAATCTGCAGAGGCAGAGTTATATGCAGGTACACAAAGTTACTTGTATATGCAGTTATACTTTATGTAGAAATATATGAAGTCCAGAGATTATTTTTACTGTCAGTGTTTCTAACAGTAGTTAGTGATAGTTTTTATGTTTTCTTTAAAATAAATCAGTAGCATCACCTTTCATATGTGATGCAGACTCAGGCCTTATGTACCTAGATTTCATTTTAACACGAAGTTCAATTTAGTATTGTGATGTTTCTCCACAACATTTGTTTTAAGCTTCAACTTTGGATCAGCGGACTCTGAAATATTTGGGGTACCTATTCCAATAATGGCACTGGTGAGTGAAAATATTTTCTTACTGAAATCTGTGTATTTCTACCTAGACTGTGTATCTGGCTTTGATTTAGTACTTGCTTCCTTTGCTATGACTTAACTACAGTAGAATGGGTTGTTGAATTTTTCTCCAAAAACTCAGTTAACATCCTTAGGGGAAAAGGAGGAGAGAGGAATGGGAAGGGATTTCTCGAGATTGAGGTCCGTTAAGGTTAGTGAGCAAATGGTTAAGCACTGAATGTAGGACTCTAAGCTCTGGTAATGTGTGTTGTGTCTCTGGCTTAAAATCAGTTGTTCTCTACAAAGTTGTGCAACTGAGTCCACTTTGCCTTGACTTCAGTAAGACTGCACAAATATAAGAGTATTTTTTAATAGATCTACTTGTGGTCCCTTTTATATATTTTTTTTTCACTAAAAGTAAGTGGCAGATGACATGTTCTTTCCTCGGTAGTTAGAATTTGGAAGAGAAAAAGTCATTATTTTTCTAAAGTGATGACTTGTAGCAAAATCTGCTTGAACTGAGCTAAGTGAAAAAACTGTCACCTGGGTAATTTGAATTTTTCCTGCTATTTTTAAAGAACTGTAGACTAAATTAATCTGTAAATTTCCTGTTTCACCAAGACAAAAACATAAATACATACATTTAATTACCATTATCATTGTTGAAAAATTGAGCATGGTACAGGAGGGTTATCAGGGTAAAAGGAAGGCAAGACCTCAAAACTTCAACTTTCTATTTGGAGAAAGAAGAATTCAAGCCAAACTACTCTGTTGTGCTCTCTGGGATTGCAAATGCCCCATTTATTCCTTGTCAAATATTAAAACATGAAATATTGCTTTGGTTTCTATAACATTTTCAGCGTTGCAGGCAACGCTACAGACATTCCTGTTGTGTCCAAACCTGGTGTAATTTGGTGTTTGTGATAAGTCTGACTGTTGGAATGACCTGTAAGTACTTCAGAAATTGTGTACGAATCCTCTCTGACTGCTCAGTTCCTGAACCGTTACTTGTGTTCAGAACTCTGAACCATTTGCAGTGATAATTTAAACCCGACAGCACTGCAGGTTGGTGGTTGACAGCCAGCTTGTCACACTGTTTCTGTTGGTCTGACAGGTAGCTGATCAGCAGGCAGCTATGTTTGGAGAATGCTGCTTCCACCCAGGAGACGTTAAAGTGACAATGGGAACGGGCGGTTTCTGGAATGTGAATACTGGAGAGCATCTCTTTGCATCACAGAGAAGTAAGATAGTGAAATTTAATTTTGGAGTATTTCATTCTCTCAGCTGTTCCTTGATAGCTGTTAATGATGAGGGTACATAAAGGGATAAAATAGAGCTGTGCTTTTCCTTCTATCTTTAGCTGTAGGAAACCAGCTTGGGGGTGCTGGTCCACAAGACTGTGGAGATTTTTAATTAGAAATATACATCTTGGTTATCCTGAAATACGCTTCTCAGGAAGAGAACTTAAGAACATTACTAGTAATTATGTCTGCTACCTGCATCCCTCCCTCTTTTATTTTTTTCTTCACCTGTTCTTGATAGCAGTATTATACAGTAGAAAATTGGAGAAAAGAGGGATTGGTCCTCTGGCTTCTCACATCAAAAAGTTGCAGTGGATCAAGTTCCTCCCCTTGAGCCCTTAGGCATCAAATTACCTGCAGTGAGATAATGCAGGATTAACAGTTATTAGTTTTCTTTTAAAACACTAGAAATGGTCAATGTCTTTCTAGTGTTTAAAACCTCACTGTTCTGAACATTTGTGGTCTGTCAAGCTTGTTAATTTGTCAGAGGTGGCTGTTTGTCAAGAGAGCAACAGGTGATACTGAAGTTAATTTGCCCACACAAGCTCTCTCTGTCTGTCATATTTTTAAAGAGCTACTAATTTTGGGAATCGGCAACTTAAAGTGGGGTGGGTGGGGCTGGGAAGAAGGACAGCAGTGTGCTAAGGAGTCTTTTACCAGCTCGAGTCTTGAAGGACCTTGGCAAATACGAGATGTGTCAGAACTGAATAGCATAGACATTGAATTCCCTATGAATGCAAATGATTTTAAGCTAATTAATCACGCCATTAGGAAATCATACATATGTAGTCTGTGGAAATCTAATAGCAAAAAAACACGCTGTAAGGTTTTTCTATTCTGTTTTGTTTTAAGAAAATACTTAGCTGTGATCTGATAGAAGTTAAAATCTAAGGCAGTGCTGTGATACTTCTACTGCTTCAGGCTATTAGTTATGCTGCAACGATTTTGCCTGTGTCTTTGACAGTCATGGGGGTGGTTGTCAGTAGGACAGATTAAGTACCTGACTTTCTCAGTGCCCTGGGCATGAAATGTAGTGTGTTCAGTCTTTAAAGCTGACATATGTATTTAAGACTACAGGATGAATCCCTACAGCACCTTTGTGCAAGCTATTCATTAGCTGCTATTCCAGTTTCTGCTCTACATTTAGCCCTTATATATGACAGTTTGAAAAAACAGAAATGAAGTAGTCTTTCAAGAACATCAGTTGTCACAATTCAGTGATGGAGTCATGTTGTCCAGATGTAAAAGCTGTCCCTCTGGCAGTCCCGTGGTTCTTCTTAACTCTGATCATGTGAGTGTCACGTGGATCCATTGCCTAGGGGCAGGATTATTTTACACTACTGGAGACTCTGGTGAGAGCATCTTCAGGAAGGCCACTGGATGGATAGACTTTTCTGTCCCGAATTAGCTGCCTTTCTTTAGGACTTCTGGCTTAATTAATTTTTTTGGTCTTTTTTCTTTGTGGCTTTACCTGTGGTGAAAAATAAAGATTGTAAGGCACACCTTGATCTGGAGTTCTAATGGTCTGGAGATATGTATATCACTTTTTCCCTTTCAAGAGACAAATACAAACTGTAATCTAAATAGGTGCTGCTGATTGGTTTATATTGGTTTATACTGTCAGCACCAAAGTGCCTCCAGCACTAACCCAAATTTTTGGAACTGCACTAGTGCTACCATGCAACTCTCTTGGGCACAGGCAAACAAACTGCGGATGATTCTGTGAGGAACACCTGTATCAGCTAAGTCACTTTGAGAAAGCAAAGAGAATCCCCAGATTCTTCTGCTGCATTTCTAGTCCTTGTAAAAGTAAACTGGGACTCGTTTACCTTTGTTGCATTACCCATGATCTCCGAGTCCTCAGCAGGGTCCCATGAAGTCTGGGCGATTTCTTCACTCCAACAGCTGCCAAGCTTGGTTGGGTGAAGTTGTTGCAGTGGCCACTGATTGCTGAGGTTCTTACTGAGTGCCCTGAAGAGCCTTTGTCCAGCTGCAGTGCTGGGGGACATCTGCTGTGCAGCTGCATCACCAAGTCTTTTTGCTTTTGCATTAAAAACTCTGCTCTGCAGGACTCCTGTGCTGATATCAAATGAGAAGGTCTTTGTGTTCACACTGTCTGTTCTAAGTAGTCTTGCTTTTCACTGATAAGGTTTCAAGATATTTGGTGGGGAGCAAAGGGGAGAACAAATGGTCAGGTTTATCCGTACTATTGGCTATTATTTATTCCTAACCTAATAGTACCTTCAAGCAGACAGCTCTTTGGAAGACGGTTTTTGTTTTTTGGGGGAAAAGAATCTGACTTTTTAGAATCCCTTAGGGAAAATTGCATGGACTTAAATAGGAAAACACTGATAAATTTTTAGGTGTGCACAATCTCTTATCATATGAAAAATAAAGGTAAGTACAGATAGCTCTTCAGTTTAAAGGGGGCTTTTTTGTAATTTCATAGTGGTGGGGTTTTTTGTTAACTTCAGTCTAACAACCTGTTGCTCAAGTCTCTTGTAATCCCATCACTAAATTTTCAAACAATATACTTAACCTCTGTTACTAACTTTTTTTCTTTTACTTTGAATTCTGCAAAGGAATTGAATAATCTTTTTTTTTTTTTTTTGGTTGGGCTTATTGTGGGGAATGCTTGTATATGTATATGTTTTTCTGGAATTCAACCATTCGCTAAATGGTTTTCTTTCATGGAAAATAATGAAGGTCTTTATCCACTGATTGGTTGGAAGATTGGGAAAGAAGTTGTTTACTTAACTGAAGGCACTATATCAGACATTGGCACTGCCATAAAATGGGCTCAGGATATAGGTAAGTTCTTTATAAAAGAGTAAAATCTATAACTGCTTAAGAAGCTTTTTAATGGGTTCACAGTTATGTTACTGGACTTGATTTTATTACTCATAATGGCAGAAACCAGCCCACATGCTTTGGACAGCAGAAATGCAGTGTCATGTTAGTAGGTTCTGTGTTGGATGTGTTTGCTGCAGGGAGTTTGATTTGTACAATCATCTCCTCTTCAGTCTCTGCCTCAGACTCTCCTACCTATGGAAGCTTTTATTTTCCTGAAGCATTTTACTCCTTGCTTTCTCTTGAGCATGACAAACTTCCTGATTCCACAAGCACTTGCTGCAATGCTTTTGAGAGGTCTCGAGCTACACATCTCAGAGTTAATAACAGGATTGATTTATATGACAATAACGTGGAGAACTTCTCAAGTAATGGTGCTGTCAGTGTTGCTTCACATAGAGGTAATGTGCCAGTTGGCTGGTATTATTATGTAATGAAAGGGTTTGCATTCCTGTTTAATGAAAGATTAAGAAAATAATAGCTCTGTAGTAGCTGATGTTCAAAACCACTGGTTGTTTATAGGACAACTGTTCTAATTAGAAATTTACTTGGCTTACTTAAAAACTTAGTACAGTTTTACTAGGATGCAAGAAAAGATTGTCTGGGAAAGGTTTCCCTGAAGTGTAGCTCACCACAAAATTTCCCATTTCTTGAAGTTGTCAGCTTCTGGTGCACATGTGCATTTATGTGCTCTGGTATGTGCCCTTGCGGGTTAAATTGGTCCTCAGGTCTTCATCATCCAACATTTGACTAAGCCTAGAGAGTAACAGCCACGAGGCTTTTGAGGAAATGACTCAGTTCAGTGCTGCAGTGTCAGTGGTGTATATGTAACCCTGCTGCTTCAGATTCCAGAGTTAAAATGGATACTTATCCATATCCAACTTATCCATGGTTAAAATGGATTGTATTGGTATATGCACAAATATGAAGGATTTCTAGCTAGTAAGTAGTAAAACGGTCATGACCTACTGTTGCTAGCTCAGGAAAAAAAAAAAAAAGGGAAGTTCTAGAAGGAGATTAAAAAAGGCATGCTGCTTTAAACTCTTAACAAGTAAGAACTTTATTTTCTGAAAATATTATTGCAGAGAAACAGAATTCAGAAACTTTTATCAGCTTTAGAGAATGGTAAAAAAGAAATTGGGCCAAAACACGAGATAAGCCTCAATAAGGGTGGTGAGGCTCAGCATGGATGAAGATGAGACATAATAGTGGTAAAGGTTTGGAATTAGGAATTTCTGCAGCAAGGCGGACTTAGTTTAATTACTTTTAATGGGACCATGTCACTTCTAAGAATTTTGAAGAAGTAGTATGTGTAATTTCAACATGAAGTCAACCTTAATTTTTTCTTTGTGCTGGTGTAGAGGTACTATATTTATAATTCAGTAACAGCAAAGATAACAAGAGGGAAAAGATGTGATTTGAGTTTATTAGTTGTGAGCACGGTAGAATTCAAAGTTTTCAAACAAATTCAAGAAGGTTATAAAGGTAAATTGAAACTCCTGATAAGTTACTAGGACGGGTTTTTCAAAGGTAAGTTGAGCTAGATTAATTTATCTTTAATAGGAGAATTCACTTTTTTGTCAAGAAAAAACAGTAGATCTCATGTACAGGAGACCTCTAGTTTTCTGTAAAAACGTGTTATGTGACCACATAAGGACATTATTGGTTAAAATTACAACAATTGGTGTCGGTACAAGAATTTCACATGGGTGACGAACGCTAAAGAGGAATGTCAGTAGAGTTATGAAAGGAGAGATCTGGCTGGACAAAGAATAAAAGTAGGCCTGTCCAAGAGGTGTGATGTGATAAGAAGTGATTATCTTATTTATGTGTCAGTCACTTGTAAAGATACTAAGGGTGCTGATAAAATATGGATATTAAGGACTTTCTCTGTAGTTGCTTGGTAGTTGGGGTGACAATAAGAACATCTTTTTTGGAAAAAAAGTGTGTCATGTTGTGAATTTAAGGTTTTAGCACTGTTATCAATCTCAGTTCCCATTTCTATCTATTTGGAAATATAATGACCTCTTACAGGATGTGAAGATTAAAAGGCTACGGCACAGAGGTGTGAGAGGATCCTTTTGAGTGTTGCCTTCATCTGAATAGTTTGGGTTTTTTAATGTGACTGATGGACATGAAACAGAGAAGTGATCATTTCCCTTAGAACATGTAGTGTGAGAATGTTACAAAAGGCAGTAGTCAGACTCTGGATTTCTGTCTCTTAGCAAGACAAAATGAAGGAATTGACGTAAATGTAATAAAATGTAATAAAAGCACACAACTTATGCATCCTTACAGATCTTTTCACCAATGTAGATGAAACAGCAAAGATGGCACAGAGTATTGCTGATTCTCAAGGCGTTTGTTTCATTCCAGGTCTTCAGGTAAAATTATTAATATAATTGAGAATGCATTTTTAATTACCCAATTACAATTTTAACTTTTACATGTTTAAATGTAATAATTTACATCCTATCACAGTATTTATTCTGTACTACTCAGGTTCTTCCTGTCTGTCGTTCATCACAATGTATGAAGACCATTTGCTTAAACACCATTCTCCCCTCGAGAAAAACCCTACCAAATACGAAAATTAGTGGAGGACAGATAAAATAAGTGATTTGCCCTCAGGAACATAGGCAGTGCCTGCAGAGACAAAAAATGATCCCACATCTTTTCTGCCTCCTGCAGAGCCTCCACTGAGACAATACTTCTGAGCACTGTTCTGAAAGAATTCATTTTATTCTGCCTTTTCTCAAGATGTACGTTGCAATTCATCAGAATATTTACAATGAGCAAGATTGCAACTCTTGGTGTTATGAAAAATGAAGATAATGTTTAGACACTTCTCCTGGAAATGATCAAACTCAGTATGACAGACATCTCTCTTAGAAGTCTCAGTGATTTTTTTCCTTTTACTCATTCTGCTAGAAATGGATTTCCAAGCTTCAATTGCTGTGGTTAATAGTAACAGCAGAACTGTAAGGCTCTTCAGTGGGGTGTATGCATGGATGTGCATGCTCTTTTCTTCCTTTTTTTTTTTTTTAATGATCAATTCTTTCCAGATACCCTTATGTAGAATAAGAGTCTGCGCTTTTTAGTTTATCCTGTACATGAAAAACCGTAACCTTGGAAGCCACGAATCCTTATTTTACTACTGAGCTGGTCAAGTGGCTCCATTCTGAGAGTGGTAAGGGTACTTTCATGTGGAAACAAAAGGAATATTTTCTTTGATGCAGAAGTTCCTTCTATTTAGGAATTTCTCAAAATGCCAGTTTTCTTTTTGACTGTGTTTACCTGTCTGTACACTGGTGTTTTGGGGTTTTTTAGCATATGATAGCATTTTCTTAACTATAAAGATGTGTGTATGTATTTTATAAGCATGACATTCAAACTTCTGGTAAGTGTTGTCATAATTGATACTTAGCACAATACAACTGAAAAGGATTGTTTCAGTTTATAAGTTACTGTCTGCAGTGAAAATAAGATTGAACATTGTCACAAACCAGGTCCACATCAGCAAACTAATATTTTGTGATAAAATTCATCAGAGGAGTGGAGACGTGGAAACAGAGATTCATAAATCATTCCTCTAGTTCTCATGTAAAAACAAGACCACTTAGAATTTTTCTGAACTGTGTTTATCAGTGTCACTGATAATAGCCTGTAGTATACATTAATAAAAAGTTTTATCATCCCTTTCAATGTAACTTTTAAAAGTCAATTCATGTTTCTTTCAATAGTTCAGGAAGGGGTGTGTGAAATCTTTTAGAGAACAGCAGTAACAGTGTGCCCTGTCCTAGACACTTAAAGTGTACACTGTATGTGTTTTGAAGAGAAATCACATGGCTTATTTAGTAGGTTAGATTTGAAATAAGTCACTTAAACCTTTTGCTCTTGAAAGAAGTTATTTAAACTGTTCACTGAGGTAGCTAAAATAACACTATATTCCTCTTACATACTGTTTTCAATTTTCTTCTCTCACTGCTGCCTGTAATTGTTGTAAGTTATTTTTTTCTTCTTACTCTTTGACTTCTTTCTTAAAAGCCTACAAATACAATTCACTGAACTCATGGTGACATCTTTTGTGCAGGTTTCTGTGGATGACACATATTTATGTGCCTCTTTCATGGGGCTGAAGCCTTCCACTACCAGAAACCATCTTGTACGAGCTATACTGGAATCTGTAGCTTTCAGGTACTGTTTGCATAATTACCTGGCTTATTTCTCACATTTGCTTTTATTTAGATCAGCAGTGTTAAATGGATACCTGGACTTCTGCAGTTTGTGAAATACAAATAGTAGTGATCTGTTACTGTTATGCTGGAAAGGAGTTTCAGCTGCTTCCTTTTTTCTTAACCCTTTGCAATTACACTTGTGTATATTTGCTAGTTCTGAGTTTTTGTTATTAAGTAACCACGTAGATTTTTAAATTATATTGGTTTTTGCATGTTCTAAAAATGTTTCCTGTTTGAAGTTTGTCCTTATTCTGGTGACAGTGTTTTGTCAGAAGCTGTAGCCCACTCCAGCTGTGTTTAAAGTACGCCTGAGGCTCCAAGTTTTATGTTATAGAATCATGGAATATGCTGAGTTGGAAGAGACCCATCAGGATCATAGAGTCCAACTCCTGCCCCTACACAAGACTCCTGAAGAATCACACAAATAAGTAGAAAAACAGGAGAGATCTCTTGTGTTTAATTTTCTCCAGTTAACTGAAATGTTTCAGGACAAGTCCAACTTGAAGCCTTCAGATATTCCCCTTAAAGAACAGCTGGGTAAACACCAATTAACACTCTGTTGGCCTAATTTCCTCGCTCCAAGTGAGGAGTCAGTGATTGCCTCTTGTCTGTAGAAACCTGTCAGCAATTTTCAGTGGAAAAAATTAACTGAAAAAAAATGAACATGGTGACTTGCTACAGAATGAGCCATGATTTAGCCGTACCTGTGCCCTTGTAATAATGACAAGGACCAAAGAGCAGTTTCAGTGGTTTTGGTTTTTTTATTTGTGCATTCTAGAAACTCACTACCTATTGAGCAGTTCTGACAGAACTGAGGCTTTTTTTGCCTTGTATTTTATTTTCTGACTATGTAGATAATGGAAACACTTTGTGGAATATATAATGCTTAATTCAACTAAATATTTTCTTTAAAGAAACAAACTGCTTTATGATACCATTGTGAAGAAGGTGCACATTCCTCTTCAAACCATTCGGTAAGTTCTGTGTAACTTCTAAATTCGATATAGGGGAATTTGACTTTAAATAGATGTGAACTTTATTATGCATTTTATCTTACTGTAAAAATTCTTTGTTGAGAAACAGATGATTCCCAAGTCAAATGTTAATATAGCTTAAGCAGCAGTAGAGTCTCCCCACACCTACTGGCATTGATGATTGGCAGTAGGTAAGTAATTAATTGCTCTAATTATTAAAACAAAAATAAAAGAGAAGGCAAATGCATGTTTTCAAGTAGCAGTGGAGTGCACATAGCAATGCCTACCCCAAAGGTCATTTTAGCCTTTGTAATCATTCTTTCATACTGACACTTTTTGTGCCGAGTCTTTCACAGACTATTCTCTGAAGATGTCGGTTAAAACTGTTTGTTCTATTTGTGAGGGAAAGAGGGAGAATATTTTTACAATTCAGTTGTTAAGACATTGGTTTTGCTTTAATCTCTGAAGAAGCAGATCAGATTTAGTGAGATAACTGTGAATATGCTTTCACAACATTTGAGGGAAATTTGACTGAGTTAGGCACTGCTGGAAGACGGTAGTTCCCATTTCAGGAGGTAATTCCTTTGAGCACAGCACTTGTCAGAACCTCCAGCCCTCTGGGGCTCAGAAGGCTCTCCGACAAAATTCCTCCTTTGGGCAGCCAGGGGTCAGCATGGCACTGTGGTCAGGACAGAGGCAGCTTTCCTGTCCCTCCTGTGCCTCTGCAAAGGAAGGGACAGACCGGCAGGCACCTGGACGGAAATCACTCTCGAGTAGTGGAAGAAAAGTGAGAGTACAAAGTGGGAGAAGCTAAAGGTTTGGTTTCCATCACATACTGGAGGAGAGCAGGCAAAGATGAAGAAACAACCAGGCTTGGGGATTTAATGGAGACAAAAAGATTAAAAGTATCCGAATTTTTGATTCCTCAGGAAACTTGTTTACGTAGAAAATTGCATCCAGAATTTGAGAAGTCACACTAAGAGTGCAAACTGAAAAATGGGAAGTGCGGAAGTACAGCCTAGGGAACATTAGAATTCTGACCCCATTTATGTTGTAATATAAACTTTAAATTGTATGATTATGTTGGTTTTTATTCACTGATAGAAAATTCTGCTTCATATAGTGACTGTAATAGTTAAATAGCATCAGTAGCAATTCAGCGTATGGGTTAAGCATTAGAAGATAATGAGAGAAACTCAGAGGAGTTTTCAGTAGGGTTGTAAACTGCTCTCCCATCCTTCTGTCTGCATGTCTTCAGTATCTGCCAGTTACTTTTGACTTTTTTGTTGTTGCTTTTATCCCATAAGTACTTTTATTCCCTTTTTGGCTGTTATCCTGTATCCCTTGCTCTTACCCAGTCTCTGGCTCTTGCAAGCTCTTAGCAAGTTGTTATTTTCATTAGTCCTCTACTTTCCCATTACTTCTCTTTGCTTATCTCAACACCATCAAGGAAAACACAGAGAAAGAACTCTCACTTTAATCCACCTGTCCTGTGCTGTAACGGTGTGCAGGAGCCTTTATAAGAATAGGCCTGGTGGTCCCTGGAGCCCTGGAATGTTCACTTGCTCTGTGAAATAGCACATCCCTGGTCAAATGGCACGTAGGACCTTGGAGCTAGCAGATGTACAGACTGAATCTTCATAGGATCCAGCAGCAAAATTTAGCTAAATGTAAAACTGAGTATTTGGAAATTTTAGTATTTTAATAGTATGGAAGATTTCACCTGGCATATTTGAATTTAAGATCTTTAAGCAATTAAGAAGTTTTATTACCCAACACTTTCTATAGCAATAGACAGTAGAGGTCTTTCTGCACCACATTTGATAGAGCAGCAGCTCCATGCCTGGCTGGTATTGGAGTCCAAGAGCATAATGAACCAATCTATGACATTTCAACGATTGCTTTTTGTCAGTTACTTTTGTTTGCAAGTGTGATTACTTTGCACTCTCAGATGATTAAAGATCACCACCGATAAGTTCTAGTTTTGTCCATTGGTCCCAATATGTTGCAATTAGGAAAATAGATAGATGGAAGCCTCATTCTGAACTTCCTCATAAAAAGCAGCAACAGTGAAGGCATTTTTTAGCTTGCTAGCACAAAGATTTGGTAGTAAGAAAAGGGATACTTCTCCAGATCTGAGAACACCTGAAAGGGTTTGTTTAGTGTAATGGTTTTGACTGTTGTCCTGTTATGCTGGTAACTATGTAAAGGTTCTGTTACAAAGCGTAACATTACAGCCAGGATGATGTATGGTTTTAAAAGACAGAGCTTTCAGAGCTTTCGATAGTGTCCTGTGTCCCTGCCTGTCTACCATTCCTCCCCCAGTTCAAACATGCCTGTTTTTTTTCTTGGCACGTTCTTCTGTCCTCTAAACTTACCCACAAAGTGGAAATGCATTTGTGCATTAGTGACAGGAAGATGTATGCTTAGGTGTGGAAATGCCAGCAATAAGCATTTGAACTTAACACATTTTTCTAACTACTTTTTCCCTTCTCCCTACAGAGCTGATGGAGGTGTCAGTAATAATAGTTTTGTTATGCAGATGACTTCAGATTTAATTAATAAGAAAATAGAAAAACCTGCAAATGCAGATATGTCTAGTCTTGGTGCAGCTTTTCTAGCAGGCCTTGCTTCAGGTATGTAGACATTAAAAAGGTTTTTGTTTTTCCCTTTATAATGCATTTTTGTAAATATGAAGAGAACAAAAATTAGGCAAAAAAGGGCATAACTTCAAATAATTGTAAGAACTCCCCAAAGGATTACTTTAGCCTTTTTTTGTGGGAATCCAAGGTAAGTAGTGTTTGCTTCTCTGTACATTACAATTAGAAGGATGGACTGGAGAAAGAGATGAACCCTGTCTTTGCTGCCTTCTCTTTCTTGACTGTGTCCATTCCCATATTTGTGCTGCCTGAGCAGTGCTGGATGGGGGTGGATCACATGGCAAGGGAGCCACTGCACTTACCTGCAGCCATGTAATTCCTGCTGAAGTTGTGTCCTGTCATCTGTGAGCTGAGCCTCTGTTCTGTAAAGTTTTCACAGAAATGGAAGTAAAAAAGAAATTATTTACAGAAAAAACAGTCTACTCACACAGGATTGTTTTATATCATTAACCAGACTTAAAACTACAAACTGTCAAGGGTTTTGCTGAATATACACCTACAAAATGTATTTTCATTAAATTGCTTTGATATGTAGATAACACAAATGGAAGATAAAAACTATATGCTTGAGCAAGACTTAATCACCAATTAAAAGTGTCAGAAAGTTGGGGCCCTTGACAGGCAAGAATGATGTAATAACATAAATTAATATGAATCTGTAACACCAGCTGTTTTCTGCCATTTATGCAATTTTTTAAGACAGTAGGAAAGCAGTTAAATCTTGGGGTTTGTGGCCCTTCTTCATGGAGAAGGACCTGCAGCCGAAAGCACTTTGTGGATGAAACCTAAGGGAACTTCAGTGTGCCAGAGCTATTCCTTGGAAACCATCCCAGTTAAGCAGATGCATTGTCAGGATTCCAAACAAGTGGATCCTATTGGAAAGGATTTTCACAATGTTAAAAATATGCTTCCCCCTGAGAAAGTTGTTGGTTGAGTAAAGAAAAGCTGTCATGATTTCTTACTGTGTTTCTGCTTTGGATCTCTTGGAAATAGCTTAAAACAACTCAAAAATAACATATTTACAGTTGAGCTGGAGAATGAATTTTCTGTTTATAGGATTTTGGACTGGCAAAGAACAACTAAAGAAGCTAAGGAGAATAGAAGCAGTGTTTGAGCCCCAAAAGGACTCAGAGGAATACAGACCTGCTATGGATACCTGGCTACAAGCAATGAAACACTCCCTGCACTGGTAGAAATTGGCATTTTAATTATAGAAGAATTAAGATGTTTTAATTCATATTTATAACATCTTGGCATTAACAGGACAGTGAAAACCATAACTGGAATTTGTGATGGTATCTGTACGGGTTACGTGGTACTTAGTTCCCCCCCCTGCTGCTGGATTACTGACACGCTGCAGTGACCCTTCCCGTCGGCCCTGTGACAGCTGTGGTCCAGCTGCAGCATTGGTGTCCCTTCCCTGACCTCCTCCTCAGGCCCAGCTGCTGCAATCCTACCGTGCACTGCACAGGGGGTGTTCTTCCTATGAGGGCTTTTCTCCCGAGGAGCTCACCTCCTCCCTTTGGATCTCTGAAATCTTTGGTATGCTAATCATCAAGGAAGGGTAAAAGGCACATACACTCCCCTAGGCATTGCTGAGAAACTTAAAATGTTTGTTGGGGGTGGGTTGTGATGAACTCAGTTGTGTACAAAGACATTTCATTGGTAGTGGCCTGTTACCAACTTTTGGTTGACTTTCTAAGAAAACATTTGGCCCAGCTCTGTGATGACACTTCTGTGCACTAAATTAAAATGAAATACAAAAGCAAATAGGCTTTTAGCACTCCATTTAAAAAGCAATCCAGGATTTTTGTAGTTAACGTGCCTATCTAGCTTGTAGCTCGCTTTTTAAAAAAATTTATAAAGACCAAAAGCAATCTTATTTAGCATGGCCAACACAAATACATTAAAAATACTTCCAGGTATGCTATCCAACTTGTAGATATTTGTACCATTAATATTTTCAAGGCCATTCTTAAATCCTGTTATTATTAGCTAAAAGGGAGTCAAAAGTCTTATTTTTGCAGCTATAAATTACTTTTGTATTTTTTAAACAAATAAATTATAATTAAAGAAATGTGTAGTTAATTATGTATTTGCTTATCACTACTCTTAAATTATTGTAATTTTCTCAGGAGTATGTGTATATCAGCTTCAAAAATTTAAAATGATTAAACATTTTCATTTCAGAATAGTATCAAGTTCAAGCTGTGGGTGATTGTATTGCACAGACACTGGAGACAAGAAAGTGTCTTTGACTTGTCAGTTGTCATTGAAGAGGGCTGAAGAACTTTTTCTTGTGCTGAAACAAGGAAGGTCAAATCATACACTCTTTCCTCAGTTTCTTTCAATCATGTACTATGAGTTGGAGCATCTACACCAGCTGTGTTCTTCAAACTCGATCTCATTTGCTTGTCACCCCTAGCTTAAAATGCCATTTTTTTTATTCTTCTGTTACTTTCTGCCCTTCAACCTGTGCTACGTCTTGGCAAATTTTTTTCCCTCTGGGTATCCTTCTGAGTTGCAGAGACCATTCTCTCCTGAACCTTCTTTAATGGGAATCCTTAAATGAAGTCCAGAAACAGGTCTGTTTGCTGATTTCTAGTACTGTGGCAGGCTATACAGTCAATAATTCAGCAGCCATGGGCCTTAGACTGCACCTTTACACGGGGGTGGTTTTCCTCCTGGCAGTAGCACAGCTGAAGAGATAGAAGATAATACCAAAGACATTATATAGTCCTATTGCTCTAGGGAGTCTCCTAGAGGAGCTATTTGGGATAACCATTTTACCACTGTCACTGTTTAATTTCGTGAAGCAGGAAATTTCTTTGCCAATTTCATTACAGTGAGATTTTAAACATAGCTGCTGATTTTTTTTTCTTAGTTATGTAAGGAAATTCGTACGTCTGCTCAACATGTTCAACTATCTGAAGACTGTTCTCTTGATATGCAACACTTAATCCAATAGTAGTTAGATCCCTCCAACATTAGAGGTGTTTTTCATGCCAGATTTTTGAGTGCTGTTTTCTTTTAAGAAGTATTTTCTGCTTTCCTGTAACAGCTGATTTTATGTAGAATTAAATTCAGTTGCTCTCATCTGTTTTTGACAAGAGCATTCAGACTTGCTTTCCTGATAGAAGACAGTAAAAAAGGAACTTGAGTTGCTGTTTCAGCCTGCTAACTTCCACTGGTATAACCTCTGTAGCAAGATCCTTCAACTAGTCCCACTGTTTCCAAGATCAGGGCACAGCACAAGAGACTCTCACCATGTGGAAAAGGGTAAGAACCACTCCTTGCCAGTCAGTGGAACATAGCATAGAGAGGGGGTGGTTATTGCTCTGAGCCAAAAAGTACCAAGTTGTGATCCCCCTTGAGACAAACTGGTGTGGCAGTCCTGTGGGCTGAGTCGGGGAATATGGCAGTGCTCTGCCCCAGAAATTGGGCAGCACGTTAGTTGAAGGCTGTATAGGGAGTTAGTGCAAGTTCAGCAGGAGAAAAGGAGTGGTGTGGTGGTGGGGAGCCTGTTTTAGGTTAGTGTTTGTGTAGGTTATCACAGCACGGGTTGTGAGCTGGCAAGAAAGTGAAACTAGCAAATGTTGGAAAGGGGAATAGGAGGGATCTCACCAGCCGGGGGGAGCAAGGTGGTGTTCTAAGGCTGGGAGACATGAGATGGGTTCTGGAGGGAGACATGAGAGCTCCCCACAGTGCAGGCTTGACTGGAAGTAGCTGCTAAACCCATGCCTTAGCATATCTAGAAAAACCCAATTCTAAGCTGTTTTTCAGTGCAGCCCTCACTCTGGGATAAAGTTTGGGATTTGTGACAGTTCTGAAAGACTGTATTGATTTAGAATGTTACCTCTGTAGTGTTCTTACCCTCATGTGAACTGATCACTGTTTTACCAGCTTCAAACTCAAGAGTGTGTACAGATATATATATATATATATATATATAGTTATTCTGCAATTTGCTGTAGAAAGCAAATGCAAACTACAGGAGTGACTTTTCTCTCCTTTGTGGCTAAAATGGCTGTTTTTCATACATTCATAATCAGTTCTAGCATCTGACTTCAGCTCCTTGGTGTTTCTTGCAGAAAGGTCAAGAAACCAACGAACCAGAAAGAGAGATATGAAGCCCAAGTGTCTTTATCGAGGCTGGGTTTGAGTTCAAGTATTGGTTCAGCTCAGGTAACTTACTGAACAGTGCAATAAACCAGCCACCCTGGTTTGCTTCCTTTTCCAAGGCAGTGCATGCCTTCTGCACTTGTGTCAGGGCAGGCATCATTGTAGAATTGTGAGTGTACCTGCTGGAGGGGGTCTTCAAGAGAATACACAATAGTTTACTTTTTTTTTAATGCTTTCATGAATGTATCTTGCATAACACCGCAAATATTGGTAAAAGGTCTTGTTACATTTGATGGAAGTATTATATGGAGGATGAAAAGAAACTAAGAGCACAAAGTCAGCAAATTCCTGGGCAAATGCTAGTTTTTCAGTTGTGAACTGTCAGTCACACTGAGGTAAACGTAGAGGTTTAGCTTGCTCATGTTTCCCTTAGACTGACATTTAAGAATGCTATTTTATGGGTTGAACACCTGTTTTTTGACGTTCCTTCCCTTTTTAGTGAAGGGGACAGGATCAAGTGTGTCTTCCTAGAGCATTTAATGTTGCCTATAAAGCAAGAAAAACACAAGTTTACCGTGTTTAAACATGTAATGTTTAAACATCTAGTATGTGTATGGTCTAGAGGTATCTAAAGCACCTAAATATTGTTTCTGTGTCCCCATAAACCTTGTTTTGCTCAGCTTGCTTGTTGGCAGAAAGCTGAATTTGTGTTCCAGAAATGTGAAGGATGGGTAACCGCGAGCCTTGGCCGTGTGCCCGGCGGCCCTGGAGAAGGCCTGTCCTAACAAATGTTCCTGTGTCGCTTCCAACGGAACTAGCGCGCATTTTATTTCTTTACTCCCGGGAGTGCTTTCTGTTTATGTTGTCGCTGTAAGGGTACTTAATCCTGCTTTGTTGATAGCAGTTTTTTATAGAGGTAAGGAAACGCTGAACGCAAACCCTTCTCCCGGCTGTGCCCGGGTGCGGAGCTGGGCCCGGTGTCGCGGGGTGTCCCCGCCTGCCCGGGGCCGCCTCGGGCGGGGCCGAGGTGCGAAGGCGCGGTCGGTGCTGCCCGGCCCCGCCGCTCCCTCCTGGGCCCGGGAGCCTTTGTTGGCAGGGGGGAGCTCCGGGGCTGGGGCAGAGCCCGCCCCGGGACGGACGTTCCCGCTGCCCGAGGCGCCGGACCCGCGGCGGGGCTGAACTTTGCATCCCGGGACGCGGCCCCGCCACCGCCTCGCAGATAAGCGGCAGGGCTGGCGGCCGCAGACAGCGCGGCGCCGCGAGCTGTGTATAGAGACAGGTCTCGGCATTTATTTTTTATTTATTTATTCACTTCGCACCGCCCGGCAGCACCTGGGCCCGTCAGGGGCAGGTGCCGCCGCCGGGAGCTGTGGCGGGGCTCGAACCCGCGGTCCCTCCATCCCTGACAGCGCCCGGCGCGCGCCACGACGGGGAGGCGGTGGCGCCCCCGGGTCTGGGCCGGCCCCGCCCTTCCGCCCCGCCCCGCCGGCCGCGGCGCCGCGGATTGGCGCGCGCTGTGTGTACACACACGGGCTGGGGCCAATGGCGCGGGGGCGCGCATGACGTCACTCGGCTCGGCGGCCAATGAGCGCTGCGGGCCGGCAGACGCCGCCAAGCTTGTGCGGGGGAGCAGGACCGGGCAGCGCCGCGCGCGGGGCGGGCGCGGGGGGGGCGGCGGGGCCGCGCCGGGCCGGGGTCGCTGCGGGC
>JAWMRA010000009.1:14894775-14984608 GCA_035584735.1 Pseudotriccus pelzelni
CGGCGCGGCGCGGGTGGATCGCTCCCCGCCGCCGCGGCTGCCAAGGGACCGTCGCCGTCTCGTCGCCTCAGCGCCGCGGTCGGGGCCCGGCCCGCGCCGCCGCCCGCCTTCCTCTCCTTCCCTGGCCGGGCCTGCGGGTGAGCGGGGAGCGGGGGGGCGGGTGTGGGAGCCCGGGAGGGAGGGGGGGCAGCGCGTTTGTTCGGCGATCGGCGCCCGCCGCGCACCCGGAGCCGTGGGCAGCGCGGTCCCCCCGCCCGCTGCCGCCGCCGGCGCGCCCCGTGAGGGCGGGGGCCGGTGCCCGACACCTGCGGGCGGGCCCGGGCGGCGGTGACAGCCGGGGCACCTCCTCCATTGTGCGAGCGGCGGGCGGGCCGCGCCGGGGCCGTGCGGGCTCCGCGGGGCCCGGGACCGGCCCTGCCCGGGGGTGCTGGGAGTTGGTGCCGGGGCGGGTCTGACCCGCGGCTCTGACCCGGAGAGGGTCAGCCCGGCACAACAACAACAGAACTTCCCCGGCTGCCTCTTCCTGGGAGTTACAGGCCTGCCCCGGCTCCCGGCTGGAAAGGGCTCCACGGCAGAGGTGAACCCGGAGTAAACACCGCCTGTTGGAACTGGGAATACAAACAATAGGAGGAAAATACGGAATAAGCAAACTTCCTTGAAATGTGGGAGAAAACCGCAGACGAGAGCGTGCTCCCTCCCTAAGTGAAGGGGGGATGCCGAGCTGGGTGTCACAGCCCGTGCTGTTCGCTGGGGAAAGGACTTTGGGTTTCATTTTCTCTGTCAATTCTTGATTTGACAGAGAAAATGTATGGTTTAAATTGATGTAATTTATCATGCTATGTAAAATTTTTTTAAAAATTACTACTTGGTCAGTCTCCATAATTTGGAAATTATTTCAATTACTTATGATTCTTCATTAATACTTTTAACACCTGATTTTATTTTCAGCTATCACTGATATAACTTAATTGTTCTGACAGAAAACAGCAAAACGTTGGAGGTTGTGTGAGGCTGTAGCACGCTGCAACTCGATACGATCTTTGATTAAAAAATAATTTTAGTCTAGTAAAAATGGATGCTGTTAAAAGAGAAATGAATAATTTTTTCTCAATTTCTTTACCCTTCCCAAATTAACTTCAGTTAATTGATTGTATGCTATCAAACACAAAAAAGGTATTATCTGAATACATGGGGCAAAAGCTTGTGAGATAACCAATATTACAGGACAAACCCGGAACTGTATTTCCACAAACCCATACTTGTGCCAATGCTGTGAGTACTCAAAGATGTTTTGTTGTATGCAGTGAAGTGCTGAATTTCAGGAACTTCTGGTCAAAATAACACGTAGAGTGCTAACTACAACACTTTGAAAAAGCTTGGAAGAGTAAGGAGGAGTTTGAATTCTAGGAAAGAAAAGTCTTGGCAGGAGAGATGGTCATAAGAGGGAAAAAAAATTCTTCTTTGAAATGTTTCTTGTTGTGAAGCGAGTCTGGTGCCTTTAGAAGAGGAAAGAGTAACAGGTCAAATGATTTAGTTCTGTACTAGAGAAAAAAATGAAAATTATTAAATACTAACAAGATTGTCTCATGGGTGAATTTAAGAGTGATCTTATTTCACTGTCAAATTATTGGGCTTTCTTTTAACCATTTCCTCTGTACAAAAATCACAAATGCAGCACAACAAAAAGAAATCATTTGACTTATACTACACTGATGTAGTTAATTTTACAGAGAACACACCAGTGACAGGAATGCTCTCCATTGCTGCCGGGGGTTCTGACTGGCAGCCTCACTGTACAGAGTGATAGGGTGCAGTTTGCAGTACAGGATCTTGCCAGCAGCTCTCCAGGTAAAGGGGACAGACCAAATAATTCAGGTGGGCCAAGGTACAGGGCAATTTGCAAGGTGTCAGCAGTACAGGACACTTCTTTGTCTGCTCTTGTCTGTAGACACTACTGAAGGGGCCTTTGCAGCATCTGGATGTGCTTCCCCTCCCAGGGAAGATCTTTCAGTGGCTTTGGCTAAACTTGTTACAGGTGTAGCGAAAAAATGGGAACTAAAATTCTAAAATTATTTCCCTGTCCAGGGTTTATCGTGTTATTTGGTTTAAATGTGAAGACTTTGTCACTGTGCCTTTGAAAGCTGAGTGTGAATCTCAAAAGCAGTAGAAGAACAGTGACTTGCCATGGACAGGAAGGGCAGCTGCTGCAGCCCAAACTGTGGTAATGTTTAAACTTCTGCATCCTAATGTGGAACGGAATGAGTTCTAGTTATAGCCAGCCTAATTCAGTTCTCGGAATTGCATTTCTTCTGAGGTACTACCTTAAAATAGTGTTCTTAGGTTTTGTCTTTATTAAGTGACAATTTCTTAAATTGTTTGCTTTTTCAATATACTTTTGGGTGTAATGGTTAAGGCTTTCTCCTCTACCTTTCTAATTACATTCACAGGACAGGACACCTAATGAAGCAGCAGTGAATCTTGAAATAGGGAAAATAAACGGTCTAGTCTGGTGCAAAGAAATACACTGCTGGATTTTTTGTGTGCAAGGCCAAGATATCACTGAAATCACACAAGTTTATCCCAAAACTTTAGATATTAGGTGAAAAACAGTCCCAGTGTCCTGGTGTGGTAATAGTACTCATACTGTGTCAGAGCTGAAAGTATAAATGTCTATTGCATGATCTGAGAAATTTGGTATCTGCAGGGAAATGCTGTAAAAGGGGCAGGTGTGGTAGGGAGTGACAGTTTTATAACGACTTCCTGGATTGATTCTTTATGTGCTTTGTAACATCTAGTAGTAGAGTGAAATAAATTCTGTTTTTCCCATTATGTGATTTGGAAACTGCACCTCTTCTGCAAGAAACCAAGGCAGCAATAAGTGATCTTACTTTCATAGTTTCATTAAAGAAACTTCTTCACTCCTTGGTCTGATTTCCTGTGCAGTGATAGTTTCCAATAAAGGTCTTTACAGACTGTTCAACTTTACTGTTATACCTTTTAATATTTATAGCATAAAAATCAAACTGCAAATCAAACTGCAGGCCTACGATAGTTCGGCTTGCAAGACTACTATGTATGTTAATATATGCTAATGTATATACTAATATATTTGCATTAGTAGAATTGCAACAAAAGCACAGCCTTTTGGAACATCCTGCTTCTAGTGAAATACAGGATAGTAATTAAATGAAAAGGGATGGTGTTTGGAAATAATTCTAGATCCAGCTATTCCCTGAGTACTGCTGAAAAAACTCTTTGGCTTTCAGAACTGTTTGCAAAATCAGCAGCCTACTGAAGCCACTTCTGAAAATATTTGTCTTTACTGATACCTGTAGAAACTTTTAGATTTTTTCACCACTAACTTGGTGATAAAAAAATGCTTTATCCAGCTCACTCTAGTATTGGCTGTCACAATGGAGTCTGGAACTAAGATGGGAAAAGATGAGTAGGTTTGTTAGTATGCTTGGTTGAGAACTGCAGCAGTTCAGATGTTGGCACAGCTTCATTCTTTGTGACTTGACAATGTTTAAAAGAGAAGTAGAAGGCAACTTGATACTGTTACCTTCCCAAATCTCTTCGGCATGAATTCTAAGAGGGGGGTCCTTCAGAGGTATCTTTGAAGGCACCATCCAGAATTGTTGTGGCACTTTATCTTCCTGTTTTACAGGAATTTCCTTAGGATGTTTGATAGACATTGAGCAGACAAGTTTTTCACAAAACTTCTGAACATGCTGTTAGTTAACTAAGCTTCTAGAAACAATCCACTTTAAAAAGGTGATGTTTCTTTTCTTTTGACTGGTTTTGCATTATTTCAGTCAGTGAGATGTGCCCTGACCATCAGGTTTTACTCAAACAGTAGTAAGAGGAAGCAGTAGTGGTAGTTGAGACTGTACTTCTATTCCTACATTCTTTCCTAACAATGAATCGAGTACTTGTGTCCAAAACATGGAATTTTTAACTTCTATAGACCCAAATCCATTTGTGAATGTAATTCTGGCCTTGCAGCTTAATTTCTTTTTTCCTGTGGAGGGTAGGGGATGCTCCTCTGTTTGGCAAGTCCGCTTTCCCCTCTGTCATCAGGTTCCTGTTGCTGCCAGATTTGTCTTGGTTTGGGTGGGAATACAAATGATTACCTCTGTCTGACAGCCTCTTCAATCCTTTAGTTCCTCAGTCCCTCACTGATCCCTGTTGGGTGACTGTAACACCTGGAGGGTGCATGGGAAGGTTACTTTGATAGGAACTCATAATCCATTTCCCAGGGATGCTGTTAGCAAATGTTTTCTGTGAGAGTAAGGGACCATTTTAATTTACTGGTTTGTTATTGTGAATTTCAGCACAAGATGTAAGTGGATAAAAAATAAATAAGAAATTAGCAGGTTGTGATGGGTACTCGCTGTCTTTAAGGCTATGAACTTCTAGTGAAGTTGTTTAGAGGAATTCTTCAACTTGGTAGCAGCTATTGTAGTGGAATTTGTGGGAATTAAAATCTTAAAGCAAATGTATCAGTATTTGCTCACTGAGGCTTGTGAAAGCTGATGCCTCAATGCATTAAAAGTCACTTCTGAGCCACAGTGGTCATCCAAGTATTATGGTGGTAACATGACCAATAATTGTGGATGAGATTAGAAACTGTAAGTGAAAGTGAGCTCATGTCCTCAGAGTGCAATAAAAACCTTCATGTGCGTGGGCTCTCTATTCCTTGGGAGGAAAGAGCTAGGCAACCTTTCCTTTTATTGTAAACTTGACCTTGAGACTTGAGAAACATGAGCAATGTATTTCTCTTCTCTTAAATGTGCAATCAAATTGTCATAAACTTCAGTTTATTTTTAAACTTCAACTTACGATTCCAAATACATTTAAACAATTTTTTAAAATCAATATTTTCATACCTACAGCTGATAAAATTTCAAGCTGTGTATTGATTTGGTATAACAGCAGGTTTCTGCTCTCTGTCAAAAGCAAATTATTCATCCTGCTTCTTGCTGTATAAGAAATTGGGGAGGCTATGATCTGAAGAGAGAATACCCCCCTTCTTCCTAGTAGAGTTTTGAAGCAGGCAAACACTCCAGTGACCTCTTCAAAAGCATGGAGCAGTCTTTGTATAAACAAACCATGTCCAACCTTTTATCACATAACAACTCATAAGTAAATTTTGAGGAGATCATAAATGGTTTTTTTTTTTAACTGGAATCCTGTGGTTCTGAAAGCCAGACTGAACTGGTCAATCAGCTTGTTAATTCTGAGGGTTAGTCCTGTCCACTGTACAGGCCTGCGTGGCCTTGGAGCTGTCGGTGGGTCACAGCACAGGGAGAACTTTCTTCTGCACCCTTTCAGCCCCACTGTTGCAATTCTGACAGTGTGAGAACTGAACTGGCTCACTGAGAGGTCGGATGGGAATGGGATTTGTTGAGACCATGTAGCCTGGGTAAGGAAGGGAAAGTGGAAGAAGTGGGTGAAGGTGGAAGATCCCTTTTGACAATGTTGGGGGGGGGATCTTAGAGCAGTGCAAGTTGCATGGAATTGTACCCTGCAGGTCATTTTGTGTGCTGTGATCAGTTCTTGTGAGCTTGTGCCTCACTAGAAAAATCCCTTTTTGTCTTTGTACTGAATTATAACTATGGAAGTATGAAATTCTTTGTAACCTTTACCCTTCAGTGAGTACTGTCATAATCTTCAATCCATGCAAGAGTAGAGTTAATAATGGCTTTAAACTAGAGCAAAGCTTCTAGCAAATTAGAAGGGAAATGCAAGAAATAGCTATTAAGCCTCTTCATCGTCAAGTCTTTTATCCCTGTATAACTTGGTGATCTTTAATTAAATGCAAATGTAAAATTATTTTCAGTTCATTGGATGTTAAGATCCTTCCAGCTGAGGGATGTAGACAAAAGTATATCTCAGCAGGGTGGTGCAACTGTTCCACGTATTTGTGAATGTACTGGTAACTCTAGAAATTTTAAAATCTCAAAATGAAAACTCATTACAAGATCAGATTAATATCTAGAGCATTCTCTGATGTATCATACAGTATATGAGCTGGCGGTAGCTAGAAGCTTGTGTGAAGTCTCAGTAGTCAAAAAGATGCTGGTTTAAGCTCAGTTTAACAAAGACAAGCCAGTGTATTATTGGCAATGCACAAAGACCATTTTACTAAGGTATTTCACAGTCATTCATATAAATCTCTAAATTTTTTTCAAATGTCAATCCCTTGCAAAACCAAAATTTCTTAAGGCAAAAAAGTGTTTGTAAAAATACAGTGTGCTCTTTACTCTGAAAGGAAGTTTTACCTGCCTCTTTCCACTGAAGCAGTGGAGTCCTAAATGTTGTGCCCTGTATTGTTGTCAGCTATGGAGCAGCAACCTAGTGAGAGAACAAAAGATGAGCTTATAGATTGGCTACTTAAAAAACCCTGCAGCTACATTTCTGTTAGTTCCAAGTGTATCTGTGCTGATAAAAGTTATATATAAACCTCATAAAGATATTTTAGATCATCTTGTTTTAAGTCCTGTATGAATGTTACCCACTTTTCTGATATCAAACCCAAGGTACTTTATCTTGAATGATGGTAAGCTGGTTTGGGGAATTAAAAGAGGCTTCAAAGGTTCGAGTAGTTGGGAATTATTCCGCATGTTTAATGTAAGGTTCTCCTTATTTGGGCAATAGGGGACATGCTTCACCACACTGATTTTGAAATAAGCCATGAGTGCTGCTCTTACTCTTAGACATAAAGTTTACTGCTAATACTGGCATGACATTGAGCATGTCTAAGAACATGCCTAAGAAACGAAGTTGCTTGAGGGCAGCAGTATCCAGTTCTAGGTTGCTGGGATCTGGGACTCGGCACTGTCAGGACTGGACAAGCAGCAGAACTTGAGGCTCAGCAATGCAGTTCAGTGCATGGAGACTTTGGGCACTTTCAACTAAGGAAGAGTTTGAATCCAGCTTTGGATTTTATCCTTGTGTCATGTGATCTTGTCACTTGTACATCCACTCAGACCTGTCTTCACCCCTGGGATACGAGATCCTCAGGAACCTCCATCAGTGGTGCTTGTGGTAGTCATGTATATATGTGCAACATATACATTCATGTAATGTGTACATCTGCCTGTGGTGTGTAGGTTGCTGGTCATGTAATAAATAAAACAGGGAGAGTAAATACAGAAGTGGTGGGAGTCGTGGGGCTGTAGCATTTGGGATCTAGTCTGAGAGTACTGATGAGATCCAACTCATTTGGTGCCTCAGGATGAGCTGTATGAAGTCCTTAAGGGGGCATTTCCCCTGATGAGCTTTGGGCAAACCACACTGGGTGGTGGCTGTTCATTATACAACTGAAGTGGTGCAGTTTATATTCATTGAACTTGTGTGTAGGCCTTGGCTGCGTTTCCAAGTTCTTTGTGCTGTGTAAACTTGAGTCATAATTACTACTGTTGTCAGGTGTCAGTTGATTTCTTCTGATGACACATTGGCATTTTGCTCAGTTTCAACTACAGGGTGAGATCTTCACTTTCAAATTAGATTCAGGTAGTTTTCTTCCATTTGCGCCTTGGTTTAAAAAGCCATTCTCATTTCACTTTTGTGTCTCATAGCAGGGAAGACTTTGGATTCAGAGACTGCAGCCTTTTAAGTCAAATAAAAGTGATTAAACGAACCTTTAAAACTCATTACTCTTCTCAAATTATTTTAGTTTGTTAAAAACTTCTAGTATCATTTAGTGGTCAAGTCCCTTAGTTTTCCTTTGTTGAGTCTCTCCAGTCACCTTGTCTGTTATCTACTAGGACTTTTTGGAAGGCATACAGTTGCTCACAGTAAAAGCTGGGAAAAGAAGTTGTGCCTGCAGTTCCTTCATCATACACCTCATGGTGGGAGTTCCTTTCAAATCCTAAGAGCTACTTTCTAATGTTGTTTTCAAAATACAAATTACCGTGTGATAGCAGAAGGTGGTGACTTATTTCTCACTCTGTGTATGTGACTTGTTGAATACACTCCTTTTTGAAGTGCTTCGTGAAGTGACAAGCTGGATGTTACGTGGTATTCCTGCCTTTTGCAGTTTGTAGGCTGAGTTTATTTCTTGTATGTGTATATGAAGGATGAAACTGGGACTAAGTCATCTGAAGAGGACTCAGAAAAAAAAGTTGACAGATGAATGGAATTTTCTTATAGGGATGCAAAATCTGTAATTTAAATTCCAGAGATTTGCTAGCATTTCTGTTGCGTGGGATACCAAGAAATAAGTCTGAGTTGTACATACAGATATTTTCACTAAAAGTGGTCTTTTTTTAAATCTCAATTTCTTCAAAAAGGAGGTGGATATTGAAAATTTTTTTAGGAACAAGATAGGGACACGCTTCCTGAGAGCAGGTGGAGTTTGGATAAGTACTTCATGATTTTGAAATTTTACTGGTCAGAAAACTGAGACACAATGAAGCAGCATATGTGTAACAGGTGGTCTAAGACATGTAGATGCTGTGCATAAATTAGTGGTTTAACACTGAGCCTGTACTGATTAAGAAGGAATCTTTTTGTTACCGGTGTCTTCGGAAATCAGCCTTGTAGTACCATAGCTTGAAAGTCAGTATTGTGGAGAGGGCTATGAAGAATATAAATTAATTTCTAGTGGAAAGGCTCGTGTTATGCAGGTTTCTTTTTCTTGAAAGTGATCACACTTTCCTCTTAGCTGACCCAGCTACTTAGAATAATTTTCATTTTGTGATGCTCTTGATTAAGTAAATGAAAAAAGTGCTCCTTGTTGATGATAAAAATCATTCTAGTGTACTAAAATATCTCCTTTTTTTAATGTGTTCCATAAAGACTTCATGTTGCAACAATTCAGGTAATTATCCAATAGTTGTCTTCCTTTGCAGATATTTAGTACTGATGTAATATTTACATAAAAATGACACTTCATGTGGTGAACTGGCCTCTGGCACTGAGGAGGATCTTTGTGTGGTGCTGGGCTATGTGAAGCTCTGATTTTGAAGTACTGATAATTTGAGAAGGGAAACCAGGATGAGTGTGGTAGATCTTAATTTTCGAGGGCAGAGTGTTACGTCACGTAACTTTGTTCTTCTCTGCTATTAGGTTTTACCCACTACACGTGTCTTACAGGGACAATTGAATAATAAGACTTTGGACCACAGAAAATAAACATAAGAGGGAATGTAAGGTCATTCTGCTGGTGACTGTTTTCTGGTTTGTTTTGTTTCTTGCACTGGGATTCAGCTTCAGTATCACAGAAACTTTACAGTAGATCTGGCTTTTAACTTGTAAGGAGAATAGGTACAAATAAACAGTTTTGTTGTAGCTAGAGCTTGATTATCTGGACTTCTGTAAATTTAATGCCATTGGCATAAGTGATCAGGAAATGTCCTAGAAGAAGCTACAAGTCAAAGTTTACAAAGTCAGACAGTTTGGTTGGCTCCTTGCACCATGCAGTATATGACCAAAAGGCAGAAATATAGGAGCAGATTAGAAACCAAGGCTTAGATTATGACGGGGCAATCTTAGTTCAAATAAAGCAATTTTATGTCTCATGTTCTTTGGCTCAGAACCTGTCTTTATGCAGCTTCATTTCAAGAGGGACCAGCTAAAGAACAAAAAGGTTGAGTTTTATGTTTTTCTGTCTATGTGGTGCAAGCACAAGCAGCAATGGGGGATGAAGAGAATCTCCATTTTGGGGCCATCTGTGTCGGTTCTTTTGTCTGAACCTGACAAGAGGTCATGGCAGATGGTGGGGTCACAAAGTCTGGCTTCTCAAGCTTGACAAAATGTGTTCATAAAGCTGGAAGAATACCAACTGTTCATACTGGCTGAAGAGCATTGTGGAGAAGGACTGTAATAGTTTAGGGACAATACCTTCTGCATCACTAAGCTTGACAACAAATAACTTGTTAAAGATGAACCTGGTTTGCTTATCTGTAAATGGATTAAAACCGCTTAGCAAATGTGTTCCTAACTGTGGTTTATTTGAGTAAATTACTTGTAAATCCTCTTAAAGAAAGAGAGGTCAAACTGCATCGTGAATTTGGCCAGAGCTCCAGATGATGTATTTGGAGAGTTTGTGTGGAAGGATGAAAGGTGGAAAAAGAACAAGCACAAATATCATAATTTTCAGATGCAATGCAAAAATTCAGCTTTTGCTCTTTGCCATGACCTCTGTAGCCTTGGGGCTTTTCTGTGACTCTTCTTCAGGTTTCAGGATTGCTACACAGATGCAGTGGCCCCTTTCCCCAGGCTGTAAATAGATATCTCTCAGTAGCACATTCTCTAAAGTCAGAGAAAAATTATTCTTATCTTCTTGGATGTTTTGTCATAAAAGTAAAATGTACAGATTTTCACAGGAGAGTATCTTGGAATCGTTTGGTGTTCACATGCTGGAGCAACTGCTTAATCATGCATGCAATAAATGGAGGCACTAAAGATTAAATACAACTCATTCAACAGGAAATGGAGGATACCTGTTGAGTGTTGAGTAAAATGGTTTTCCACTAAAAGTTTTATTGATATGGTGGCCGAACAAACCAAGACATGTATAGAAACAGCCTAGAATTTAATATTCTGGGCTGTCCAAAACTACTAATGCAGGATGGGAAGTGGTGGTAGAGTGCCCCATTAGCTGGGCACACACTGGAACAGTTCCTGGCACTTTCCTTGAAGGGGGGTGAAGGTGCTGCCCATTCTCAGATCCGGTGTAGGTTAAAATACAGAGGAAGTGGCACCAATTTCACTCTGTTTTTGTAGTGGTGAGTTCTGCTGTAAATGGTTGTGACTCATATTTGGTAACTAGTTTAGGTATCTTCCTAATGTTACTGGGTTGATTCCACACTTGAAAGTGTGAACAGTTCTCCCTTTCTTACACATCCAAGTGCAATTCAAATGTCTTTTATAGTTCATTTTAACTGCAAGTAGTACTTATAAAGTACTTTCGAAGTACTTAAACACTTCATCAGGTTAATTCTATCTTTAAAATGGTTTGTGCTGCCAGCATTGATTTGTAACTTTTCTTCTGTTTTCTCTAAGATTTCTGGAAGTTTTCATTTAAAAAGTAAGTCACTTTTAAGTATTCTTCAGTATACCAAATTTTTTGTCTTTTCCTGGAATTCTAATGTTATAATTCTAATTACACATATTTAATAAAATATTTTAAAGATGATTTTGAACTGCAGTGGTTTCTCTCACATGTTTCCTAGAAATACTGAATGTTTTCTTTATATATACATTTCATTAAAAGCTTTCTCTGTTATTGGTGGCTAAAGACACAATGGAGAGAAGTAATTCACTTCCCTCTTATAGAGACATACTCTGCATTAGATGCAAAAGATTGCATGGTTTTAGTAAAAAAACTTCAGTGATGGCATGACTCGCTTTGCTAGCACATTAATGTAATTAGGCCTCTCTTTAAGTTGGTGTCTGTATATAGGATTTCAGCTCTGCCTGTCCCAAGCAATGTACATTTCTAGTGTCTGTGAAGAGCCTGACTATTGTGTTGATTGATTTTATCAAAAAGCAGCGTTTCAGCTAAGATATTTCATTAACTTTCTTACAGGATGTTCATTTTAAAGATTCTGTGAAGATGAAAAGGGATATCTTATGGTTTTATGAAATATAAAGCAATACTGTCTGACATGACGGCTAAAAATGTAAGTAGAACTGCAACATGTGTTACTGTGTATATTGGCATGCTGCCAGTCACCTCTGGCTTCCAGAACTGTATGGACAGATATAAGAAATCAAACACTAAGACCTTCAAATTGAAAAATCTTGTCTGATTTTTGTACACCACAAATGTGTTACCCCATCATTTTCTGTAGTGTTTTGATAAATTTAAACTGGTTTGAAGCTCTTTAAGGATGTGGAGTCCACTCAGCTGTGGGTCAGGGTGATAAGTGAGGCAATGCTTTGTGCTTATTGATCCTTTCGGGTCCCTTCCAACTTGAGATACTCTGTGAGTCTGTGACTCTTCTAATATTGCTCCAGACTCTCCTGAGAGCTGCTCATTGTGTTGATCTTCTCACCTTTGCAAAATCCTTCTCCTAAGTCTCAAAATTCAAGAAAGAGCAGAAAGACTGCATATTTCTCTGCTGATGTCAGTGCACTCTTGGTTTCTAGAAGACCGAGGGTTTCCTGTTCCTTCTCTTGCTGCATTAGCAAGCCTGCAGTGTGGTGTCTGGAGGCTCCATGTTTGACTCTTCTATCCCAGGCTCTGAGGATGCTTATGAAGTGTCTAACATCCTGACCTTAATTTTCTGCCTAGTTAGCTGTGCTTCCTGTGGTACTCAATTTGTACAGAGAACAGTTCTGATTAAGTTCGGTGATCAGTAAGTTGAGATGACTCTGGGTGCTGGGCAATTTGCCTGTTGACTGCCTTTGACAGGGAATCCTGCAGTCTGGGTAAGTCTGTTGGCTTTATTAGCAGCTTCATTTGGTGTGTAGTTCCAGACTTTGAGGTGTCTGACATCTCACTTTTTGATTCAGGCTTACCAAGACAGAAGATAATTTGATATGTCTGTGTAAAACCCTTTGCTTATTATTTCATAGGTCATATTAATCTCTAGTTTAAACAAGTGGTTCTACTGCTGTATGTGGAACAGCTGCACAAATCCAGATCACTTGTGGTTTTGACCTTTTGTTTGATGCAAAGTATAAATACCAATCCCGATAAAATCCCTGGAGTGTTGTGTGATAGAGTCAGAGTGGCACAGATTGAAGGGATGTCAGGAGGCCATCTACTGTGCTGCTTTGTGGAAAGCTCTTTGACACTGGAACCCAGGGGCTTGGTCCTTTTTTCAGGGCTCCATCAAGGCTCTGGGTTTTGAAAGTCTCCAAGGACAGACATGAACCTTCAGTCTGGGCAACCTACTCTTGTGCTGAATATAGAAATATGGTTTTGCAAGGCTATGGTTACTTTGTAGAAGAGATGTGTTATTGGTATGTGTGCTTTGAAATTTTGCATATCAAACTTAGACAAACCTAGTTATGTACCTAATGTTTACGGGTTTATTTTTTTAAAATAATGTTACTGTGGTGCAGATGAACGTAGGACTCAGTTTTCATGTTTACCTGTAAAAATGGTGGTCATATGCTTTGTGTCCTTATTTGTAGCACTTCTTCAGGTTTTCCCAGCCTTAGTTACTTAGAATTGCATGCTCAGGGTAACAGTGTCAGTCCAAGTGTTTTCTGATGTTGTTAGAACGCCCAAAAATGCTTCTGAATTTGCAGAGTTGCAGGGTTTAGCATATGCTTGTTGGTTTCTGCAGTTCAAAGCCTGTTTCAGGTGTAAGGTTAGTGTTTGTTGTATTGTTGGATATGGTTTAATGATCTGCAGAGTGAGCTGAGGGAGAGAGCTTCTCTGTGGAAGTATTTCTATCTTTTTTTCCTTTATGTTGTAGCATCAAGAAAAGTGAACTTCAAAGTACTGGAACTTGGGCATCTTCCTGAAAACTCTTAAAGGGCACATATCTTTCCTCAAACGTGTACACACAGGGAAGCCGCCACCTCTGTGTTCTGAAATCACTGCCCCCCAGCTGGGACAGAGTCTGGACATGCACATGCAATGAGCTGTGGTGAACAGCCTTCTCTCCAAGGAAGCTTGTGCTTCCAGCATGTGCCAAAATGTTTCCACAGATTGGATGTGTATGCAAGATGAGTAACGTTCCCCATCACTGGTTTTCCTTCCTAACTTTTTGAGTACAGGATTGGAAAATTATCAGAACTGGCTCAGTATTCACTTCCTTTAAACGCAGGACACTTTCTACCATCTGCTTGTGGAATATTGTTTATGAGTAATTTCACCTTCCATTAAAAAACTAATCCAAACAAAGCAGCCACGAATAATAAAACATTGAGTAAAAGTTACAGATTCTCTTGGAGATGAAATGTTGTATGTATATAATATACATTGTACCCAGATGTAATTCTAATCACCCTGTCTTATTGGGTTATCTCATTCCTTGCTTGTATCATAAAACGTGTTTTTCTTGCCTGTTTTGTACTTCCATTCCCATCTGTCCTTCAGGTAAGAAGGCCTCAAAACAGAATTGAGAAATGGAGAAAAAAATGAGCAAATATGCACAGTAAACTTATTTTTAGGACCAAATAAATAATATGACTGGAGTAGATTTTTTCAATAAGGCTGTTAGTTTTGATTATCAGCTCTGAATTTTTACCCACGTGAAGTTATTTGTCGCTGCTTTTCAGGGTGGTTGTCTTGTTGTAGGTGAGGTCAGTTAAATGGTTATGATAGTTCTCCTTTCACATGTCAGCATGGAGGAAAGTTTAACAGCTGCAGTTGGTCAAGGAGACTTACCCTGGACAGTATGTCAAGCCTTAGAGAAGGCTGGCAAGCTACAAGAGCTCCTTGTGATTCTTTTTTCCCTTGCCCTCACCCCGTTTGGACACTTAGTTGCCTGATAGAAAAGGCCTAGTACTTCAATGGAAGTGTTTAATAGTATGCAAAGGCCTGCCAAGGGCTTTCTCCATCTTACTGCATGGCTGGGCTCCTCATGCTGCAGATGGACAGGAGCAGCAGTGCAGCTCCTGCCATTCCCAGTGTTCCAGACACTCTGGGGCACTGTTATAAAGCAGAAATATCACGTGAGACATACAAAAAGTAACAAATTATACCAGTTAAGCATTGGATTGTTTGCTGGTTTTAGCTTAGGAGTGGTTAAATTACAAGATCCCAAAAGTAGTGGGATCCAAGAGCAACCTGGCCTAGGACCTGTCTAACACTGAGATGGAATACTGTAAAGGTCCTGTTCTGCTGCACTATTGTGATATTGCATCACACATTGCTACTTCTGAGGGCTCAGCTGTGATCGTTCTTCTGTAAGAGAAGAAAATTCCTTTAGGTCTGTCATATTTTTCACTTAAGTTCTCATGACATTCAAGTTTCTTTTCAAACTCTTCTAAACTTAGATACGAAGATTAAGAAGTTGAGAGAAGTGCTGCTGTTTGTTGGATGCTCTTTATAAATGTGCTCTTAGGACCACTGTAATGAAAATAACGTATTTATGTGCAGACTGAAATTCTGCTATAATCTTATGCCATTTGGATAACTGAAGTACAACATACACACAAAAAACCCCTCAAGTACTTTTTTATATTGCCTTAAATTTTGATTCAGTTCAATAATTAAATCTTTCAGAGGATTAAATGTAAATGTTAGAATTTTCATTCTGCACATGAACATCACCTTCAGTGCTTAAGTCTGATATGAATCAATAGGGAAATGCAGTTGTAAATCTAGAGCTGAATGTTCAATTGTGAACAAACTGTAGTGGTGTCTTCGAGGATGGTCATCATAATTATTATCCCTTCCCTTGAGATGAATTGAGGCCCTTTTCTCTAATATGATATTTATCCCTGTGGACCCTTGTTCTTTCTCTCAATTTAAAATTCCTCCTATTTGCGTTCCTTCTTGCAGAGGC
The DNA here is from genome assembly GCA_035584735.1 of Pseudotriccus pelzelni. Classification (NCBI taxonomy): domain Eukaryota; kingdom Metazoa; phylum Chordata; class Aves; order Passeriformes; family Tyrannidae; genus Pseudotriccus; species Pseudotriccus pelzelni. The sequence goes on from JAWMRA010000009.1 coordinate 14,910,198, forward strand.
AGGGGGCCTGGGGAGAAGTTGTTTGTGCAAAGGCAACAGTAGCATGATCCAGGAGTACTGGCTCTTCCCTTGGCAGTGGAATGGCCTTCCAGTGCCATTCACTGTGCAATTACCAACCTTTCCAATCTCTAGTTTAAACATCTCCTCGAGAACACATTTTCAGTGTAAGGAACCACAGTGGCTTCTTGCCAGACGAGCTTTCCTTTCACCCAAGCCCCCGCGGGGAAAAATACCAGGGTGCTTCAGTTTTCCCTGATAGGAGAGGTTTTGCTTTTGTTTTCCTGCCTTCCGTCTTCCTTCCCTTGCCCTGCTCCAACCTCGGCGTTCCCTCCCCAGCCCCGCTGCGTTGCTGCTGCACCGCTGCCACCTGCTGGGAGATGGGGAGGGAAAATGGGACACACTTGCTCTCTTTCGAAACAGCTTCTGGCGGTACCATTGCCTGCAACAGCCAAAGCACCCCGGAGCACCCGGCTGTCCCTGGGAAACAGCGGTCAGTCTAGAGGGGTGTGCCGGGAAAGGCAGGAAAGGGCAAGTGGGGTATTAACAACATTTGAGATAAACTGAGGGGCTACACTGAGCATCTTTAGCAGCTTGTTTACAGAAGCACCTAATTAGCACATTTAGGCAGTGTTTTACAGTCAGAGTAGTGCAGCAATAGTTAATCATTTTAGGTGTCCCCTGATGGTGAAAAAATCGTGATAGAAGCAGTTTCACACAATGCCGTGTGCAGTTTTTCCCCTACAAAAATTATTTGCTGAATACAAGTTCTGTAGTGGAACTAAGCCACTGAAGGCTTATAGTAGGTATTTTTTATTCTTGTGTAGTTTATTTTAGTTACTGTTTCATTTGTCTAAAATCAAATGATGTTCTAGTCTGAGATTATTAAAATTCTGCAGGCGGCCTTAGCATCAGTTCCATTATTGCTACATACATCTGTAAAATGAAGCAAATGTTTGATCCTTGATCATGTAATTGTTTTCTTTTAACTTGGATACCAGGACCCTTTGTCCCAGTTACTTACAGAAGTACTCAAATTTTATGGTGTTTTAAAAAGAGATTTTTCTGTTTAGTTTAGTTGCCTAATGCCCCAACAGAGCTCAGTCCCTCAGTGCTTCTCCCAGCTTGGAAGCAAACCAGAATGCTTTGTTGGACAGAGGTTTCTAAGGTGCTGTGAGCATAACGTGCTGAAACTGCACAGTGCCTTACCATGGCTTGCTGCTGCTGGGCCCATCCCTTGTTAGCTGGGGTATGAGGGACTTTCCATCTCTTCCCTCCCTCACCCAGGAGCTGTGAGCTTACATTTTTCTGTACAAACTGCACTTTCTGTGCTTTGTGTACCTGCCAAAGTCTGAGATGCACCATTCTGTGTATGATTTAAGGTCTCCATGTATCCGGTAACTTACCCTCAGGATAGGTGTTATTTACCTCTTGCGCACGTGGTAAGTCAGTTTGTCTCTGGAAGCTGGGGAATGTATCTAAAATACATCAGTAGTCACATCTCAGACCTGTAGACCCTGTGCAGCTTAATACTGAGGGTTCTGGCCATCAGGCAGGTTTGTGCTGTGTTGTCGGTGGCAGCTGCTCCATTTGACTTGGAGGGGACAGTGACTTACACCATAACAGGCAGAATGGGCTGCTTGGGTCACGTGCAGTGCAGTAGCAGAACATTTAGGGGTTTTTTAGGTAAGAACTTCATATACGTGGTGTAAATGTCTTGAATTCTTTGCCTTGAATCTCATGCTTTTGTTAGACTCTACTGTCCACAGGGTTATGATGGTTCATAATGCAGAACAGATTACTTTCATAATATTGTTAGTTGCATATTAGAAAACAAAGAAAGGTTTATCGTATTTTAAGACTTCGAAAATGTTTTGTTCAGGTTGGTGTGACTTCCACAAATGGAGACTTGAAAGGATTTATAGATCAGAACCAGAGTCCAACAAAAGGTAAGACAATTCTATTTGTATACATAGAAAAAAAGCATACATTAACACTTACTTCACTGTGTGGTTGATTCATGTTTGGGAGACTCAGAATTTAAATAGTAGATGGTTTATTACTGACATGTTAGTGTCAGTAGAAAAGATTGGAAGATCTTCAGACTTTCAGAGGGGAAAAGAGGGTGTAGTAAAAGTAATTAGAGGCAAAAATAAGGCCTTTTTTCATTCCTTGATGGTGAATAATATGCTGAATTTCCTGGTTTCTTCTCCACCCTTAAAGTTCCCATACTCTGTTGTCAAAATGGCAGAGAAGGTTAAGCATGACTTCATTCATCTAGATGTTCTGCACAATTATATTTTGTCCTGTCCTGTTTCATCTTAGGACTTCTAATTAATCACTTTTGACTCAAAACCAGTTTATGATCAGTCATAACAACTACAGTATTCCAGTAAAAATAAAACTGCAATCCCTTATCTATATTAGAAAACTTGAGGATTTACAATTCAGAAAACATTTCAATCAACCATTCTAAGTAAGTAAAGTTTGCTGTTATCCACTGCAATAAACAAATGCGTGTACTAGCTGGAAGAACGATTTTTGGCTCATGGCATCAGAACGAGAGAGTCTAAACAGAAAATGGCTAAAGCTTCGGTATTTTCCCAGTTTTCTAAACCTTGCAGAACATTACAGACTGATGGTAGGCTTCTGAGAATTATTTATTCTGCATTAGTGAGATAATTGCCCTTTGTGCTTCATTATTTTGTGATTATTGTGTCATGGTTCTAGGGAAAAAGACTAAAATAAGCGCAACATTTTAAAATAATTTCTGAGGCAAGCAATGGATTTATACAGAAGATAATTTAATAACTTTATAAAGTATAGGACAATATTGTTATTACCTCCATTTTGGTATATTTCCTACAATATTATGATCTTGTGAATTTTTTTAAACCTTCAGATATAATTAAAAATCGCTGACATCTCTTGAGATATAACATCTTGGCTTACTCTTCTTAGAGAATCAAATATTCCATAAAAGCTGGAAAAACTTGTATGGATACAACAGCAATGTCTAAGCTGTCTCTTACTTTCAAACTGAAGTGTCCTTTACTTACTTCTTCTGGCGTGTCCACTGCTGAACTCTGGAAATTAAGAAGGGGGGAAGAAACTGGAAACAGGCATTCAGATCCATTATATCTTATCAGGGCTTTGTGAGCTTCCTTATGAAGACAGTTTTTATTGTTTTATCCATTATTGAAGTTAAACATTTGCTGCAGTAAAAATAAAGGCAATTTATTGCTACATATCTGGGCCTATCTATAATGTGCCTTCATAGTATTCTTAGCTGAGGCATGATGGATTTATGATACCTTCAAGAACAAAGGAGAGAGACCAATTGCTCAAATAAGGATTTTCTTGAAAGTATCAGATTTCAAGTGCTAGAAATTTTTGCTTAGAAAAGTTGCATTTAATAATTATTTTTTTCCAAATAGATAATTGTGGTGTGTGTTTATTTGTTATTTGCCTCTAGCACAGACATACTAATTTAGTACCAATATTGCATTAAAGGAACATTTTAGATTCCAGTGCTGAGCGATGAGCACATAGAAAATTCCTTGCAAAATATCTTCCTTTTTAATAATGAACTCAGGTCTTTTATTATACTGTGAAATCTGTTGTGTAACCCTGGGTTTACTGGGTTTAATTTTGAAAAATGCTGGACTGTTCTAGATAAACCCACAGCTCTGCCACTTTGCCCAATAACAGCAGAGTGCAGCCTGGATCTTTGAGGATGCTGTTCCAAACTGCAGGAAGGTGTCCTGAGACACCAAGTCAGCTGTTGCTCATTCTGTGCTCATGGGTTGCTTCAGTCTCTCTCTGTAGCATTAGCACCACGAGATAAGAGTTATGTTGAGGAAGTTTTCTGTCTGTGTCACTAAAAATGCATAATCCAACTGGCTAATTACTTGGTCCTTGCACTCCAAAAATTACTTCCTCTGATTTTCTTCTGTTCATAGGCTTAGCTTTCAAAAGCTAAATGCAATACAGATTTACTAAGGAATTTGATGTTTTAAACGTGATGATTGCAGAATTAAAGCACATACATCCAAATTTGTAATCCTCATAAAAAGACTTGCGGCCTAATTCTGAAGGGAACCAGATTTTTTTTTTCCTAGGTGTGTCTAGAAGAAACATCACAGCATTAACTCAAATGTTGTTCACTTTGTTTAGTGGACAATTCCTGTTCAACAGACAATTTACTTCCCTGCATTTGTTGCCTTTAATTCCTAGGCAACAGGCTCTTTTGGCTAAAAGCCCTCCATTTGGAGCTTGTTTCCTCAGCTTGAAATAAATACTCATTGGATCTGAGAGAGAATGCCACGTGTGGATGGCTTTTGACTAATGGCCAGGGGCTGCTTGTGCAAGGACCACCATTGGGTGAAATATTTTAAGTAGTCTGTGCAGCACAGTCAGGGTGTCTCCTTTTATTTAGTCTAGTGTAGTAGATTCTTATTGTTACACTCAAAATTGTTCAGCTCTGGCATGGTGGGCTGGCTGGACTTCATTTCCTTACCTGAAATTATCCAGCAAACTAGTGATGGAAATGATTCCCTTAGGAGACGTGCATTTTAGCTCTCTCAGAAAAAACAGTAGTTCTGGTTCTCATTCTTTAGTGAATGAATACTCTTGGGTTGCTGAATGCAAAAGGCATGCTTCCTCTCAAGTTTTGGAGAACAAAGGTGGCTGTTGCTGTTCCTGGCTATGGGGATAGATCTTTATGTATGTGTCAGGTATTCTTCTAGTGTTTCATAGGGATTGTGGCTGTTGGGAGAAACTCCCGGAATGCTCCATGCTAACAAGACTGTTACACTCCTGGGTGCCAACAGAACTTTGGTGCCTACTAAAGTTAACTGACAGGAACTAAGGTATTCCATCACTCAGGGAAAATCCTGGTCTAAGTGGCAAGATGTCTTTGTGGAGTTGGCCCGTTCTGTTAAAAATATAACAGTTCAAGTTAGTCCTTAAACAGGTATAATTAGGTTTGTGATTGAGTTGGATAGTGGCAGTTCTGTTGTGGTTTGGGGGTAATTGTTGCAAGCTGTGAGTGAATTAAATCAGACAAGCAGCAGAGTTCATATTAAAAAGTCACATGTGTAATCAGAAGAACTTAAAATTTAATCTGTTTGGGAGACATTCCCAGTCAGTAATTTACACACTTTCAGTTTTGTAATCCTGTTCATATATATTACAAAAATGGAAAATCCAATCTTGTTTCCAGTCATTCCAAGCAGAGGGCATGTCTGTGTTACCATTTGCCCCATAAAACCACCTCACCTGCCCTCCATGCATCCTCATGAATCTCTGTAGCTTTGAGGGCTCCCTGCTGGTTTATACAGTCCCAAGGCTGCCTGATCTGCTGAGTGATGGAGTTGTTTGGGTGTGAAGCCTTGTAATAAAATCAAGGTTTGCAATTAAATGTTACTTGCAAAATCATTTTAGTGGTCAGTGAACCTTCGTCAGCCCCGTTGGTTTGCGGGCGCTGCTGCCTTGGCCGCACGGCAGTGTGTGCGTGGCCAAATGGAACAGCCCGTTTGTATTTCGGGAGAGCGGCGGGAATGCCGCTGTCACAGCTGCACGTCTGGGGAAGGAGGGGCCCTGGGCACAGCTCGCACTGCTGGGGCTGCCGGCAGCATGACATTCTTATCCTAAAATCCGCAGTGTAGACTAACAGGATGGTTTCAATGAATCATGTTGTCACTGGGTAATACCTTTTTGTTACTATATTCCAAAAATCTGTGAATTTACATGTTGTTCTCTGCTTATTGCTGTGGAGGGAAAAGGAAGTCCAGCCGCAGACCACCAGTCTTGCAACAGGCTCCAGGAGGGAGGATATGTTAATCGTACTTGCAGAGAGATTGCTTTGGCTGGGAACCTTAACTTTTAATACAAGTTCACAGTGAACTTTGTTTCAATCCATCTTTGTATTATGCAGTACCTATTTTTTATTAAGTCTGATTGGGCTTAGTGCACAGGGCTGCTCTAATGGAATGAACTTGTTCATGGTGTCAGTGCTTGAAGAGACCTGGTAAAATGACCCAGACATCAGAATTGGTTATCCATAGGCCTGTGCCTGGTACTTTTGGATTCATACAGCTGTTAACTCCTGTAAATTTGTCTCAAATTGAGCAGTAAAAGACTGAAAATGTACTGGTCAGTGTAAGCCTAAAGTACACTGAAGTATCATCTACCCCATTTTGCTTTTTCTTTTCTACAGATCTCTTCGATTTCAGGTGTTTCTAGATATGTACGTGCTTCTACAGATTACTGTTTAAAAGTTAGGTTTGTAGCCCAGTAATTTTATGCAATGAATAAATGTCCCAAGAAAATACTTGTAATTAATAGTATGATGATAATTCAGGTTTTCTATATACTGTGATAATACTGTATCCTGATCTTGGAGATCAGTTTATGTTTTAGTGTAATACAGGATCCTGAAGACACATCACATATATTATTGCAAAATATCCTGATGGACTACTGATATTTCACAACTCTGAACTGGCTTTTTTTGCTGTATTAAATTAAATGGCTGTTCATTGAGACACTTTAAAAACGTGCACTCTTGTTTAGAGCTCCGAATATAAAATCCAAATTACCAGCACTTCCCTGGTGTTTTGTTTGGAAATTCAAAGGCTTTTTTTGTTGGTGTAGGCATTGTGTGTAACCCCAGCTGGTGGGGCTGTGCTCCCCATCAGCCATGGTTTCCTTCAAACTGGCTGTGACAGATTCTATAGATTCTCCAGTTGACATTGTTTCTGATTATCTTTGCAACTAAGTTGCAGACCTAACAAATTTAGTTATACGGAAGAAAAACCACTAAAATCTCCATAGCCTTGTATTTGTATAGGAGTATATGTTGTTTGTGGGAAGTTAAGCTATTTAGGGTGCCACATAATTATTTAAAGTGAGTCTTGTGGGATGGTTAGTGTGTGCATGTGAGTGTGCATGTACATAAACATGAATAACTTTATCTGTGACTGCTTGAAGCTGAAGATCATTTAAAATGAATTTTTCTGTGTGCATGGAAGTAAAAATATTGCACAGATGCCAGGAGGAATGTTATGTAGTGATGTTTTTTTTTTAAAATATGAAATTATAGCAACACTGGTTTCTCTCCATGAGAAACAACAATTGTGATGACTGAGGGATGGAAAAATAATGTATTCAGAAGCAAAGAGCTTTTGTTCTGAGAGAAACATGCATATGTGCATTGCCAGATTTTTATTTCGCGTTTGCATCAGTGAGGAGCAGGCTCAGTTTGGGGTGGCTTTATGTGTATTGCAGTTGAAGCTGCACGATGAGAGTTTTAAGTCCATTTCTTTCCCATGTGCTTGGTATTCCATAGGTAAACAGGAATAATGACACTGACCTCCTTTGTGCCTTGAAAGTGCTGCTGAGAAACATTATATAAGAATTGAGCATTATTATACAAATCATTCTAGTTTGATCCATCTGAGCTGACCTTTTTCATCCAGGCAATGAGATTACCGTGACTCGGGGGCTGATGGGTCTCATTGTGTTCAGCTTATCACTGTACTCACTGCTGTTGTGCTGTGGGACACAAATCAGTGTAATCTTTTTTGTCCTCAAGTGATGGGTGTTATTAAGACTTGGCATTTATTTAGAATTTGGTTGTGTTTAAAGCCTTTACAGTTGCTTTGTGATATAATATATATATAATCACTTGGATGATATTTCTGCTTTCAGTTGAATACAGAAATCTGCTGAATGTTTTGTGGCATCTACTTCCTCCTACTTTTTCTATGCTGCTTTATAAATAAGACTTGAAGAGATTGCTCTTGTTGATGTTTGCTGTTCTCTAATACTACTTTGCCTTCAAAGCTTTAGAAATTACCAACTCCTCGGCAAACACAGGACCAACTCCTCGGCAAACACAGGTGCCCTAATCTCAAGAACTTGGTGTAAAATACAGCAGGTCATCTTAGCAAGCAAATGCCTGTTCCCTCAGCTGGTTGTACTTGTGCTGGCAGTTCCCACTTTGTGGTGATGCTTTTTCTGCTCTGGGACTGGTCCTGGCCAGCTCCAGGTCTGGCAGTGGTTCCTGTGTCCCACAGACCTGGGCTGTGGGCAGGGCAGGGTGCTCTTGGACACCGCGTTTCTCTTCTAGAGCAGAGCAGTGACACTGGTGATATGGTCTGCAAAATCTGTCCCTTCGGGCTGGGGTGCTGATGTGATCTGTTTGGAAACATTAACTTTTTGGAGCAACAGCCTGAACCAGCTGTCCTGTTTGTTGTGAAGGGGCATGGAGAGGTGGTGTTTCCACCAACAATATTTGTTACATATTTGCAGCATTTCAGGTTACATGAGTTTCTGGACCATAATGCTGTGTTTGAGAAAAAGAAAACAATAGGGAGGGAATATTTTATTCATAAGTGGTAAAGATTTGTTAACTTATTTTTCAACTGCTGACAAACACATAGAACAACCTCTTAACTGTTGTAAAATTGCAACATTTGGTTGTTCTTTCATTCTATCCACTGTGAATGAGAGAGATAGCACTCATTAAAAGAAACTGGTCCCTTTCTATCCTATGTGCATTTAAAAATCTACACATTCACATGTTTTTATTTATCCATGAAGAAATTTAAAAGGAAGAACAAAGCCAGGGAAACATTTCTTTGAATGCTTGATCAACTCTTAAGGTAGTTTTGACAGTGCTGCTGCCAAATGGGGGATTTGTGTAGGGATTAAAAGATGGAAATCTTTTTTTTATTGACAGCAACTCCAGCCAAAATACATTTAAACACATGCCATATGTAAGCTGCTGTCTTTTAAAAATCAAGATCAAGCAATTTGAATGACCCTGGTATTTTCTGAAGTTGCCCTAATGGTGACCGTGTACATTTACCTGGGAAGCCCCATAAATGAAGGCACAGTGAGCAGTGGCTGCTAGTTGTGCTGCTGTGCAGAGTGCACAGTGCTGCAAGTCTGACACGTCTCACTCTTATTCCGTGAAACGTGACATTCCAGTGTCTCTTGCAGGCCAGGAAGTGTTGTTGGAGACAGCTCTGTGGTGGAGCCCTGTGGTAGAGCTGGAAGCCAAACCTGACATTTCAGAATTTCACTGCACTTTGCCGTGTGACCTTATGCTGTCGGCACCAGAGAAAGTAATTTATTTCTTTTCCCTGGTAAAAAGAAGGACAAGGAGAAATAATATGAGAGCTGATCTTGGAGATAAGGGGGTCAAAAGTTTCAGCAGCAGCAGAAAAGAGGAAAATTCCTACAGCAGTACTGGGAAGTGACACATCATTGATGGCAACAGCCTGCAGTGAAGGGGGAGACTGGATTTGGATGAGAATATGCTGGCACAACTTGGGAAATCCCAGGCAAAATCCTGTAGCAAAACTAAAACTGACAAGTAGGAAAACTATTTTGAGCTCAAAATGGGAACACAGTGTATGTAAATCATGAATTGCTGTTTTGTGCACTCTGGCACTACCTCACAAAAGATGTTTCATAATAGAGCAAGGATTTCGGGAGGGGGTGAGTATGGCGGGAGGTGGTTGTAAGTTTGTTTTTCTAGGTGAGTGAGGTGACTGAATAATTCATTCGTCTTATTGAATAGAGAAGCAAGCATTTTCTGAAGGTGTTTTCAGATACAGATCTGTCTTTTGGAAAATTAAGTAGTAGTCCAGATGCCAGAGGAATTTACATAGAACAAGAAAACATCCTTGTCTCAAATTGTATGTATTTCTCATATCACTGTTTGTTTCTCTTTATAAAGGGGAGACTTTGCATATGTCTACATCTTTTCTACTTCTGTGCTGTAACTACAGAAGATAAAATCTTTTTTTAAGTACTCTTTTTCTATCACTTTTGTTGCTCCTGCTTGGTATTGCAGAGAAATTACATTATTAGATGTGTAATTTTTCAGTTACCCCATGGCAGAACATAGGTGTGCTAGCATAAATTGTAAAAAAGAGACCATATTCAGGACCAAGTGAGAAAAGTGGGCAGTGGAAGTGAACAGGTGATATGAGAAAAGCCCAGGGATGTCTAACATCAGCTTGGGCCCGTGTGGGCTGAGCTGAGTGTTGGCCAGCTCCTGTGGGAGGAGGGCTGGTGTCTGTGCTGTGCTGCAGGAACCTGTCACCTCAGATGCCCCGAGTTGCTCTCTGTAGGGCCAGAGCGTAGGGAGTTCTCCAGGAGCCAGTCCTTGTCCTCATGGCTCAAGACCCCAGCTCGACTCAGGCTGACTCTGGATTAGGAGGCAGTGGCAGCTCTTCCTTACAGCTGGTTGTGCCTGCAGACCCCCCACTGTCCCTGCCCCTTTTGAGCAGGGCCTTGTGTACCAGTGGGGGCTGGTGTTTGATCCCAGCTCTCTGGCTTTGAAGATGTCCCAGAGAAAGGAGCTGCTACTGCCAAATGTCCATGGATGAGCCAGTGATTCACTGCTTGGAGTGGCTTGTGCACAGCAGCTGGAACACTCCTGGGCTGTAACACACAGTAGTGCTGCAGTGCTGATTAAAACACCCAGTCCAAATAAGATACAAGATGTGATTCGGGATAGAGAAGGAGCAGCAGTATTTTGAGGCTCTTGGCATGGAGCTGTGTGAAGGCAGGATGGGTTAGATCCGTAAGCAGTGCTGGATCACAAAGAAACATCTTGGGCTGAGAACACGCTGGCTTAGAGATGGCTTAGTTGGCTTTATCTTGGCATCCAGCTGCCTGCTCTGTTACTTTAGGTAAGTTGTAAAGGCATCACTTTACTCCATCTGTACAGTGACAGGCTGTGATTTGCTCACTGCGGTGATGTTTGCAGAACACTCTAGTATAGGCAGATGAGGAATGGTTAAGGCTAGGGAGGTTTATGGATGCATATTTTCTACACGTGCTTATGATTATAAATAGGATTTGTATGCTGGCTTCTTGCTGAAGTATTCTCATTAATTTTCACTTCTAATGCTGAGGTATGGCAGGCTGTGTGCTCTTCATCTTAGGCAAGAATAAATAAATTGTTTCTGAAAATAAAATACATGTAATTTTAAATGTCAAATAGCGAAGGCATAGTTTGGTGAAGTGTCCTTGTGACATCTGCTGAAAGGTCGGGAGTCTGTTTTGTGAGGGTGTGTTTGCAGTGAATGAGACAAGAAAGCTAACGTGGTTCCAGAATGTTGAAGTGGTGTGAGAATGTGCCAAAGTGTTTTTCACAGGTTACTAAGGCAGTAATTTAAACCTCTCTTTTTACCTCTCTCTTCAGGTAATATTTCAGTAATTACATTGCCAGTTTCCAGCACCAACTCTCCGACTAAGATTTTGCCAAAAACCTTAGGACCAATCAATGTGAATGTTGGACCCCAAATGGTAAGTGTTGCAACCCCGGTAAGGCCACCTTGTGTAACGGCCTGTGTGACTTCCTGCTGGTGTAACACAGAGATGCGAAAAACAAAGAGGTGAACAGTGTGAGGAACTTGCTGCTTCCTGCCCCAGCCACAAAGTGCCCCACCTGAGTGGGAGGGTGGGGATGTGGGGGCTCAGCAGGCTTGGCATCCCAGAATTGCCACTCCCAACAACGCCCCTGTGTGTGCCCTTGGGGGACACCCATTTGACTGGCTTTGAGTGGAAATTAAAACAGCTTTACCAGCTGACGTTTTAACTATTACTCAAGAGTGTACTAAGAAAAAAAATCTCATTAAGAATGTTACTGATACTCTTTGAATGTTTTTAGTCATGTTCTCACCAGTAAATCCCCCTCCAGCATTGCCAGAGAGTGCCTCGGATGTGCCACTAGAGGTTAAACTTGTTGCAACTACTCTTCTTTTCCTGTCAGTGATAACAGTGTATGGGCATATATTGATGTTTCAGAGACTTTAGATCTAGTTTTATGAAAAAAATTAGGTTTTCTGGTGGCCAGAAAGCTAAAAAGCAATACCTAGAAACGTGAACAGTTTCTAGTAACCTGATGCCCAGCTGCCAAGCCCTTACCCTGAGTACAGAACCATTTGATGTGTTTCATAAATAATTGTGTCAGGCCTTTGGTGGGTTACACCAAGGAACAGCAGTACACCAAAGGGGCACAGGCATTACAGCCACCTCCCCACAGCATTCCCCGCTGTGTGGAGCTCTCCATCTGGAGCGCTGGCCACGGGCTGCCAGGGACCAGCCCTGGAACAGCCCCGCTCCGTGCGTCAGTGCTGATGCACATCTTGCTGGAGCGTGTGCCCTGTAGCATTGCACTGGAATAGTTCTGCCACAGAAGATGTTTTGGGAGTGCAATAAATAGCCCAGACCAGGGGAGAGCCGTCTGTTAATGCAGTTCCTACTCTTACAAGTGACTTCTCAAGGCCCTCCTTTTGGTTTAAGTGAGCCCTAGTTACAGTTTAAGTTCTGTAGCAGATAGAAGTTGCAAAAGCTGCCTGGTGTGAGACATACAATTTTTATTATTTTCTTTTCATTTTATTATTCTTTTATTCTGCTGCTTTGCAAGGATAGATCTATATTCAGAAAGCATTTTCTTATTAAATAGCCATTCCAGCAGGCCTTCTAGGACACCCAGTGCACAGCTGCGTTGTGCCAGGCCACTTAAAGGAGAATGCCCGCAAGCTCTCAGCAGTGCCAGTGTTAGCACTGTCTCAGCCTTCCACCTGTGTTAGCAACACCCAGTGCTGCTGGGAGGGGGTGTTGGCTTTGTTGAACCACTGCTTGCAGTCCTTCAAACCAGCACAGCCCCCGGGATCAGTGAGGTGGCTGAACGGGGACCACTGGTCTGAATCCCCCGGGCTGTGTCTGTGTTTGCTGGCCGAGTTCTTGGGTTACGAGTGTTTGGTACCGTTTGTTGAGGTTCAGTCCGTGGGTGTAAGTTTATAATAATATATTATATTATATATATAACATCAGGTGTTCGTGCTGGTTGCCGGGGGCCGCCAGGTGGCACTGCGGGCCGGGCGGGAGCGGCCCCGCACACGCAGGACCTGCGGGGTCACGGCGGGTAACGCAGCCGGGCGGGCACCTCTGCTGCTCCAGGATTCACCAGGAAATACATCACTCGTACCACTGCTCTGGTTTCTCTACATTTCTGGTTTCACTGGGTTCTGTCGAGCTATTCGTTTGCAAGAAATAACGGAGATGAATTTATGTCTTTAAGACAAAAAAATACATACATGTGATGATGGTGTGATGTCAGGAGGCATGTGAAGAAATGCTCATTGAGCTTAGGATATGGGAGATTCTTCACATATCATTTATTTCTACTGTTTAAACAATATTGATAGGTACCAAACAAGTGCTGTACACTTATTTGTTGCACTTGCTGTATACATACACATTTGCTGTATATGTACATATATGCTGTATACTTAGAAGGGTGTTGGGTAAGTTAAATAGTAAAGGAAACTACAATGTTTAGTGCAGTCACTACTCAAAATGTCACTTAACAAATGGAGTAAAGTAAAATAAAGTTTTAAAAAGTGAAATAAGGTATGCAAGTAAAAAGCGCTGTTCAAGAAACCTTGGTATGAATCTTATCATATTGGAATCAAAGTAATTAAATGTGTTTTATTTTAAAGATTAAGTAATTAATGCTGTTTGATTTTTAAATACTATCTAAGTTCTTCTGGTGACCTACTTTTAGGAGGGAACTTGGATGTGATTTAAAAGTTGAGACCAGGTGTCTTGGTGTTAACTGCTGTACCTCCATTTCACCAGGTTTGTGTAAATGTAAATTCTGTCTAGCCTACAGACTTCCCATTGAATTCCATAGGTACAGTGCTGTATGATTAGCTTGTCAGAATGCCCTGGGATCTTGTGAGTGCTAGAAACTGCAGGGAACACTTTGCCTGGAGCTCAGTTTGTCTTTAGTGCCAAAGACAATTACAAGAGACAAATCCATTGGAAAGAAAGAAGGTTTTATTGATTACAGGGATCAAGGCATTTCCTGGATGTACTTGTGGAGAAAAAACTGGGTGTCTGTAGATACAGATCCTATCTGCCATACTTAGGAATTACTTCTATTTGTCTGGTTCTTCACCATATGAATAATACAGTAATATGGTAGAATTAGCAAACTTAACAGTGTTGTAATTACTTTACTGTATGAAGATCTGATGGCATCTCTTCTGTATGTTTTGACTGCAGCTTGCTTCTGGTATGGAATCATTACTACTTTTCTTAATGCAATGCTTAGTATGAATTTTGGGCTGTGGTAACCTCTGTTTTCTTAAGACAACTGTGGGTTTTTTTCCTAAATTTTACAGATCATAAGCACACCACAAAGACTGACCAATTCAGGGAGTGTTCTGATTGGGAGTCCATATAACCCAGCTCCAACAATGGTCACACAGACACACATAACAGAAGCTTCTGGCTGGGTCCCAGGGTAAGATTTTTGCCTTATTTAAAGATATCTGAGGGTCTGTTCTGATCTTCTCTGTTATTATACTGTTGTATCAGTATGTTGGCTTGCAGTTTCTAGTTCTTGCACAGCTAAAAGCAGTATGGAGTGTGCTGTCTAGCCTCGTATGCACTTCTGATGTCTGGAGCATGTGAACACGAGTTACAAGCACTGGTCACTTCACTGCCTGTTTTAATTGTGGTTTGTGGCAGTGTTTGTTTCTTTGTGAAAATGGAGAGTCACAAATTCACGAGTCCTGTTATAACAAGCCTTTATTTTTTTCATGAATTTATGGTCTGAGCATAGCAGTGGGTACCTACAGGGGGAAAGACTGTCAAAATCACTTCAAGAGGCAATTAAGAATAAACTGTAATGGAAAATTTTTTATTTTATCTGTGTGGTATTTTTATTACTATTTGACATTAGCAACAAGTTCCATGGCGTTCTGAGGTACTCCAGAGTAACATGAAGTTCCTTATCTCTTGTAATTAAATCTGGTCTTTAAAGTATTTCTTGCTATTTTGTTTTAATACCAGTACTGCTGAGCTTAGCTGTCTCAAAATAGAGATGTAGAACTTTGACTGTGAAAAAAAAATATTTCTGCATCTAGGTTAATTTTTCTAATTAGTGATGAATGTCAGTAGTACCTTTTCAGCTTTAGATGTGAGAAATGGAGCATCTAAGAAACAACAACTCTGTAAGCAAGGACTGTCACAGGCCTGTATTTCCCAATCACTGTGTTCCCACCATAGAACTGATAAACTGCTGGCCCACCTGAGCAGTTTTTAAGCTTTATTTTTTTGCTGACTTTGCGTTTGAGTGCACTTAGTTCTGATTTTATTTGAAAAAGGAGCTGTCAAAGATTATTTTGTTTCTGGATATTTTGTGAAATGTGGAGGCCAGGGAGATGTTCTCAGTACCCAGAGGAGGGACAAGCTCTACTATCTGGTCACAACAACTTGCTAAACCAGAGAATCAACATCCATCACCTTCTTAAGCTTCATCCCAACCCAATGACAGCGGTTCCCAGAGCAGCCTCGTTGCAGAGCATCAACCTCCACCACCCAGGAGAAGCACCATCCTTCTGTTTGTGCACTGTCAGAGTCGAGGCACGGGATTTCTAAAGAGCGTGACTGCTGTTTCGGCCACAGAAAGGAGCAAGATGACTCCAGGCAGACCCATCAACACTGATCTGTGCAGAAGTCCATACCACAGGTCATGTTTTCACCTGAGGAACAGAGGTGAGGAAGGTCTGTGGTGTTGCTGAATGGAGGCAGGGAGCCCTTGCTGAAGAAGATTCCACAAGACTGCAAGTCCAGACTAGCTGCTTTACCCATCGTTTACTCCCCAAACTCCAAATTATTTCCAAGATCAAATGGGCTGGGCATATTCTTTCTCAGGGCTCCACACAGCCCCCAGCAGGCTGGTGCACAGACCAGGGGCCAGCTGTCCTCTCACTCTGCTCTGGGGCGCTGCCCAGGGAAGTGCTGTAGCCCCCGGCCCTGCTGCACTCAGCCCCCCGTTAAGCACCATGGACAGGGATCTGCGAGGCTGAAATCCTGCTGCTGCTGCTGCCCAGGGAGGGACCTGCTGTGCTCTGGACCACAAACCAAGTACGTGCTGGCTTTCAAGCCACAGGGCTTCAAATCCATCATTTCTGTTCAGCTGTTCAGCTTCCCTCACAGCAGTGTCAGGTGTGAGGCTGTGCTGTGAGCCCGCTTTGGAAACACGGGGAAACAACGGGACATAATTTCCTGACGGCTCCTGAGCAACATCCCTTGTGTGAGCTGCAGGAATAAATGCGAGTCTGGAACACAGCTCCTGTCTGCTGTGGGTATACATGGCATGATAAGGAACCACCAGTGACTGCAGACTGCTCGTCCTGTGCAAAATTCACACCAGCTGCTTCCTCGGAGTGTCCCTCTTCAGCTCTGCCTGCATCAGCCCTAATATGAATGTGTTTTGTGTTTTACCTTGGTTTTTGTTTAAAGATTTCAGAACATTCAGTGGTCTGAAAATACAGGATATATCTTATGCATTGTTTAAAGACGTTTTTGTTCCACATGGAGGAATTTTAAATAGGAATTTTCAAAGGAGCCCAGCTTGTCCTTTTTGATGGTCTTTGGTTATCTAGCTCATGTCAGCACTTTTGCAGTTCCAGGTGAAATGACTTAGCTAAATTTATATGGGCAAAGCATGGTAAAATTGGGAACAGAACTTGTCTGGCAGTGAGCTCCAGCAACCTCCTGCACAAGCCCTAACCACTTCCTCTCAGATTTTGTCGATCTCTGTGTGTCAGATTTTTCCCTTTTTGGAAACATGTAACAGCAAACACCAGATCCAGTGAGTTTTAGGTTTTAGTGGCCTATAGATAGCATGTTATTTTCATCTGAAGTTTGAATTGTCTTTTCTTAGGGAGCGAAAACGGACTCAAGAAATTACAGAGTCAGATTTTTCAGAAAGGTGAGTATTGCTGAGCATGTATTTTATGTGCACAGTCATACCTGTTCTATTCAGATTTGCCCTTCAGAGAGATGGGTGTCCAGTTCCCACTTTCGATTTTCACTCCTTCACATAAAAGCTGTGTGGATGTTATTCCTTGGAGTTACAATTCATTCCTTTTAGCTTTATCACTTCCTGATAAATACATTTGGTGTTACAGATGATACTGGGAGTTGTGAAAAACAAACAGGTTTTCAGAAACAAGATTGTTCTAGTTTTCCATGTGACAGATAATTGTAAACAAATGATCTTCCTTTGCTTCTGAAACTTTTTTGAAAGCATTCAAGGTAGTTTTATCTGTTTACCTGTTGAGGTTGATCAAATTGAATATCTGTGTAGGGATTGGAAGTGTTGGGGTTTTTTTTAATCTTCTGGTGTTCTTATTCTTTTTTTTTCTTCTGTGTTCTGTTTTCTTAAATACAGTCTAAATTTTGAAAACCATTCTTTTAATATTTTCCTTAGCTTGTTACTGCTGACAGAACTAGGCCTTTTTCTGTAAAATAACAGATTTCCCTGAAACACATTATCAAATGAACTTGTCAGAGTGTAATTAAAAAAAAAAACAAAACAAAACAACAGAGCTGAACTTTTTAAAGGCTTCTGTTGTAATACACATCCAAATCCAGTTGGTGTGAGAAAACCAACTGCTCCTGGTTTTTGCTATTACTATTACCTAAGTTCTTGCTTTTCTGGAAGAAGAAGGTGAATGGAAAATAACCCTGACAGTTGCCAGTTGTTAATTTGGCACCATAAAGCCCAATGAATACGTACTTAGTCTACACAAAAGAAATTCGTGTACCTCTGTCTTAACTATGATGGCACATAGTTTAATTCTCCTGATGGGCAAGTTTAGTATCTCCTGCTGTATTTTAAAGATTTAAATAGGGGTGTCTGAGCCTTTCTATTTTAGGCACACACATGAGAGATCCCCTAAATCTGGGCTCCAGGCACATAAACACCCTGTGAGATTTTCCTTTTTTTTTTTTGGGTTGTTCTTTTGTGAAACTACCTGGAGATGAGTTCCAAATCTATTTTTAAGCATCTTCCCGCAGCATGTGTTCAAATACTATCCATGTAGGAATAGCCAAGGAAAGGGAAAGGGCTCCAGTGCACTTTTTTGCCAACTTGTAAGAAAAAAGAAACTGATGCAAAAAAGCAGAACAGTTTTGGTTTTAATTTAAATGGTCCAGATTCCTGTTGCAAAAGGGAGACCCTTTGGTGTGTAACAAAGTCACTTATTAACATTCAATATGTTAAAATAATATTTTCCTCTTTCCAGTAAGAGAAGCAAAAAAGGAGATAAAAATGGGAAGGGCCTGAGGCATTTTTCAATGAAAGTTTGTGAAAAAGTTCAGCGTAAAGGAACAACTTCGTACAACGAAGTGGCTGATGAGCTGGTGTCAGAGTTCACAAACTCCAACAGCCACTTGGCTGCAGACTCGGTAAGCAAAGAGGGGGTGAAATTGTTGTACCATTATAGATTTGTCATGTTTGTCATGGGGTTCTGTTCCTTCTGTCCTGCCACAGTCCATACTTCCTCCACTTACTTAACTACTTCTCAAATATAAAGACTTACCCTCAGAAATTCAAAAATACTAAACTATTAAAAGGAATTAAATTACTATATATCAATAAATAAAATTAATAGACAATAGATTAATAAAAATAAAGATAATTAAAGAAATTAAAATATTAAAATGAAGAATTGAACTCCCTCTAAATTATAAACAAAGTAGACGAGTTCGCCAAAATAATTGACTTAAAGAAAAGGCTACTCTTGCAGCCACCATGTGTGGTCTTGTCAGGCTTTTCAACAGTGACAGACTTGCCATGGTGGGAATTTCCTGCACAGATGCTTCCAGCAGGCCTGAAGCTTCCACTTGTAACCAGAGGTGCTCATGTGGTATCCAAGGAGTAGCACAGGTGAAGGATCATGTTTTAATAGCACTCTGATTTGAACTGCTCTTCTGGCATTTTAGCTTCTACCTATCTATGAAGGATGTGCTCAGTTGTTTTTCCTTTTTTAATTCTTTTGTTGCAATTAATGCTGAATTGTTTTTCAGCAGGCTTATGATCAGAAAAATATTAGACGGAGAGTTTACGATGCCCTCAACGTCCTGATGGCAATGAACATCATTTCAAAGGAGAAGAAGGAAATCAGATGGATTGGCCTTCCTACTAACTCAGCTCAGGAATGTCAGAATCTGGAGGTAAAGGGAGATACATGGGAAATTCTGTTGAGTTTCCAGGTTGTGATAATGGAATTGCTCTTCTTGACAAGAGGGTTTTTTCCTCAGTTTGGAACTGATTGGTTTTGATTCTTGCACACTATGAAAATACAACTTTTGATATTGGAATAGACTGAAAAGATATGTTTGATAAGCTTAGTTCAGCTTTGTTTATTTAGTATATGTTACCTGAAGTTTTTTAAAACCCCAAGCTGTTTACCTTAACAAAAATGGACAGTGGTGTAATAGCTTGAATTAACCAGAAAGAAAGTCAAAAGAATAGAAGACCAGTTCTCTGTTAATGTCTGTACTTTGAAAAACGATTCAAAGGAAATGAAATTGAAAAGTAATTCCTGCTGGGATGTCAAATACTAGTTAGGAACTGCCAGAGAAACACAAAAGAAGTTTTACTGATTGGTTATTTCCAGTATTTTTCCAGCAGGCTAAGAGTTACAGTGGTTTTTTGCAGGGATGCCAGCATTTATATGCACAAATGTTGCTTGTCCTTCAGGCCAAATGTGCTATAAATAAAACCACAAGTCACTGTATTTACTGCAGCGTGCTGTAATGGCTGTCTGCAAATACATCTTAATATTTACTAGATTTGTGGTACTTGGGCATTAGGCATTTAAGAGGTGGGTGGTGCCTTTCCAGTACAGAACAGCTCTTTTTGTGCAGTCATTTACATCAATTGTCTTTCTAGATGTGGTAATAGAAAAGCTTTTACTGTTCTGGTCCATTACAGCAACTTGGCAAATACACCCACCCGAGGGGAATGCATGTGCTCAGTTATTATACTCCAGGATGGGTTCTTTAAATTATGGATAAATTTACCTTTTGCATAAATTCATGTGAATGTATTCTCCTCAATATAGGTTATTATTACAATATGGGGCTTGAATTTCATTGTGTTATCTTCAGTGATCATATGTGATTCACTGTTTCAGGCTCCAATTACATATGCACAAAATGGAAGCAAGACTTATTTTTTTAAAAACGTTGCTTCCTCTGACAGAAAGAAAAGAATGTAAAATAAAGCTGCATTTTTATGGCGTGAAAATCAGAATTAATTTTGCTTTTAAAGCTGTATAAATTGCCAACTCTTCTTACCGTGTAAATCCTAATATGATTACCAGTACAAAAAAAATTGTTATATAGAAACCGTGCCTAAATGATATCTGTACTATTTATTGGTTTTAAGAATCCCAGGGAAAAAAAAGTCATTTACTGTGCTCTGAAGGAAGCATTTTAAACATTGAAGTGAGGAGGGAACCACCACAAAGCAACACCATAAATAGGACAAGGGGGTTGGGCCAGCTAAGTTTTAAGAGACTGCACCATTTATTTTCAGTGGTTGAATGAAAAGGCAATTTAAGGGCTTAATATTTTGGGGAGCAGTGCTGGCACCAACGGGATGAGGAAGAACCCTCTGTAACTATGATGACTATTGTCCAGTTCCCTAATATTGCCCTGGAGGACATTCCAAATACTGCTGTACCTGCAGGGCCCTGAGGCATCCAGCACGGCAGCTGTCCCAAACACGCCATACCCTGCGGGAGGATGGCTTGGCCCCATAAACTGCCATTAACAAAACTCTTGCAAGAGGGTTCTGTGCTCATATAGAAAATGTTACCTCTACCCCCTTTTTGTTGCTGCAATCTTGTGAGTTTAATCGAGTCTCAAACAAGAAGAGGTCACTGGAAAGGTGCAGGTGATGACCCTGAGGCCAGCCTGCACACATTTATGTCTAGTAGGTTGCAGTTAGAAAAACAGGGACGTGCACAACTGCTGAAGAGTGGAGGGCAGAAGGAAAAAACCACCAAAAATAAAAGCCACAAATCCAGAGGAGCAATGGGCAGGGAGATAACAGTCTCTTGTAATAATGGATCCCTTACTGGAGTTAAAATTGTTGACAAAGAAAGAAATTACAGTTTGACAGACCTATTTACTGGAGAAACTCATGTGACCAGGCAACTCACTCTGTTTCCAAAGAAAGCCTTTCAGTTTGGCACAGTGGAACAGACAAGATAACTAAGGAAATATCTTGATGCATTCACATTTATCTTTTAAGATAGAAAAGCAGAAGCGGATTGAGAGGATAAAACAGAAGCGAGCCCAACTGCAAGAACTGCTGCTGCAGGTATATTTCATTTTAATTTTTCTTCT
This sequence comes from Pseudotriccus pelzelni, assembly GCA_035584735.1. Lineage (NCBI taxonomy): Eukaryota > Metazoa > Chordata > Aves > Passeriformes > Tyrannidae > Pseudotriccus > Pseudotriccus pelzelni. The sequence goes on from JAWMRA010000009.1 coordinate 14,931,447, forward strand.
GTAAATGAAAGTACATTTCCTAAACCCACACATTTTCATACAGATGTAGTCAGATAGAAAAGATCAGTAGACAGCGAATGGTGTCACAAACAGCACCTGTCTTAATAACTTTCAGAGAAGAATTTCAGAACTAATTCTTTTGGGTGAGACAACTGTGTGATAAAGGAGAGGGGAAAGAGAATACAGATCATGGGAAGAGGGGGAATTTTCTTAACTTTTGTTTCAGTGTAACAAGCTCCTAGTCTGAGGTAATTATGCTTAAAAAGTACCACAGAAGAGCTCTGACTCCAGCGCCTTTTCCAAAGGAATGGGGAAGCATTCTCCAGCAAGCTTTAGTGCTCCTTCAGTATTTCTTGTCCAGGGAGTGTGAGGGGGGCATAGTCAATAGGGTGTGTGTGAAAAATTTGCCTTTAACTTCTGTTCCTGGCAAATCCACTAGTGCAAAGAGAAAGTCAGGCCACAACTTACTTTTTGACAAAATCAGATATTGAGATTCGGTAAATATGACCTATGACATTTCATTTCCTGGAAACATTGATTTCTGCTCTTTTCTTGTCAGTGATCGTTTTTTCTTTCTTTTTACAGCAAATAGCATTTAAAAACTTGGTACAAAGAAATCAGCAAAATGAACAGCAAAATCAAGGCCCTCCATCTTTGAACTCCACAATACAGCTGCCCTTCTTAATAGTCAACACTAGCAAAAGAACAATTATAGACTGCAGCATATCAAGTGACAAGTGAGTGTTTATGAAATCAATTTTTAGAATTTTATTTTCTTTGTGGACTGGAATTTTTCTTAAAACAAATGAGGGAAATTTTTCTAGTTTACTAAAAGTAATTATTGTATTTACATTTGCAACTGTCACTTCAGGGAGTTGCTTGTTGGTTTGGTTTGGTTTTTTTAAAATATTTAATGCAACTGCAGGAGTAATAGGAGTGAGCTTATCAACACTGCTTTACAACAAGTTAAGAAAGGTTGACTTTCACTGTTGTGAAAGGCACTGCAGGGTGACAGTTCAAAGAGCATCCACTGCTCAGAAGAAAGAACTGAATGAAACTCTATACCAGGACAGCATCACCTTTTCATGAAGCCACGTGGTGCTGCTTCTGAATATTTACTGCCAGAAAAGTGTATAGAGTCAGAAACACAAGGTGACAGGTGACCCTTGTGACACAAAAGTAACATCCTAGAGGTGATGATAACAACTTTGGAAGTGTCTTTTAGCACCAAAAAAGTGGCATTTAGTTCTTTGAAGGAAGTGACATAGAAATTTGAAAGACTGTCTTTGTAAGCAAACTGCTGTAGTTGCATTTGTATTAATTTGAAAATATTCCAGTTACATAATTCTGGTGCTTGTGCTCTTCATCCTGTGAAAATATGGCAGAGGTATGAGGTGCTGTTACTTTAACGGGTAATCGGATCACAGTAGTTTATTAGCTGAGAATAGCTGGCTTTGCTTTAATACTGTAGATTACAGATTTCACTCCTGCTGTGCAAATCCTGGACTGAACTGTCAGTCAAGCAGCAAAAATAGACAGTCCCCAGTAACCTAAGCAGCAACATGCAAAACAGCAATGCTATTAAAAGTTGAATTTTTGTAGAAAATTGGACTGAAGTCCAATACGTTCTGTGACAAAATTTTTTGGAATACTCCCATCTGCACTGCAGTTCACCAAGCTGGGAATTTTAGGATCAATTTTGATTTAGCATAATCATGCCCTTATTTTATAGTCACACTATGCAGTTCTTTCTGCACTATTGAACAGGGCTCTACGTTGAGCTTTAAAGTCCTTAAGAAACCGAATAATTTCATACTGAAACTTCAGGACTGTTGCTTTGAAGTTGTCAGAGCATCTGGGATCTGGAGCAGTGTAGCACATATATAACAGCCTCCAAATGTACGAAAACACTGCTACTAAAAGTGAGCACACCAAAATTATTTAAGTTGTTGATTCTTCAGTTTATATAACCTGCTTTGGTATTACTGTCAGCTGGAGGTCATGAAGTTACGACCCCAATTAAACAAGCTTTCCACTGTGGTTATTATTTGTACAACTGATTAGTGGCAGCAGCAATATGTAGATAACCAGTGTCAGAATCTGCTCTGCTTTAAGCACTGTTACATTGATCCGTTCAATAAGGCAGTTAGCAAAAGTGGGTACTCAGTTTGGAGAATTCACATCCTGGAGTTTATTGGAGAGTATTTGTGCTGCTTAACTCCATTACTGGTCAGTTTGAGTGCTTGCCCTGCACTTGGTTTCCAGTCCCAACAGTCCACTCTTTAAAGGGCTTAATTTTTCTTTCTTCTCCAACTAACATTCATATAAAGCACTGATGTGAGTAAGTCCAATGAAGAGCAAAGCTCACAGCATTAGCTACTCAAAATTGTGTTTACAGAGGATCTTCTAAAGGAAATAATTGTTTGGAAAAGTCGTACATATAATAAGGGTGGTGTAGTGTCATGAGGCACTTAAGTTTGTGTCCTCTAAGGTTTCTCCTGTGCAAGAACAGGCTTTATCCAGCCAAAACAGAATGAAATTTCTCCCAAAGAAAAATGAGAGGTTATTGGGCAAGTTTTGTTTAGCGTTTGAGAAGGTAGGTGGGTGCCAAAGCAGCATACTGGGAATGGCATTTCTGAAGTTGGAGTAGGAAAAGCAAAGTCTTCAGATAAAAAGGAAGTAGTTCAAAATTATATTGAAAAGATGAGGCACATGAAGAAGTCCCATTTAAACAGGAAAAATATATTTAGTGTATATGGTGTTTCTATATAAATGCTCTCAGTCCTAGGAAAAAAGAAGAGGCAAAAAAAAAGGAACCAGAATATCTAGTTTTAAACAAGCATTCTCAGACACAACAGATACATCAGAAACTTGGAAAATGGGAACATCTCTAATAGGAAATGCAGAATATTTTGCCATTGGAGATATAATGTACTTTAGAGAGAAGACGTGGGAAGTGGGCTTTTGTACCCTTACAGAAAGAATTGCCTGCAGAAAGTCCAAATTAAAATCACTGGTGACCAGATCTGCACTTACCATGGAAAAGGGAGTGTGCCCAGAATTTGTATCCATCCTGTTGCTAGCCTCTGGACCTAGCTTTTAGTGCTAAGCTGGCAGCTCAATGGATCATTCTGTGAGGACAAAAGTGGATTTCTCAATAACAGCCAAAATAATGCTGGGAATTATGAGAAAAGCTGGTAAGGAGTACAGTGTAAAATGCGATGCATACAGTGCTTTTGTCTCTGGAGTACTGTCCACTCTCTTGTTCCTGGAAAAAGTATAGCAAAACCAGGAGAGAGACACGGGAGGGCAGCAAGAAGGAGCGAACCTTTGAAAGGTCTTTGACAGAAGGAACAGATGGGCTCCTTGGCCTGAAAAAGAGAGGACAGTGGATTCACAGGTGTCTCTAAAATCATGGAGAATGTACACAGAGAACATATCAAGTCCGCTAAAAAAAATGCTCAAATAGCTGTTGACAGCAAGAAGTGCAGGGGCTTCCTGTGTCAGTGACTGCAGGTTGCTGAAGCTACACTGGAGAAAGAAATGTAAATGTCTCTGTTTGGAAACTTGTGGGGAGGGGCAAAGAAGTCACTCTCCTTTCTAACATACCCTATTTGACCACAGCAAGTGGGAGGAGAAATGCAGAGCTACCAATAAATGCAGCCTTTAATCGTGTGCCATAAAAGCAGAATGCAGTCATGCCTTAGTAATCCCACTCCCTTGCTGTGACACTGGTCTCCCCTATTTGTGTACACACAGTTCTGTGACTTGAGCTGTGCCAGTCCAGGTAGCAGGAATGTAATTGGTCCAGCTAAAGGTACAGTGACGCATCTTATTTTCCCTTTTGATGTGGTTATGCTTAAAGGAATACCAGAGCATAAACAAGAGATTTTACAAGTAATACAGGATGAATCACAAAAGAAATGGTGCCTGGAACTGACAGTTACACCCAGCACAAAGCATTATAGCACCAAATGAAAATCCTGTGCACAGACACAAGAGCTGTAACACTTCCAAGCTTGCTGGCTCCAGGTGTAGGAAAGCTAATATTAGGGAAAAAAAACTATCAAGAAAATGGGCACGTGACGTGAGCTTGGAGAGCAAGTGGAAGACCCACCAGTGAGTTATCTTTCAGAGACTTTATCTTATTGATGGGTTGCTTTTCCAGGGATAAAGGTTTGGCAGGAGAAAATGAGGGACTGGGAACCAGCCTTATGTTGTAATGCCTGGAGCAGCACCATCCAGGCTTTTAACAGCCTGTGATCGTAGCTAAAGGCCAGTCTAGATGCCCCTGCTTTCCTTAAAGCTGTCTTAAGTTTCACAATTAAGTGTCACAATTTTCACTTTTATATGCAATGAAAAACATTTTGAGAGTCCTGCAGCAGAAGTGGTGGGTTGTGAACACACAGGACTGAACAGACTGCTTTGCTAGCTGCATCCAAAAAAGCAAAATTATACCGAGGTAAATAGGTCAGTTCACAGGAGGAGTGTTGCACATTAGAACAGAAAGTGAAATGTAAAAAAAAGCAAAAACAAAATAGTTATTTTGGTGACAGGGCTGCAGGTGACCTTATTGGCTTTAGTGCAAGTGAAGGTTGATGTTTAATAAGGCCTTCCTCTTTCCCTTTAAATCTACTTAATGAGGTTGCAAATTCTCGACTTTCTTCCTGCAGAGGTGAAGTTACTTTAATTGAGGAAGTACCATTTTAAACCCTGTAGGCAGGAGAGGGAAAGCATTTGTTGCACTTCTATTTCCCACAGAAAATGAAGAACCTAGACACTTACCTCAGTGCATGCTAAAAAAAAAACAGAGAAGGAATAAGCAAGAAAAGCACAGCTGTGCTCTTTTCAAAACCATCTCCCTTTTAATTTTTTACATGCAGATTTGAATACCTCTTTAATTTCGATAACACTTTTGAGATCCATGATGACAGCGAGGTGCTGAAGAGAATGGGAATGTCCTTTGGGCTCGAGGCAGGCAAGTGCTCAGCTGAGGATCTCAGAACTGCAAAATCACTGGTGCCAAAAGCTTTAGAAGGCTACATCACAGGTAAGTTAGATGGGACTTTTAAGTGTTGTTCCGGATCAAATCCATAACCTTGGTTAACTGAAGAAAATTTAATTATATTAACTTAAACATTTGAAGTTCAATGGGACCTAGTAGGGTTGGTACATGAACCAGTTGTTTTACTGTTAATTCTGGAAGCTATATCATAGTTGTCCTGTAAATTTAATTCACACTGATTTATAACAACAAACTTCTAAGTGAGCTGCATTATGAGGAAATAATTTCTTAAATAACTAAATTGATACCAAGGACAGATTTTCATGTGTTAGTATTAATTTTGAATAACTGGATGTATGGAGGAGCAAACTGGAAGAAAGCAGCTCCTCCCAGGTTGAGGAGAAGGAGAGAAAAAGAACATCTTGAACTGTTTGAGTGTAATCCCTCAGGTGCCAGCAGGTGCCATCTGAGAACTGAGCTTCTCTAAACAAGGCAAGAGGCTCCAAAGACTTCGGGACAGGAGTCCCATGTGGAGGCTTTTACCTCCCCTGTGTGAACAGGTCATGCTTAAACAGACGCAAACCTAGAACTCCTGCAGTGTTGCATCACTGGACTAGAGCTGCTAAAATTTGTCCTCATCTCTTTTAATTATTGTCAGAGTGTGTTCTTCTTGCTCTACCACAGCTTGAACTTAGCCCAACATGTTCTCAGGTTTCTGGAGGGACTTTATCTGTAAAGGAAGTGTTTGTTACCCAGTGAATTCCTGTGCACAGACCTTGGTTTGTGAGCAAAGGGAACAGAGCTATTGTCCTGACTTCTCTTGTCTTGTTTAAATTACAGTAGTATAAAACTGTGTCTTTCACACAGGAAGGTTGGAAACTTCAAGCATTGGGCTTAATTTTTTAAAAAGTTTCCTAAAATTCATTCCCTTCTGTTGGCAGCATTTAATCTTCATGTCAGGATGGTTAAAATGCAGACTTTATATTAAAAAAAAGCCATTTTGTTTGCTAATAAAAATATAGTTAAGTAGTCAGGAAGTTGAACACGTTTTTATATTCTTGATTTAACCATGTGAAAGAATTAAGAATGAAACAATTTCTTAAAAATTGTGATGTCAAAACACTGGTGGATATAACTTAAGTTACATTCAGTAAAATCAGTACACTTTAAATGGCTTAACATTTCAAACTACATCAAACATGCTTATGTTTATCAACACTTGTGTTTTCCTGGTCCTCTTGTCCTGTGCATTTTAAAACTAAGATTTCCTATTTTAATTTTGGTCAATTTTGAAATTACACTCCAAGCCTTTATAAGGCAGCACTGGTACCGAAAAGAGAAGTTGAAAGAAACATTGATTTTTAACTTGCAGATTCTTTCAACTAAAAATTATTTACCATCAGCAACGTAAGAAAGGGGAAAGGAGTAGAACCCACACCTTTATTTAATAGTGTTGCAATGCTTAAGTTACTTAATTGCTCCCACGTGTCCAGGATCATATCACATATGGTGATATTCACTATCATTGGTGTGATCCCCAGGTATGACTGCCATTGAGATCACCCGAAGCTAAGGCACATTAACATCACAGAGTAATAAATTCTGTATATCTTAACTTTGTTCAGAACACACTTTTCTGTTGCTTGACTGTCCTAACTGACAATGCATTGCAGCTTAAGATGCATTCCAGGGTCCCAATCCTAGTTCCACATTCCTGCCCGTTTCATTTTGAGCCAGGTACTCTCCTGTGTGCTCTTGCTGAGCTGGTTCCGGGTGCTAAACTACAGGCTTTTTGTCTGGCAGAGGAGTGTCTGACAATTAAACAAGAAGAACTCTCTAGCCAAGAGCTCAAACCAGAACAGCTCAAGTGTGAAGGAGGGGGTGAGGTTGCTGCATGAGCAGAAATACACCCCTGACTGAGACAAGCATGAACTTGTAGAACCTTATCCAAAGTAACATCCTGTGCCTTTTGAGCCATGCACATACTACAGGCAGTTAATGCCTTTCTTAGTTGAGTCCTGACTCCCAGAAATGAGACTACAGATAAAAAAAACTAGCCAATAACAATTCTGAGGCACTAAGAGCTGGGGTAACAGCATCCCACCTTATCTATCACACTAAGGCAGTGGGCAGAGAAAGTGGTGCACTTTAGGACCTCTAGATTACAACACTTCTTTTTTCTCCCCTGCATGAAGTGCTCTGCTACTTACCTGTGTGATAAGCCTTGACTGGAAGATGGGCTGGAGTTGGAACTACAGACCCAAGAGTACCCCCTGACTGAAGGAGTTTGTTGATCCATCAACAACAATCCTATGCATCTCTAGTACAGTAACTACTAAAGCTACTGAGGGAATTGCTTTAGAGCCTTCTCATGGAAAGTACAAATTTCTACCAAGGGTATCTGCTGCAAGATATGTCTTGTTCATAGTACGAATGACACTCTTAGGTTGCACTGTATCACCTCAGGAAGGTTTTTCCAAGCTGCTTTCCCTGGTTCCTAAGTGTAGCTGTTAGTAATTGATCTACACTGCTGGAAGAAATAAGTCTTTCATTGTGGGCAGATTTCTATTTTGACAGACCTTTCCATACATGAAATAGCTTCAACTCCCTGTCTTTCACAAACTTCCTTTTTTCCCTGGCTCCCCAGAGCCCACTGAAAAATAGAATTTAGAAATGTAAGGCAATGAAAATACAAGACAGGGATATGCATCTGCGAACCACCTTTCTGCCTTGTGCAAAAGCCACACTTTCTTCTACCTTGCTCTTCAGAAAGGAAAGCTACCCAGCTATTACCCAAAAATGTTAATAAACCACAAGATTACTAGCAGTGTCTTGTTATTCCTCTGGAATATTAAGCATGTCCACACAGGTACACTCCTTCAAAATACCAGGAAACAACACTGTGGTACATCTCTGTTAATCTAAATACAATGCAGTCATTCCAAATGGCTTAGCCTCCTCCTGCAAAGACAGGAGGGAGCTGTCAGAACATGTTCTCTGTAACATCAAACCTGCATTTAGGGCAATCTTAGTGAAAGCCATCCAGCTGTGTCCACATTTAACTATCCTCACCTATTCTGTCCTCCACAGATCCCCCTAAAACTGCCACTTACTAATGCTCGCTGTCATGTTCCAAGGACTGCTGGCAGGGACACCACCCTTGCTGGCCTTGCTTTGTGACATGTCATTTAAATACCTGGCTGCTGTATCAGGTTTCCACAGCACAAGGTAGCCTGTGGATCCATCCCAGTGCGTGGTGAGCCAGTTTGCAGGGCTGTGTCTGCCTGTCCCAGGCAGCACACTGCCACATCCCAAGGAACCAAAGCCTAACAAGGATGTAGAAGGACAAATGAGAATGTGTATGTAACAAACACATTTAATTATTCCTCTTACCTGCTCTTAGAGAACAATTCCAGGTAAATATGAGTAGTACAATCCCACTTTACTGCTGCTGGGCTGTACAGAACAGACATTTGGTTAGGAATAGAATTAATAGTAAGGACTCTGACTCCTGGCTTAATGAATCCAGCTGGAACCACATGCAAGCATCATGGAAAAGAACTCGCCAATCTTGGTAACTTTGTTTTGATGTTAACTTTGGGTGGAGATGGAATTTGGGCAGGTCAATAGAAATACCTTATCTAAGGAACAAATTAAAAACAACCTCCCCCCCAAAAAAATCCCACAAATGTAATTGGGTCAGTGGACTTGTTTTGCTGATTCTCTTGGCAGAAATGTGCATAACTGGAAACAACTGACAGGCACTTCTTGTTAGGGAATTTGAAAACAAGTGCTATGAGGGTTGTAAGTAACCTGTTCATGGCCCTCAAGGAGCTTTTAACAAATTACCCGAAGACATTCAGCATTATTGCACGACCATTTTAATGGTCTTAACCCTAACATTTCCTCTCCCCAGGGAGGAGACAGCCTTACATGTCACACATACGGTGTACAACAGGCTTTCTCTTCCGTACTCTTGGCACCAGACCTTTGCCATGTTCTGTGCCTACCCACAGCCAGCCAGGAGAGCACCAGGATGAAACTGCCTTTGGCCCCGGAACACACACAGCTCACACGGAGCCCACTCATCCCAGTACATACAGTTACAGTTGTACTTCACCAAGCACAGCAGGAGCTGTTGGGGCATTTCATAGGGTTGGTCTGGAGCAGAACGTTCCCATGAAGGACTCCAGAAGTCTTATTTCAGGTTCCTGTGACTCCATATGCCAGCCAGGTGAATCCTCTTCACCGGGGGGAAAAGCTTCAGAGAAATAGGCATAACTGGGAGGGGGCAACGACTGCAAGGCTTGAGTGCATCCACAGCCATGGGAGTTGAGTTCATCTTGATTAAATAGGACACATCTACAGTATAAAACCAAATTAGGCTACTGGTACCTTCTAAACTAAACTATGGAATCCTAACTGCAAAGTTTAAGACTGTAAAAGGAAGAAAAAAATTTAAGTAACTATCATAAATACAGTTATGCTTTCTCGTAGATATGTCTGCAGGATTTTCATGGATAAACCAAGGGTTACTTTCAAGTTCAGCACAAGCAGTTTCACATTTAGAGGCAGCTGAAGGCACTTGCAATGCTAAATCAAGGTAAATGAATTACTTATTTATTCAAGAGTAGTTATATATGCTTGTGGTACTTTCAGTAACCTCCCTGTTTCATACCACTTTCATGAAGGAATTGAAATGTTTTCTTATTATGGTTGATTTTGATTGTGAAAAAGTCTCTAATTCTGTCTTCCTTGATAATTATATCTGAAAGGTCAAATCAACATGCTTTGAATTTTGAACATACCAGCTATGTTTCATAAGAATAGAATCATTTTTTGAGTCCTTTTTCTTGATTAACCTTAAATTCCTGCCTGGGCATGGCCTACAAATAGGTAATTACACGTGGATATAAGGCTGCTAATATTTCTGAAGGATGCCAAAGAATATTTGGTGTCTAAAGGCACTACTGCTTAAGCTCTCATGGAACAAGTTTAGTCCACCCAGTCTAGTAATAATTTAAAGTTAAAAACCAGCAACCAAGCAAAAAACCACCACCAGTAAATACCAAATCCAAAATACATCTCAACAGCCATACCTTGCTTGGAGGTTACCTGTACCATAGAAATGGAAATAAGGATTATCCTGGAACAGCTGCAGCATTCAGCAGCTTCATTTCACATTGCAGACATTTTGTGCATTGACAAAACTGATGGATTTCTTCTTCTTTAATATTTCCTCAGCTTGAGCAATTCCCCTAGTTGTTTATGGGGAAAAAAGTGACCCAGTAATCTTTCCTATCCAACTTTGCAATGGTTTATCAGTTTTTATTGTATCACTTCTGGATTCTTCCTTTTTGGCAGCATTTCTTTGACTAAAGGAAAAGCTGAGACAAAAAAAAAAAACCAAAACCAAAAAAAAAGGCTTCAAACCTCATGAGAACCCCTCTAAACCTGACCATTTCTGTTGTTTTGATAGCGAGAATGCAGGGTTGTGTCTGGATGCTGAAGTGGCCTTAGCAACTGGGCAGCTGGTTGCCCTGAGCAGTCAGCAGTCCAGCAGCGCAGCGTCCCGCGGGGAAACGCCCTGCTCCTTCAACGAGGAGGATGAAGAGGATGAAGATGAGGATTCTTCCTCCCCAGAATGAGCATAGTAGAAAACGGAATATACAAAATGCTGCTCAGATATTCTTAATGCGAGTTCCTGTTTGGATTTTACTGGTTTCTTGCCTTGTTTTGCACTGTGTTCAGTGAAGTAAAATGGAATCTTCAAAACCAACTTACCCATAGCTGAAAGTGAAAACTTTGTAACTGAACACAGAGTGACACGTAGAGACAGAGCAAAGTGGGTTTTATCAGCTAAAACCGAGGAAAAGAACAAAGTTCTCGGAGATTTGGCAAAGCAAACCCCAAGTTCACCTTTTCCATTTTGGGACTCCAGTCTCTGTCTTCCCCTTGTCTTTACCAGATGGAGAAGAAAACGGAGTCAGTCAGCAAATGCCAGTTCTTGCATTGTCTTTTGGCTGTGCTGCCTTTAGAAAAAAGGGGAGGAAGAGCACCTGCAAATGCGCTACAAAAGCTATTTAAAACTATCTTATATGAAAATGGTTATAGGGAAAAGGGGCTGCTAAAATGTTTGCTTTTTTTCTGTTCAACTTGCTGTATAGAAGATTCTTAAAGTAATACAAATTGCAAGTGAATAAATGGATCTTGAAATAGTTTAAATCCATTTTAGATACTCAGAAAGTAATATTAGTATAAAAGGTTCATATGTTCATTTATACTACCGACCTAATTTATTATAAATAAGTGATTATTCTTAGCCATTATTAAAACAGTCAGGAAAAAACCCCAGTATTCTCTGCACCAGCTTTTTTAAGGAAAAAAAGTTTAAAAAAATTGTATTTCTAGATTACAATGTATCCAGTGTATCTTCTAGACTGTTCTAACTTTATATAATCCCTTTGATGTTAGAGCATGTGTTGGATTTTTTTCAAAAAGGCCTCCCACCATGTTAAGGTTCTCAAGGCAGCGTGTTTTCAAATGTGGGCTGGGTAGGTCACATACCTTTTTTAAAAGTTGTAGGCTGAGGTTCTTAGGAAAAAAATAAAATTTCAACAATATGTCATTTCATGTTTTGCATTCCAGTCAGCTTGGGTTATGTATGACAGACTAATTTTCTTATCATTAACTTCTGTTGCACTCACCTTGATGCGCCTTTGAAAAATTGTATCAAACCACTTCAAATAATCAGTGGCTCAAGTTACACAACACAAATCCCATCTGAACTGTAAGTCAGACTTGCAGCAGGAGGCTGGGTGTTCCAACACATCCAATCATAAAGGCCTTTTTTAAAAGAAGAACCCCACTTGAATATCAGTGCAAAATCCACTGCAGATGTAACTCTTCCCATGGTGTTCTAACATCTTTTAACTAGTCTAGAAGTTAACTATTTTTAATTAGGTAAATGCAGTTTAAAATAGTGTTACTTCTTTCCAGTTTTTATACTGTATGTAATAGTTGTCTCAGCTCTGTTACTACGCTGGGAGAGGAGGCAGCTCATCCCTCTGTTCCTGCCTGAGCACTGACAGCAATTGCTCCCCTGGGGAGCTCCGAGTGGGCTCTCACAGCCAGCCCTGCGCTCAGGCCCAAAGCACCAAGCCTGAGCTGCAGAGAGAAAACGAGGCTCCAGCTCCTGAGCTGCCTGGCTGTGACCAGCAGGTAGCACCGGACCAGCTGCAGGCAGGACAGGCAGAACTGCGAGGAGCAGGCAAGCGCATCTGCATGTTTACATGAAAAACTAAAGCATCCAGGTAGAAACTTCTCACAGATAGTTGAAACTGCTGCACTTGAGGTACAGTTAGGGCAGCACCTGTATGTAAGCATAGCTCGTGGCTGAGCAAGTAGAGCTCTCTAGCTTACACAGCTGAGTTACAAATGCCTAAATTAAAAGAATTCCTCTATGCCTACCATGTTATTCACCCTCTGGGCAAGACTGTTAAGCTTATCCCGTGCTCATGGCTCACAGGCAGGAGCAGACTGAGGGCTTTACACCACCTCTCTTTGAGCAAATCTGTAGCACTACCTCTATACCAAGGAAAGCTTTACAAATACAAAATTATATTCTTGCTGAGAGTGTCAATGCACCTAAGCAAAGTGGCTCATTTTGGAAATAGGGGGAGGAGAGAACAGGTACTCCAGGCATATTATTATGGAATTTGCAGCTTCATGAATGACATTTCATTTAAACAGATAATCACTTCTATTCTTAAAAACCCACTGCTTATTCAAAAACTGCACTGTCAGTCAGCTTTCACTGGAGAGGGCAGATCAAAGATACCTTTTTGCAGGATCCTAAGGAACTCTTAAAGAGAAACATCTTCTAAATAATTATCCCCCAATAATACATTAGGGGCACATTTACCTTTACCCTTTATTCACACTTCCCACTCAAGATCTGTGCAAAAACTAAAAACAACAAAACACTAAACAGGTCCTAAAGAGCAGCACTTTGAACTAAAGAACCTGGGAAAAAAGGCTTCCTGCCCAGAAACTGAATGTATTTTATTAGCAGTCAGTGTGCTTTCTGCTTTACAAAGATACCTTTCTTCCATTGATGTCTGTGCCCTTCAAAGCAGCAGACTGCACAGCTATTTGCTTTCTGGCAAACCTCACGCTATCGAAGATTAAAATATAAAAAAATCTAGGAGCACATAACATTCATTTAGACAGTTGAATCAAACCTTTAAAAGTTATTTTTCCTGGACTAGTTGAATACAGAGAACAAAACAAGCTACAACATTTAGAAGAGACTTCAAAAGTAAATTCTTTCCTTGGGCTTCCTTGTGCCAAGTTCCAGTAGAGGATGAAGTTCAACTAAAGACTGTGGTCTTGTGGCTACACTGAAGTCTGGGAACTAGGAGAATTTGGGGCCTTATCCAGCCATAGTCACTTAGGCATGATCTCAGACAAGCCTTTCAATCATTCCTGTTGATCTTAGCTGACATATTTTAAAAAGAAACAAAACACAAAAAACCCACAAACCCGCATAGGTGAATGCAAGACCTCACAAAATGCAGGTGTTGCATCTGATTTGAGCACTGAGCAGTTGAGAGTAACAAGGGGGTTGAGAATATTAACTCACCACACAGCTCGTGGCAGTGGTTGTGCTCAGCTGCTTCAACACACAGGCCCTCCCTGCTGCTGAGAGCCAGCAGCAGACACTTTCCAGAATAAAACGGTCATGAGCAAGACTGGTTTTCCCTTTTTCTGTTCAGGTACCATCGTCCTCTCCCATCTCATGCCATAACCCTGGCACTCATCGATAGGAAAACAAGCAGCAACTAGTACTAGGTGATATCTCCTGCAAGACAAGGTTAACATTTTAATTGTCATGCAGCTCCTGTTCAAGATCAATTCAAGTGACACGTTTCTGTGTCTTGGAACACCCTCTTGGTTATACATTCAGAAGGCACTTGGCTGCAAGCAGTGCAATGCTGCATGTAAATGTGTTTGCAGTTACTGCAGTAAACAGCTTTATTCCTGCACTTACTTTGTGGTGCTTGAGAAATCTCAATTTGACTTGGAAAAACTTGTCAGCTCCAATAACTAGAGGAAAAAATATGAGTAGGAGACAGCATTTTGCTGTTATGTGGAAATCTGACATAATGTTTGTGGATTTTGGTTCTTAAAATTGTATTAAAGTCTTCCACATTTTAACACTGGAATTAATGGCAACAATCCACCTAATCTCAGAAAGTGTGTGTATGTAAGGAAATGATACCAGTTTAACTGAGATGACTTACATGACTAATGTCATTAAACCCAGCACAAGCCACACTGGACATGTTTCCATTTTGTTTAAGGGGGTTTAGTTTTTTAAACTACACCTTGTAAATACCCCTAATCCTTCTGAGCAGCTGGAAATTGCTGAGTATAAAGAGTTCCCACAGAAGGACTTTTGCTGATCAACGTCAGCCTGGAGTAACATTACGTAAAAAGCCCTAAGACCTTCAAGTTCATACATGAAATGCTGCTTGAATTTAGAATTCCACAGTTAAGATTTTAAATCTCAAGTTCTCTTTCTTTTGACCACATCCACCATTTTAATTCAGGAGCACGGCTGAAACTTAACTCCATTTGAACTCTGAGCAATAATCCTTTTTATAATTAACTGGCCATTTTCAGCTGAAAACAATTCAGGCAGTTGATTGAGAATAGTGAGTTAAAGATGTCTGGGGTTTGGTTTCATTTAAAAACAAAGCCACAGGGTATGGTATAAAGAAAACAAACCAAAACAAGTTATTTTCTGCCTGATGCACCTCATTTTCATTACAAGAATCTCTCAGGGACATCAGTGTATATTAAGTAGCCAGATGTAATGAAGCTGGGGAAAGACTAAGTGAGCTTTTTTAATCTGTGATTTACAAAATTGTAGTGTTAGCCATATAGCCATACTTTGAGGAGACATCCTTCTGCTTCAGCCTCCTTGGCTGAAGGTGCCTCAGCCTCAGCAGTACCTCTGGCAGCATTACGGGGCAACAGGGCAAGGTTAAGGACCTGTTTATGGAGGTTTTGTTCTTTAGAATATGCTGCTTCTTGAACGCTGACCTATGTCTACAAGCAGTACACCAATGAATCATTTGGAACTTGTGGCCATCACACACCTACCCAAGCATGTGAACAGCTCTAAATAGTTAATTTTCTGCTGGCAGGTGTTCACATAACCCAGTCCTGATACCATAACACTTCCTGAAACTCTTATTCCTTAGACTTAACGAAGTTCCCAAATCAGATTATCTTTTTCCTATTTAGCTGTTAGAATTTAGTCTGGTGTTTTAAGAGGCTGTGAGCTACTCTTCTCCCCTGGATCCAGATATATTGCCAAAAAAATACCCACAACCAGTGTTAGTCCCAGTTGTTCATTCTGTCTGCTACGGATCACCATCCTTTCAAGTCACTGTAGAGCTGCATGTACGAGAACCTCCCACCTCCTCCAATCTGATTGCCTGAATTGGCATCCCTGGATCCCTCACCCAGCTGGCACTGCCAGGGAGGGGAGGGAATGCTCATTAAAGCAGCCCAACAGTAACAACTGCAGGGGCTGTTAATCACGGCTGTTCAGAGACTCCACACTTTTCATACTCCCACCTTGTCTGGCTACCCCAGAGAGCAGCCAACCCCAAAATGTTTTCTTTCTGCTTCCATATTTTTGACAGTACCCAAGAATCCAACATTAAGGATATCCACGTAAGTTGCAAGTACACCAAAAACTCTTGCTCAGGTTTGGGCAGCAGTAACATCTGAGATCTAACCATCCAAATCCCAGGAGAAAGCCTCCCGCTTTGGAACAATATGGAACAGATAAATACTTCTTCATTTATCTAAGAAGAAAAGCAGACTCACCTGGCTCAGGGCCATAATTCCAAGCATACTGGAACCTCCCAGTAGCCCAAACTTGCCGCTCTTCTTAGTATTCTGTATTGGCTAGAATAAGTGGCAATCACTTAAACCTTCTGACTTCTCTAAAGTCCATTCTTAAGTACTCCACACTGTCCAGGCATAGCCACTTCAGATATGTGGACTCCATGGGATAGCAGGATACAGCTACGTAACACTTGAAGATGCAAATCAAACTCATCTACGCAGAAACTTTTTCCGAGACAACTCTTTAACAATGAGTTGGTTTTAGCCCCTTCTCATTATCCAGGCTGAGTAAAACAGAGACATCCATCCCCAGCACTGCCTGACTCCTGTGCTATCCATGAAGCAGCAATGGCACCCCCGTACGAGGGAGGCAGCCAGAGGGAAAAACACCATATCCACAGCCCCTTCCTGATTACGTTTTCAGGTCACAGCCACAAAAGTTAAAACACTGATCAGAAAAGATGAAGTCCACAAGTCTCCAGGCTTTTTAGTGGGTTTGTTAAATTGCTAATGTAGCTTTAACTATTAGTAGAGTCGGTTGTAATGCGGGGTTAAGTGCATCTCCCAGAATTTCCCCTGAAAAACACCAGCTGAATCCCAACCCATCATACAAGTTTCTAGCACATTCCCTTGTCTTAAAGGCCAGGCTGTATATATGAGAAATACTTCCGAGAAGTATATGCAAATGTTATGACACTGTATCTCACAAGCACCTACTGTGAAAAAGTTAATCCTACTTTGAACAAACCTGTAAGAAGTAGGGTATGAGTTTGTCCTTGTTCCTCAGGCCCTGACTGCAAACAATGCCCCGGGACCAAGGCAGCAGCCTCTGCGTTTGCATATCCTACATGGCATCGGGGGTAACCAGCAAGTACAGGCACAGCTGTGCAGCAGTGCCTGTCTGCTGGCACTGGGGATGCTCTGGCAGCCGCTGAGTGCCCTGGCACTGAGGGAACGCTCATGTGCCCTCAGCCCCTGTTCCAGAGGTGCTGCAACATGCAAAAGGCAGGGCCGTCCCTCCGTCCCCCCGAGAGCAGCACTTTTTAATATCCACTGTATTCTACATGGAAGTGAGTTATAGAGATACTTCCTTTTTATGTTTAAATGGAGAAACCACTTGAAAGTCTGTTAAATTTTTAATTAAATAAAACAATTTATTTTTTTTTAAGAACGAGGCCAGTCATGGACAAAGCTATTTTATGACCTCCTTCAACACTGAGCTCAGAGCAGGGTTTGTAAACGTGGTGGGTGGGAAGAGACAAATCCAATATAAGGATGCTAGCTATTTGGGACTTGAAATTCTAATTATTTTTAATCTACTCATCTTGCTCTCCCCCTCTCCTAACATGTATTGGCACAAAGCATCACATGAACACTTTGGTGGAAATTTTTCCTCCTTTTCTTGTGTTAAAACTCCTGTGACCTCAGGAAAGTCCAAGTTGCCCATTCATTTTAATTTGTTGCCTATTTTTGAATTCTCCATAAATTTCTTTCTTTGCAAATGCCTATAAATTATAAGCTAAAGTTTTATTTTTGCAGAAAGTCTGCTATTAAGCTATGCTGATTTTTTTGTCCTGATCAAATAGTGTTAATTTCTACTACCACATTGTACATGGCTAGGAGTAGTGTAAAAAAGAATGTGGTAGTATTTTATGTGCTTTAAACACTGACAAAGATATAAAGAGAAATGCATATACAAAGTTCTACTTTCCTAATAGGAACACTGGCATTAGCAAATAGTATATTTGAACCAATAGGAAATATTACTTTGTAGTAGCAAACACTTTGTAAATAAAAACTTGTTATTTTTTTAATGGAAATTTTATAGAAGCCTTTTCTGTATACTCGATCCCATGTTTACTGAAAATGCTGCAAATGGGAATTGTACATTGCAAAATGGGGGTGGGGAGCAGACAGTCTGACTGAGGTGAAAGCTGTGTGTGCTTTGAAGAAAAATATCCAGCTGCCTGTGAACAGAAATGTAAAGCTTAACTGTAGAAGAACCGAATAAAAGAATTTCAAGGCAACAGGATTGGGCTTGTTTTTGAGAAAAACGTTGTGGAAAAGGTTGTTCAATGTTAATGCTAACAGTCTGTACCTCATAAGAAAAAAAAGAACCGCCCTATTTCACACAGGAAATATTGCATCCTTTGGTTTTTTATAAATACCAACATCTAGCAATTGCATCCTTGATAGGTTCATTATCCACGGAGATATGCTGGACTTTGGAAATTGTTCCATTTTGATAACTCGCAAAATTCTTAGGGATATTATTGTCCCTGTCTATTCAAGGAATGCACCCAGTCTCTACCTAAGAGTATTCTAAGTACCTCAGAAACAGCTCAGCAGTTTCCATGTCCAGCTGAAGGCACATTTCACACGGGCTTCGCTCCTCCTATGGAATAGTGTTTCCTCAGCACGCTGTACTCCAGTCCTCTGGGGTTCCCCATGTCTCAGGCAAAATCCTGTGAACACCCTTCAAACACCTATACACTCTGAACATATATTCTTCGAAACCCTTTCCTCATATTTTGGTAGCAAGAATCCAAATTAGACTAATTTAGGCAGCGTTAGATACAGTCCCTCTTCATCATCTTCTAGGAAAACAACAAGTAATGTCGCAGTGCTTGTTTTTCCCCATGTGCACAGAAGACCCAGGACTCACCATTTTTAAACTCAAACCAGCTGAAAGTAAAGGTTAAAGACAATAGCAGAAGACTTGCAAAACTGTGAGTTCATTCTTCTGTAATAAATACAAACTATCACAGGCCCCTTTCATTAAAATGCATTGGTATATTTAGGAAGGCATTTTCATTGACAGATTTGGCAAATAACTAGCTAAAAACTCCTGCAATGTCTTTTTCATGGGAAAGAAAGAGATGAGAGGGTACAGTCTTTACCTCAGCAATTAAGATATCTATGGCTTATTTATGCTTATTAAAAAAAAAAAAGTCTAAGAATCCATACCTTCTTTTGTGTCAGTGCTATATAAGCTGCTACCAGAATGATTCTGAAACATTAAACTGATGGTGAAGCCAGCTGGAATTATAAATACTCTCTTCTAAAAAACCTAAAAGGACAGGTTTTTGTGGTAAGCTGCATTATTTCTTTGGGCTGTGTTTTCACCTGGGGATCTCCTCCCCTAGAACCAAACACAGCAACTGAGAGAATATTCAGAGCATAAAAGCCCTTTTCATCTTTTTTCTTCTAAGGAAGAAGTACTCAGTACGGAGCTCTAAGAATGGAGCAGTGTGCAAATAACACTCTCTGAAATTACAAATGTTTTTGGTTAGAATTTGACTGTCCAACCAGACAGCATCATACGCACTGGTTTATGCTTTTCTTCACATCAGTAAATCTGTTTCCTAAGTGATGGCAACTGCTGCAGCATTCAGTGCTACTCTGTGCTACAACAAATATTTTTCTTGGTTAGAAATAACACTCTTTAAACTTGAATCTTGCTGAATTCCACACGTTCTGTTATAAAGCAAAAATACCTCAAAATATTCAGGGAAACCAGAATCCCCCCCCCCAAATTGTGTAGGTTTATTATTCATTAAACTTTGTCTCAACCCCAAGTGTAGGATAGGAGATAGATGTGAACAATACTTCCCTGTCACAGTGCCCTGTCACGAGTGCTGTCCCTGGCTCCCTGTGATCCGTGTAGGTTGCTCCTGAACGCAGCTCAGCTCCAACGCCTGCCTGGGAGGGACCTGGCTCTGCTCTGGGGGTCCTGCCTAACACCAAACCCTGTTCTGCTGCTCTCCCTGTAAACCACTGAAAAGGCTGAAAAACCTCGTGTCCGTGGGACTGTCCCCGTGCTGAAACCACTGTTCAAGGGTAACAAAACAGAAGAAACTGTTCTGATATATTTCACAGAACTCCTCCTCTGTCTGAATGGCTAAAACAAGTCTGTCAGACTGAAAAACCCCACACGTTGTTGAAGGGTTTGCACTGCTGCCTGCTGGGTCCTACAGCTGCCCCCGGATAACCCTCTGCAGGCTTGGTTTTGTAACGTTTCAAGAATCCCTCAGCAGCCACTAAAAGAACTCAGACCCATTAAAAAACTGAAAACCATTGTCCCAGGCAGAGCCGAGCAGGAAGTGATATAAAAGCCTGCAACAATGAGATGACATCAAAAGGAAGAAGTAGGCAAACAGAAGGGTTTGTGTTCTGCAGCATTAGGCAGCAAACAGGGCTACAAAACGACAAAATTATCTAAGCACCATTTTGCAAGACATGAAACCACGCAACCAATACCCCCCTTTGGTTCAAATGACCATTGCTAACCCAAGTTTTCATCATCTTGACATTAAAGTTCACGTTATAATGACAACATACAAATACTACATTTAATTAATCTATCACCATTAACCAAACATTAGCTTTCAAATACTGAATAACAAAAATTCCATTTAACACCATATTATGTTAAAGCAGCAGACTGCATTTTTACAGCAGCTGCTGGCACAAGCAAGACAGTTATTTTTAATAAATAAGCACCACAAGGACATAAATGCCTTGGCACATTTAGCAGCTAAAAAACATTTCAAACGAGTAAAGCCCACGACAATGTCCTAGCATTGACCTGTGTACAATTTCAGCCTCCGGCTTTGCAGAGTGAAATGCAAAGAGCAGGCAGAGCTCTCAGCACAGGACCAGGCGGAGGGCACGGACCTCAACAAGTCCCAGCAAGGTAAGGCAGGGCGTGAACGGCCCAGCCAGCCCAGCTCACCCGCAGCAGGTGAAAGGCAACTCGCAGCCCCAGAGCAATGCAGGGCTGCCAGGGCTGTTTTCGCTGCCGTTTCCCAGCAGGCAGGGTCTCCTCCTGCGCCCTCACCCGCGGCACCCCCAACTGGACAGGCTCCGAGTGCCTTCCCCTGCCCGGCCCCACAGACCCCGCGGGCCGAGCCCAGGCGGCACCGCCAGGCCCTGTGCCGCCCTCACACCCTCGGAGGCGCCGGCCCGGCGAGGGCAGAGGTGGGAGCCTCTGTCCCTGTCCCTGTCCCTGTCCCTGTCCCTGCCCAAGAGGGGCCTGCTCTCACCCCTCACCCAGTGACTGCTGCAGGGGCGGCTCCGGCCAAAGGAAATGGGGCACAGAACACTCCTGGGGCCTGAACAGACTGGGAACCTGGAGGCAGACAACAGCGAAATCCACCTTTCTATAAGCACTCCTGATTTTTGAGGAGTTTGGAATTAAGAGCTCGATGGGAAACACCCCTCCACCCAAGGGAACCTCCGAGCACCAGTCTGTGGTGCTGCAGCAAGAGACCCCAATTCCAGAGCCCTGGGTTCCAGAGCCCTGGCTCTGGGGGCTCAGATGGGCTTGGACTAACCCTCCTCTCCTGAGGATCCCATCTGGCTCCCTCCCGCACACAGAGGCACAGACACCCTCGGGAGCTGGGCCTGGCTGCCATGATCCACTCTCACAAGGCCCATTGCAAAACCTCCATCAAAACTTAGTACTTCTGTAGGCAATTCCAGAGCTTGAAGCAAGCTGTAGGTCAGCTTTTAAAATCGAGAGCTTATTCTTATTTAAAAATAATTTTTTAAAAAGTGGCCAGTACCCAACAATTTCTCATAGATGCTTCAACCAATTCTTCTTTTAAAGCCCTCCACAGCAGTGCTTGGGACTTGTCCAACTATCAGTCTTTTCCCATCAGTTTCCCTGATGGGATTGATAAAATTCAGCGAGCCACTGCCATAGAAAGCGATCTCTTACCATAAGATTGTTACTTCAAAATTCTGAGCATACGATCACTAATACAGAGAATCATGACTGGGAGAAAACATTAATATGAAGTGTGTGAAATCTCTATGGTATTAATTGGGGGAAAGTAAGTGATTCAACCATCTAATGGATGGCAAATCTCAAAGGCGAAAATCCTTAACTGTTCTGGGAGAAAAAAAATACAAACAGTTGTAGAGAATCTGCAGACAAAACCTTCAAGACAGAAAATGATGCAAAACACTTTTTTTTAAATTATCATAATCTTAACACTAAGATAACATTTCCACATTACCATAACAAAGTCATTAAGTATTATTAACACTAAATTAACCAAATTGTAGAAGCAGCTGCTATACCTATTGCTAATAAGGTAACTCTGTAAATTTATGCAGCTGCTGGATGTTTGCAGTCAGGCTGGCCAAGCTGATGTAAGCCAGGGGAAAGCCCAGGATTTTTACTGTTATTACTTTCAAGCCTTCTCACCTTTGATATTTTCTCATCACCTCATTAGCATAACTAAAGCCAAGTTCTAAACATTCTATCCAGGCTTACAAACTTCTATTTCATGTTCTGCCAAGCTCCTACCTACCGTTTTCTGTCAGCAGGCAATATATTAAGACTATTAAATTAAGATTGAATGTGATAGAGTTTTCTGTCTGGGGTCCAGCACCAAATGACTGAGTCAACTATATCAGAGCACTTATCAGACCAGTATTTGTTGGCCTTTGAGCAGCAAAATGAGGAGCAGAAGCTTTTGCACTGGCTGAGACCTGACGAGGTTTGTACATTAACTGAAGACCCTTCCAGCCCATCTAACTGTCCAACTGTGTGTTCCTGAGATGGTTGGTACTGAGCCACCTACTTATCTGTAGAAAATGGGTGATTGGCACAATGACAGATGGGTATATATACCACTGGAGATGCAACAATTCCAGGAAATAAAGCAGCCCTGGCTGCTGAAGATTTTTCAGAAATAACTGCACAGTTCAAAGAATTCTTGCCAGACTCATTAATTCATTTCATAGATGAGTACCCCTCTTTCAAACCTTTGGAAAAATACGTCCACCAAGCAGTATGTTTTCTGACTAATAAACTGTTCATAGGTTAAAAAAATACACCGCACTAAAAGATAATTAAAAAATATAATAATTTTAAAAGATAATTGCAGCCAATATATATTCCACTTTGATTACTAATGAAATAATCCCCTCCCCCAAGTGGGAGTTTTTGTGTTTCTATTCAACCTGTTAAACTTCTATTACAAAAAGCTGATAGGAAAATACCAGTAGCAAGTTAAAAAAACCCACAGGAGACTGCCCTTACCAGCGTTCAGACTCTTGAAAGATAAAAAACCTGAAAATGTAGTGAAGTACAAGGGCATGGAACAGAGTGGGCCAACAGACATTCCTAACCAAGCAAGTCTGGTTCCATGGGCACAGGAGGCACATCCAGCAGAACAAGCATGCACACTGAGGAGCTTCTGAAGGTGATACTAAGTACTTCCAGAATTAATTTTCCTTCCCCATTTACACGTTTTTGTAACTCTGTAAAGAGAGTAAAATACTGCATGAATTGAATACCTGGGAACGTGCTGAAGTTATGAAACAGTCCCACAACAGAGGGAAAATGCCAGTCCTGTGTCCTGCTCTGTGCTCCCCGGGCACATTGGTATTAAACCGAACAGCACTGGCTGCTCCTGCCTGCAGAAACTGCAGAGACTTGTGCACTTACCCCCACAGACTCCCACTGGCCATTACTAATCACCAGCAACCATTCAGTCAGAGGAAGAGCTATTACCGATTGTTAACTCCACACGATTTTCAGAGTGCTGTGTCTGTTTGCTCTCAAGAGGAGCTCGGTGAGCAGGGAAACACAGAGTGCATCTCTGGCGAAGGAGTTGTGGAATTGTGCGCCTGAGCTCCTGCAGACACGAACAATGTGAAACCCCTGACAAGCCAGGCAGGCAGCTCTGGCTCAGCAGATAGCAGGGACATGAACTGAAGGGGCAAAGACATCTCACGATTCCACAGCCATTCATGTCCTAGGGAGATTTCAGAGAGCTCTCTTGTCATGTTTTAAGCCATGGCTGCATTTCTGTTTGTCAGAGTGCATTTGCTAGTTGCACTGCTGAGTTGTTATATGCAAGTCAGCCTACAGCAGTTTCCAGTAATGGCATCTTATGCAATTTCTGACCTACTTTAACACATTGGGGCACTTGGAAACACGAGATCCACTGCAGCAGCTTTCTGCTTGACAGTGTTACACTGCAGCAGGAAGCAAGTCTTTAGACAAGCACATGGATCCAATAAAATACAGCTGACAAACAGACATTAATTTTCAAGGTATTTTTCAAACCATTAGGAGCATTCAGATCAATCATCATTCCTATTATTTTCAGCGAGAGACCGTTCACATTATTTCAAAAAAATCAAATGTTCAAAAATCAGAAACTATTACATATGCACTGACCTGTGTGCTCTTTCTCAGCCTGTCTAGGCTGCAGTTTCCTGAAGAACATCTCAGGGAGGGTTTGTGTGTGATGGGTGAGCAAACACAACAGGCTTTAGCAATACAGAGATGTTTCCTTTTGCCCCCCCAGCCAGATGTTGTAGAAGGAAGCCGTCTTCTTCTACACATCCTCCCACACTCCAGCAATAAATGGAAGGTCTTTGAGAACTAAAGGTATTATCAAAGAGGATCTTTGATACTCTTATTAATTACACTACCAAGTGTGAACAGCTGGGGACCTAAACACTACTAAAGTAAAGACAGCAAATAGAATTATTTCTACTACTAATCAGAACTAACCTTTGAAGAGAAGTAGGAAGAAAAAATGGGAATTAGTATCCCTTCCTTCTCCCACATGAGAAACAGGACTCTGAACACATTCCACTGTGTGGAAATTTCAAATCTGTAATCCTATTAAGGCGTCTGACCAGTTACTTGAATGGGCCTGCAGACACTTGTCTCTGCAAACTATGTTAAAGTTCAAGATCTACAGAGCACTCCAGATCTTCAGACCAGTGGTAGAAAGGTTGCTTTGTTTTGTTGTTTCCTTTTGCCCTCCCCAGGTTCAGTTATTAAGGAAAGGTTCAAGCATGGCTGAAGCAAACACAATACACATCTTGTGACTTTTCCCATGCAGACAAAAGAAGTCCAGACGACATCCAGTATTATTCACCAACAGCTGCTTTACCTTGTTTCTTTAGTATATACTTATCACTCTTGCCCTGCCATTTCAGTAGAATTTGTACCTTAGTACTATAGTGCCCAAATGATCCTTCTTTTACAATTTCCCTGCAATGCTTCAGTTTTAGGTGAGGTAAATCCTCAAAACTACAAGCATTTTGGTACACTCTTGGTTTGGGGTCATTACTTCTCTGTCAAATTGAAGGGGTTTTATGTAACGTAGGTTGTTATTCATCGAGTTCTGGGTTTGTGTACTTGAAGATAACCAATAAAATTAAGAGGTGTTTCAGGCTTCACATGTAGGTTAATGCATCACCTTGAACCACAGTGCAAACTCTTCTAAGTGCATCAGCTTAAAACCAAAAGGCTTCCTATACCCAGCAAGGAAGTTACTACAGAATCACTGAAGCATTACAAACCTTCCCTGTCCTGTGCCCGACACCCCCCAGTTCCTAACCAGTCCATGGTATGTATATCCTTCCTTAACAGCTACGGTGTTACCCTGGGGAAAAAGTCTCCTCAATCCACCAGCACACGGAGCTATCAATCCAGACTGACCAGACTACCTACAGGAACATTTTCCCTCTTTCAAAACTTACAGCCTCCTGCCACACAACCTCCTTTCTCTTCCATAGCACAGGGGCTGTCAGCCTGGAGTTGAGACTGAACCTGCAAGGCAACTCCTCCAGCTCAAGCTGAACCGCTGCCTCAGGAGACAGCACTGGTCTCGGCAGGCAGCTGGGATCCATGGACCAGCCACTGGAAAGACAGATACAAGACATCAGCTACGACTTCTAACCACCTGGAGATATTTATCTGAATCCAGCTTTGGTTTTTCGGAGGTGGATTTATTTTCTCTCTTTTTCTTACAACAAAGTCAAGGATCAAGAATCCCATTTCACTTTCTTCAGCAGCTGAACTTTGTGCTTTACTGGCTCACTGTGCTGGGCTTCAGTCTCTTGGAATGCTGAGGGTGGGTGGGAGACAAAGGGAAAAGCCTCAGAAACTTTACACCTGTGGTTATAGCTGGCCTTAAGTGAACAGCTCCATGAATTATTGAGCAGTTTGCCCAGAGATTCAGTAGGGGAACAAAAGGACAAGACCATGAGCTGTTACTATAACCTGCCTCCTGAAAAGAAGTTAGAGAAACTCGGTGCAGTTTTTCTCAAGAGCACATTAAGACTTGTAATCTTATCTGCGCATTTGTTTTAAACTAACATTTAAATCAACTGGTCTGATATTTACCACCACTTGTAAGTAATGTTTAAATTACGCAAATTCTCAACACAAACTTAGAGAGGAACTCACAGGATTACAGATGCTGTGCTAATTATATGCTAAGCTCTCCCAAACCTTAAAAGGCAAAAGGAGAAAAAAAAAAAAAAAAAAGAAAAACTCAGGAGTTAAGCAAAAACAACTCCTTTCACACTAAAACTGCCCCAGCTCTGTTACATTATGCTTTTTCTCATTCACAAGAACATTTAAAACGGACAACTTGGTACCAACTAAAATCCATTAAAATATTTATACTGTTAAGTAAGTGCATCTGTTCCTTCTGTAATTAGGACTGAAGTGGCAGTTTCTGAAGTCAGAATCTGCAGCCACAGCAGGTTTAAGAGAGACCTTGTTAGGGACAATAAACCCTGGAGGAGTTATCACTGTAGGGGCTCTCTTGTGCCAGCAAAACAGAAATAGCAGTACATGCTCACAAGTCACATAACATTTGGGTGCGGGAAGGACATGTTTTTATTCCATACAATGTGAAGCAGATTCAGAAGATGACAGTCCTAACGCATAATATACACAGCTTAGTGTACTTTTTAAAATTAAATATGGACTTATTGTTTCAAATACATTGGTATCCACCAGTTCTTTTAAGGAATTGTTACCAAATCCAGATTCAACTCCCTTCAGGTAATCCAAAATCAAACTGAGGCACTGCTTCAACAGCTCCATGCAATATCACGGTTCAGAGCTGCACCACGTAAGAAGATTTAAGTACAAATTAGGGAACAAAACTTTGAAATTTTCTTTATTGGCTTTCCTTAGGTGCTTGCCTGACATTTAGAGATTTAAAAAAAAATCTTACTTTTAGTCATGAATTATTAGAGCTATCTGATTGAAAGAAACTACACGGTGACATTCAAGCTTCTGGTAACCCTCACGTTACACTGATTTTACATTAAGAATCAGTGACAAATTTAACAGACTTAAGTCATGTTATTGCACTTTAATCAGCTTAGCTTTTCTCTGATTTTCTTCCCTCCCATTTAGACAGGAAGAAAAACTGTAGGAAGGATCCTATAGAGGAACTCACTGTGATCTTTAGTATCAAAATGCTCTTCTAACAAGCTGATGACAGTTTACATGCTTTAACTAAAGGGCAACTAATTCAAGAAAAGCTTCCAACACAGAAGGGATATTCTTCAAGAGGAAGCTGGAAGAAAACCCCACGTGTTCTTTTATTGTTGCCTAAAGAAGTAAATCTCAAACCAGAAAAACAACTCAGTATTGATGTAGAGGGTGGGCTGAACTAAACAAAATAATTATATTTCCCCAGTGTACTTGAGTAGAACACACAATCACCTCAGGCCTTTCCAAGTTTGCAACAGCCTGTAGCAAAGGGAGACCAGAGTTCTGCTCATTGTAGATGAAGTTTCTTCTCCTCTCACCAGGCAGAGCGAGATCTGACCTACAGGGAAAACTGAACAGTGGTTTCTGAACACATCTATGCCTTGAATATCTTATTCATAAAAAAAATCTATCTAAACTAAAGATTTTTCATGGTATATGATATTAAAAATTATTGTTTCTATAAAAGCACTAGTTTTCAGGTATACTGACTACAAACATTAAACAAATTCATTAAAAAGCTTCAGTAATTTGACAACAGACTTAGTGTGTTTTAACAAAGTACCCAACCAGCAAGACGATGCTTGTTTCACTAGCAGGGAAGACAAAGTTCTGAGTAACTGCAAAAAGATAAAAACTGAAGCTTCAAGTATTCTGAGGTTTTGAAATCCATACTCAGAGCTGCCCACATACTTTTAGCATCTACTGTTTTCCCCGTAAACTTTAAATTATACGATTAAATCTTTTTTCTTCATCACAGGAGACCCATCTCATTTTGTAAGAAGACCCAAGAGTACTCTCTGAATGCTTAAGGATGCAAAGTTCCTGTCCAGCTTCAAGTTCTGTTTGACTCGTACCCTCCAAAAGTTATGATGAATAAGCTTCAGAGAGGTAGAAAAAATCCTGAAATAGGGCAAATCTCAGGTTCCTGAGAACTCTGCATTCAAAAAATTGTAGGGAATCAGTTAGCAGGGCTTGGTGCAGAGAAATATATTTTTCTCTTTCTAAATCTATTAGACAGGCAGGGTATTAAAAACACAAAACCCACTACCCCCCTCCCCACTCCTTTGTTTCTATACTCATTCACAACTCCTTTAGCCTACCACTCTTCCTTTGCAATGGGATTTCCTCCCTCTCTCCTGCTGGGGAACCACATTTCAGTACAAAAGGAAAGGCTTTTCATTCCTTGTGTCCTAGAAGCAGCATCATCCCCAGCTGGAAGGAACTGCAAGTCAGGGCTGAATGTCATCTGTCCTCAAGGGATCATCTCATCTGCTGCACGATGGATGTAAGTAAAGCCTGCAGCTGACTTTGTCTCTCAACAATCTGGTCTTCAGCTCCCCCTCTAACCCCGGGGGCGTGTTCACAGGAGGGATGGCAGGGAGAAGGTACCTCACTGACTCGGACACCAGTGGGTTGTCAAGGTGGTATGAAAAACAGAACCTGCAACAACAGGCAATTTCACAATGTTTAAAATTAAAAGCCTTTGCTCTAGACTTGAAGACAGTAAAAGTTACCAAATAAGACAAGTAAGTATTTACCAGTATTAAAAAAAAAGCAAAACCAAAAGCAAAACATTCCAGGTTTCTGGTAACAATGCAGTAAATTTAAATCTTTAATCATAATTTAAAATGAAGTCTAATTTACTGTAAAATTCATGTGAAGGAAATCAGTAATTTTATTCCATCCTAACAGTCTGTACACTTGTTTACTATCAGGTAACTGCTGCATCATTTACTTACTTGAGACCCAGAAATAAAGATGAGAACCAGTTCAGTTTACTTAAATAGTTTATGACTAGACTCATTACCTACATATGTTTTACATGCTAATTTTCATGGCTGAACCCTTTCAAAAGTTCGTTTCTCCCCCCTCCCCCAAGTGATAATCCTTATGTGTTTAAATTAAAAAAGAAAAACCAAACACTTGTACAGAATCTAGGGAGAACAGGAGTTTATTGAGTTTTACCTGTCTGAAAAGTGCTGGTGAAGAGTTGCCATTTCATGCTTTGTCTATATAGATAAGTCAAAAGAGAAACTGTTGCAAAAAACAAGCTCATTTGAAAACTGAGTGTTTTTCCAGAAGTTCTTACCATTCCTAAGTGAACACAAACGTGAAAAGTTTTTACATGAAGCGAATCCTTTTCATTGTCAGATGCAACATCTACATTTAAGTTCCCTCACAACTATTAAAATACTTCCAGGCAATATTAATACACGGAGAAGCAATTAGTCATATCTTCAAGAAGCCAGGTATCCCAGCTCTAAAAGTGCATCATTTAAAACATTAGTAATGGAATATTTTAAAAGAACATCTCATTCAGTATTAATGCATGCCATTATTACAAAAATATCCATTGCATATTGTAGGAACAACAACTTTCTTCTGTAGACAACAAAAAGCATGCTGAATGGTATCAGATCAGTATAAATCTATTTTTAATGAGGTTTAAGACACTGTTCAAGTCCCATTAAGAGCAGCTTCCTCCAACTGTGCACCAGTGTAAACTTGCACAGCTGTTAAAAGTTTTTCACTAATGTGGCTTAGACTGGCCTCAAACTTTTTTAAAGCAGGGCATTAAGACTGGATCTTGAATTTTAGAAATCCTTCATTTAATTTGTTTAAATAAAATATTAAAAACCACTGTAACAATTAGGTATAAAAGCCTATTAAGTAACAAATTTAGGCCTAACTAGCAGAACGTACAGGTATTTACACAAATGCAGATTTGCTGTGGTCTTTAATATTAAGAAGATACCAGAATGTGAACCATGTGCTCAAAAAAACACCCCCCCAAGACCAAAAGGAACAAAACCCCTGGGGAAGAGGAGGATAAATCACATGTCAGCACAGCTGCCCAAGTTACAGCCCAATGGAACGGGTCAGCCTGGTTCAATGTGAGCAGCAGGCACAAATAAACCAGTCTGGAGGCATTTTAGCAACTGCATTTGCAGTTACACTGCAGGTAACCCACTGCAGGTCAACAGGATATTTCTATGAAGCAGCTGCTGACACCAATTTTCTAAATGGATGATGATGAAATACACACAAAGTCCAAGATGAAAGAGCAGATGAAGATGTGAGACATGTTAAAATGATGCAACGAAACAGATATATAAATTAAACAGGCATGTTTAATCAAGACAATCCTTTCTTTTTCCTTTTTTTTTTTTTCTTCAACAGAGGTTCTTAGGGAAACTTTTTAACTGGAAAATGAAAGCCTATTCCCACAATAGTGAAGCCACTTTTTTCAAGCAGCTCTGTTGTACAACTGTTACCATGACCCTAAACAATTTTATTTTCTATCAATATTTCTGAACTAAAAAGATTCAAAATACTGTATAGATTTTATTTGTGCTCCACACATTACAAGCAATTAACAACACAAAGATTCAGTTCCTCAGCTAGAACACCAAACTCTATACCAAGTATTACATGTACACAATACTTGCACAGTGACAAGCACAAGGAAGTACTAGTTGAGCACTTACTTTCAGAAATTCATACCAACTCTTAAAATCCATTTCAATTCTCCCACGCCACCCAGTCTACAATTTAAGGCATCTCCACACAGCCATCCATCCACCCACCCAGTCCCATACACACAGTTTACGTTGGAGGTGTTTACTCTTACAAAGAACTCACTATTGTCAATCAGGTACCATTTATTATTTATCCCTCTAACTGTGTCAGCATTGAGATATGACAGTTAAACCAGTGTTAAATCAATACAATATTTACAGAGCACAGCACATTAAGCTTGAGACACTCACTTGGGAGATAAAACCACGTTTTAGAACAGGACAAAGGTCACCATTATTATGTGTTTGAAAACAGCTATTTACAGGTCCCTATGACATAACTACAGTCTGTACACTGTTCCAATGGGGCAGGCAAAAGCAGGATAGGCATTTATTTTAAGGGATTTTAAACATACAATTTGGAAGCATATTATTATGCTACCCTGAACGCCATAAACCACCTTAACATTCTCCAAGGTGGTCTCATATCCTAAGAATGGCATGTCCAGCTGATACAAAACAGACAACACAACATTTACTTTGTGGAGAATATTTACTCCAGCTATTCAGACATCTGAACTTTGAAGGCAATTCGTCCCAGAAACTTGTCACGTTCATCTTGGTTTTTTAAATTAGGTGAGCCCAGGATCTTACACTCAATTGCTATTTCTTCTTTGGTACTGTTGGGGTGAATTGCTAGTTGAACAGCCACTAGAGGCTGTAAATAGTGAGCCTAGTAAACAGAAAGATGGGGAAAATATTTGAGAGACCAGAGTCAGTTAGCATTAAATTAACATTTAATCCATCAGAACAGTTAAGAAAAAAGCTAATTAAGAACCCAACTTTTCAAACCCAACCTGACTAGGGTAAGACACTTTTTTTTTCCAAGTCAGTCAGGTAAACATTCTTCACACTACTTCTTACTTAACCTATTAAAGATAATTTAAGTCACACTATTTTCAGGAAACATATGCCTTTACCCTTTTCTATTATATTAGGTCCAATTTTTCTAGAAAACTCCACTTGCAACAACCTCAGAAATTAGTGTCTTCCTTCCTATCCATTCTGTTGTCTCCTCCACTTGTTTTGGGTTTGGTTTGGGGGTGGGTGGGTGTAATTGCTATAGAACATAACTTTCCTAGCAGGGTTTTAACGGTGACTCAACAAATGCCAGTAAACCAGCTTCCCTCCTACCCTACGCCATTGTTGTTTGCTCAGCAAGAAACCATTCTAAAAGGTGTTCTCTGTTTGACAGCTTTACACAGAAACCTTTCCTTGAACATCCTGACAGCATCCTTCCTGGTCAGTCATATTTGGTGGAACAATTACAACTGGTGACTTTGCTCCCTTATAATAAAAATTAAAATTTAAAAATAAGAGCAGAACCAGTTCTTTTTTTTTTGTCAACCCAATATTATACCTCACATCCAATTCCATTACTCTTGTGAAGTGCTTATGAATTAAATAAGAGCTTATTTATTATACATTGTTAAGGCAGCATGTCATTCAATGTTCATTAAGTATTTCCATAATTTATTAATACTTTTAGGTCAATATTGCTGACTGATGATTAAGTACAATTATTTATTTTCTTGGTAAGAATTCATAAGTAATGGACTAAATA
Organism: Pseudotriccus pelzelni; assembly: GCA_035584735.1. Taxonomy (NCBI): domain Eukaryota; kingdom Metazoa; phylum Chordata; class Aves; order Passeriformes; family Tyrannidae; genus Pseudotriccus; species Pseudotriccus pelzelni. The sequence continues at coordinate 14,963,795 of JAWMRA010000009.1, forward strand.
CAACACAATAGTATTATACAAGCATAAGCCTTGAATTTTAATTGAGAAAAATCTTGTGTTAAGATTTTTCCTCCCCCTCATTAATTTAAAGGACCCCTTAATACATTTCTGTTGGTTTTAGGCATCTTCTCTACCAGAGAAGACACTACAGAATACTCCAAGTCTCCTTTGCAAAAAGTGATGTCATGGAAGGGGATGTGCTAAAATCTTTAATGTTAAGAAGTAGACTGAAGTAACTGCTTTCACTGGACAGTGGTTCTCCCACATCAGAAATTTTCCTGTGCTTCAATAAACTCCATACTGGGAGGGGGAAATGCAGCAAGGCACCCTCAAAACTTTCCAGCTGCAAGGGTGATACCATGTTTGAGGTACTGAATTTTCTAACAGTCAGAACTGAAATTCCCATGTTTCCTCAGGGAGAGAAGTCTTGTCACCACCAAGATTTTTTTAATAAGTACACAAATTTCTATGATGTTTTGAAATCTTTTACTCAATAAAAATTTGAGGGAGAAGGAAAGAGGGTCAAGTATCCTCATTAACTATGTCAGACCATCTGAAAAGGGAACTTTCTCTCAGGTCAGGGAGTTTGGCTCATTGTACTGAGCAGCAAAAGAAAAATAACCATCCTAGACCACAAAATAGTAGATATTAGTATTTTTATGGCTCCTACCTTAGCACAAGGGCAGCAAGTTTAGTTGAATCCTCCTTAACTCCTCTACAGAATAAAGTAATTTACAGTTCCACACTGACATAATACAACAATTCTGTTGCATAGCTGAAATCAATCCAGACTCTTGAGATCCAGTGGAATACCTAAACTTCTCACAGCTCTTCCTATTGCCTCTTCTTTCTCAGTAATCTTGTGAGATTTGAGTCTCACATAAACAAGAATCCCTAAAACCATAGTCCCCAGTGTTCTTCAGTTAGATAAATAAAATTTATGTCAGAATACAATGAGGATAGGTGGACTAAGCAAAGACGATTATTGATAATAAGGACAACAATTAAAAAACCCTCCATCTGCTACCTTGAAATCCTTCATAAAAGAAAGCAAACAAAAAACACGATTGTAGAGCCACAAAGAAAGATAATCAACAATTCCATAAGGAACTATAAACTTAATATCCTGTACATAACCCCCAAGGATTAACTAATAAAAAGTGTATTGTAATACAAAAATTGAGTTTAATTTCCTGCCTTCCCCTGCGTTCATATCAGTGACCAGAAAAGAGCAGATGCTCTTCAGTACTGATGCTATACAGCCACTTCTTCATTAGGACAGTGCCCAGTTTATTTCCTTACGTCTGATAAAGCATCTCTAATCTCATCAGGCACTGTGCAATTTCTGCATATCAAATATTCCTTATGAGTACCTCATTCCAAAGTTCAAACTTCAGAATCAAGCTGATACTGGCAACTGTAAATACAAACAGAACCACAACATTTACCACATGAAGATCATCATTAAGGCAGACTTACATGCAAGCTTTTCCCATAGTATGGAAAGTACATCAAGTCTATCAGGCCATGAGGAGGAAAATAATTTATAGTAACCATGCCTTCATCCTGTAATTGGAGACAGCAACAAAATGAAAAGTTAACATCTGCTTGCATAGGAGTGAACGTAAAATTAGAATTATAACCCAATGATAAAGCGCAAGATACCTAAAAAAAGGGCAACTGACCTACAAACTCATAGATATAGATTTTTGGCAAATAGTTACAAGCTGCACACATCTGCTACAATAAGGATTAATAGTACTATTTAAATTAACAATCAAGACAGCTTGCCTTCATGCTCTTCTTATGAGTCAAAGAAATGGGGAAGGGGGAAGAGGACATTCATTGTAATGAATAATTTAACAACCAAAAATCACCCATATATAACTAAAATCCCAAGTATCCACAAGCAAGCCTGTATGTTGCCTTCAAGTACAGGCCACCTAAAAGGAAATCCAAGTTTAAAATGGTGATGTTCCTGGAGTTCTGCGTGTCATCACCACCTCAGAGGAACAACAGATACATATGCATGCCTTCTCACTCGACTGTCTCCTACAATCCCAAATCTGGGAATAAGAAGCAGCTACCTACAAAGTTGCTGCCTAATTTCTGACTGAGGAGTCGCTCAATCTGTGACATATACCAAATATGTGGATGTGACTGAGCAGTCCAGACACAGTCACCTCTCCCTACACACACACACACCAGCTGTGATTTTAAACAGGTACTCTACAAAGTTCAGAAGACAACTCCAGTAAGATCAAAAAACAGTAAAGAACAAACCACATCTTAAGATTACCTTCTTCTGACCTCCTCAAAAGAACATATGTTTTTTAGGAAATGGCCACATTCCCGTTTCTTTGCAGTTAAATTACTGCAATTCTTCAATATATGTTTATTATTTTGAACCTTGAGCTAGCAAATATAATTACTAAGCAGAAATGTGTTGCTTTTCACCATTATATTCTATTTAAAGCTCATGCAGCTGAAAATACTTGTTTTCCAAATATATTTCTGAAATAATGATTAAATAATCAGAATAACACAGGAAAGGTAAATAGTGCTTTCTGGAGCAGCTAAACACAAGGCATGCATGCAGTCAGAACTAGAGAGGCATTAGGCTACCAGTGCAATAGCAGAGGGGTTCTGGGACATGCAGCTGCCTGTCTCATGCAACTGCTGTGGGGTTTGGGACTTTAATAATTAATTCGAATTAATATCCCTACACGATTAAATAAAAACAAACCAAAAAACATCCAAACAAGCTGTCTTTGCTGAAGAACTCCAAAAATCAGTCCACTAGTGAATGTCACTTTATCTGCTCACCATTTAGTTTCCACAAAGAGTTGCTGATGGTCAGCAAATCTAAAATCAGAACATTTAGCTGGACAGATGGACTTCTACCTCACTAACTGGGTCCTTATTAAAACTGTCTTAGACAGAATAATTTTCCAGATACTAAAATAATATACAACGACCCAAGGAAAGAACTTGGGCAGGAATGTTCTATATAATCACTTGAGAAGAAGAAATGGTATCACTGCACAAGATAAAGAGCAGTATCCTTTAATGGAAACTGTAAACCAAGCAAGATTTCTGTCACAAAAAGCAAGTTAACTCAGATCCTGACTGTGCTGACAGAAGCAAGGTATGTAGTGTCGTTCATATGACCATTCTTCATTCTTGGACACTAGAAAGTGACATCTAATACAAAGTCAAGATAGTCACTAAACAGAACAAATTGATGTATTTTGGAATGAAGGCTTTTTTTTTTTCTTTTCTTTAGTTGAAAAGTCTCCCATCAAATCTACCAGTTTTCAGTACAGGTATTTTAACTTGAAAGAAAACTGCAACAAGATGTTCCAGTGCATGTGAAACTGCACACCTCCAGCCCCAAAGAAAAGTCCTAAAATGCTGATCTTCAAACTTCTTGGAAACACCAAGTTTGTTTCTCTTTGTGGAGATCATCAAGACTACAGCAGATCAGTTCCTCCAGGGTGCAGAGGGAAGAACCAGCTGTAATTAGTGTCTGACACTGCAGACAGAATCCACAGAAAATACAGTGATGATAGACACCACTATGAGGGCAGAGGGGAAAGCATCCCCAATTCTAAGTGTGCTGACTTTGAAATCACAGCTCTACCTTTTTAGATTTTTCCATTTAAAAAAAATCCCACAGAAAAAGTACAGGGAGAAGAAAGAAGAATTGCCTTACAGGAGAATGCCTGAAGAACATAAATTTCACAGTGAAAAACTTAGATGATGTTTCAGGTGACAAAGACTGGCAGGATGTGCAGCGAGAAGCCATTAACCTCATTTTGTATCTGAGACACTTGTAAAAAGTAAAGTACCATTTAAAAGTCAGATGGTGTTAAGTCCAGACAGACACTTGCCCAAATTGCTCTCAATACATGTAAAAGTGATGACCATGAGGAAGAACTTCGTTACTGTGCAGTGACCGAGCACTGGAACAGGTTGCCCAGAGGTGGTGGAGTCTCCCTCACTGGAGATATTCAGAACGGTCTGGACCCAATACTGTGCCATGTGCTCTACAAGGATGACCCTGCTTAGCTCATCATCAGAGAACTTCTAACTATATTCTGTCTTTATTAAATAAATCCTGTAAGTAATCTGTACTTATAGAAAGAGGATGCAAAACAATATCTATTATTTATTTCAATGTATCTCAAAGTAAACAAAACAGCAAAAAAACCATCATTATCAACCAAGTTCTTATCAAACTTACTCTTTCGCAACTGAAACCAGCTAAGAGGATAGAAACAGGATCATCTGTAATTTGCTTACTAGAGCTTTTACCACTGCCTCAGAGAGCATCCATACAAGAAAGCCGAAGAAATAGAATCATCATAAAATAGGATTACCATCAATATTTTATAAATCACTTGAACATTAGTTCTCAGCACACCACAAGGCATTTCAGGTGGAAATGAAGATGATTGTCCTGGACCCTATTCAGTGTTTTCAATAAGGACTTGTGAGATGTAAAACCAAGTTCACTCACTGCTGGGACCAGGCTGTAAGTACTGCAAAACACTTCAGAGAACTCGATCCCTTCAAAATGATGATAAAAATTACAGAGCAGGGGCCAAAAACAGTAATATGAAATTTAACTTCAAGAACTCACATCTACAAATACAGACTGGGAAATAACCAAAAGAAAGACCTAAATATTAGAATGATTAAAATAAAGACTCAGTGTATTACAAACAGCAAATTCACTTTGAGAAATGTTATTATTTCCAATGTGATCACAAAGGGAGAAACTGTGCCATTAACCATAGCTCAGCTAGAGGCCAACCTCTGTCCAGATATCACATTATGAAAAAATTATAAACTAGACAAGTCAAAGAAGAAAGAGACTACTAGAAGGAGCTTAATTGCTTTATTCTAAAAACCAAATAATTCCTTCAAGAGAACAATGGCTTTTCTGAGAATGGAAGCAAAGAAATCAGTCTCAAATAAGAAAAAGAATCACCTTTGCTTGCAATGGACTGTCATGGAGAGATCAAAACTTTCAAAGACTCCACAAAAATCAAGTAATAAAATCTATGCCTACCACAGGCATCTAAGGAAGAAGGCAGAAACCTTACAATTATTTTATCTCATTAACTGATGATGTTTCCTAGCCTACATTTTTATCGGTCACCTCAAGCTGAAAGCCAGGACTCTGCCCTTTGCTCAAGCTACAAACTTACCAAGGGTTTCACTGCTCCCCAAGCAGTCTAGGAAAAATATCCATAAGTCAAAGTAATTATTATAATTGCCATAAAACATTCTGTATAAATCCATTGGTACATAACAAATATGCATAATTAGCTGTTATTGTAAGTAGTTTACACTTGATTTGAAGGCAACTTTTACTTGAGCGGTAACATTAGTTTCCACACACAGTGTCTTACCCATCATTTATAAAACTGTCTAAGGTGCACTTGCAGCATGGAGAAAAAATAAAAATATAGGTTATGAAATGAGAAAACAAAATATAACTCACAATAAATAAAGAAGACCACAAATAACATGTATGTATTTTCCACAACTTCACAGCAAGACAGGTAGCTCAAACACATCTAAAGGTGAAAGAACAACTGAAAAACATTTTTTAAAAGTACACTGAAGAAACTAAAGACACTAAAACTAAATTGGACATACAGTAAGATGAAAAACAAAAATACAGAGTCTCTAACACGAAGGAAGGAGTGAAATAAATTACTTCACTATTCATCCTCTCATAAGGAAAATTAACTACACGCCTATTTCTTACATTCAGGACTGACCTTAGGTGCACACTGTATACGTGGTTCTCCTTCGGGCTTTAATCCAATTATCTAAAGGAGAGAAATTACAATGTTTACAGACCTTTTCCCCTCTCCAATTTTACAGACTGAATTTGACTTTTTATCTCACTAAATGACAGAGTTCATACAGGGTGTAAATCTATTCAGTGTCATTTTTACCTGAACACAATTTTAAACTAGGACAAAGATTTAAAGTATTGTTAAGTTTAATAGTTTACTCAAATTAACTCAAATAGTTACAGTAGCCACAGAAAAGACTGTTTTCTTATTTTACATTCAGCATGCAGCTTTATTGGCTCAAACCAATTAGCAATTCAAGTAATGTGTAACATCACTGAAAAGTCAAATACTTTGTGAAGTTTTCACCACCTTTCACAGCTTAGGAGTTACAGAAGGCATTACATCCTAGTTAGATTTCTGCATCCCACAGATGAAGCAAAACACACTTTACTTGCAAAGTGGTCTAGAATCCATTTCACAGAACAGTAAGCAAAAGCAAAAAGCAAACTACTTGTTAAAGCAGGGGATTCATATATTTTGATACAAGTAGTCAAAGCCAATACTTGTAAGTATTAGAATGCTCAAAAAGCTCACTTTGCTCTACTCTCTGAAAACATGAATTGCCAGACCTTTCAGTAAATTACACTATTCTAGAAATGCAAACATCTCAAGTAGCAAACTCAACACATATTTCAGTCTTTTCCACAGTCATTTTTCATACAACAGTAGCTGGGAGAACTTACACTAAGAATTACAAAACAAGCAGGCACTTACTCTGTTCATTTTCACAAGCACACAGGGAGTTCCTTTGGAATACCCAAAATTCATATCTTCCTTTCCAGAGCACTGTCCCAGTTCAGAGAGGTTGAATCGACAGGCCTTTTTAACAGCAGCATCATTCTGCTCAAAAATCTTTCCTGGTGTACAGTCTATGTTTTGGGACTGCTTTGAATCATTGTATGCTATGAACCAGAAACAGCTTGTAAGTCAATGGTATTAAACAAATAAGCAGCCAAAGCCTGCTGATGCCTATGTAAGTATATAATTTATAGTGTAACTTGTCAAACAGTTCTCTCAAAGAACTATTTTCAGAGCACTCTGTCTCTTACATTCACCTTAACAAACACTTTTTCGAAGTCTATCAAGAAGTGGCACTGCATTTCAATGAAAGAATAAAAATAGTATTACAAAAGAAATAATACCATCCTGCTTTTCAAACTGTAACAATAATCACAACTTCATTAATTCCTGTACATAAACTTATTACATTTTCTAAACTAATATACATTATTAGTATCAATCAAGTTTTTAGCTGGAAACTGAACCAGTTTTCCCTTTGCACGTGGCTTTTTTACAAATGCACAGGAAAACTTCAAGTACTTCAATCAGTAATATTAAATGGCCTCTACATGTACATCAGATGGTATAATGGGTTTTATACTAAGACCCCAAATTCTTTCTTTTGCAACTACACAGATCACACTGTCACAAATGTTAAGCTGTTCACATTTAAGATTTTTTGTGGGGTTTTCCCCTCCCTTATGCTCTACACCCCCCCCCCCAACAAAGCAAAATTGACAAAGGGAAAGTTCATCCTTGATGCAAGACCCGACCCACAAAATTGCAGGAGAGGCAGGGAATCACAACATGAGCATTCCTCCCAGGTGCCTTGGCTGAGCTCTGAAAGAAAATCCTACTCAGAGAAGCTTTAAGTAGGCACCAAAACTATGAATACAGAGAGATTCAGGAATAGCTTGTGTAGGTAACAAAGCAACTCATGCACACAGCATCTTCTCAATTCTGATTTACAGCGTTTACGGGGTTAATCTTACTAATATTTTAATTGATTTCTGTATTATTAGAATAAGTGTATATGCAGGCACATACATAAAATAACCTGTGACAAACTAATGATTCTGCCATCCTTCAGCCTTGCCTTTGCTACCTTTTCTCCATGTTCTAAATTCAGTATTTTAATATTTCTGCCCATAAATACTATGCATTGGGGTAAAAGTTAATAAACTGCAATTAATCTTTATGTGCCTTAATTTTTCAAACAGACACTTAGGTTCTTAAGGCTACAGGTTTCTCAGTTATCAAATCATTTAGATTAAGACTAATTAGATAAGTCTTGATAAACTTTGCCTCCAAATACATGACCTATGTTATTTTACATTACATTCTCTTGGCATACGTAATTTCTACATCTTACAGTATTTAAATAACCACGTCACCAAAACACTGGACTGAGACAAAACTCTCCATTAGGTACTCCACTATTCCTGATGCCCAGGGCTCCCTGTCCAACACAGGCATCAAAATATTTCCCTTTTTCTGTAAAGTATTTACTTTAATAACACACATCTCTGTAGTAACCCTGAACTTGCACGCGTCTCCATCACCAACTAGTAACTACAAGCAAAAAATTAATGTTCTCAAGACAAAGATTCCAGAATTACTTGGAGAGCTGGAAGTAACTTACATTCAAGGAAATTTTTAAGTGTAGTAACATATTCCAAATATGACTGGCTGTCACTCTTGTTAAAGTAAAATTCCAATGCAGTGTCTGGCTTTGGTGAAATCATAAGTCCTTAAAAAGAAAAAGAGAAAGTTAGGAACTAAACAGCTTCTCTTTCCTACACCACTCCAATCTATTCAATATATCCATAAATTGGAAAATGTCTATCTGTAAAGAAACATCAACTTTACCCCTACATTCCACAGTACTGGAACGTAGTTTGTGTTTGAAGCCAGTTATCAAAATCAACTTTACATTAATTAACACTTAAATCCAAGCCAGTGCATAGCTGCAATTCACAAAGCAAACCCAAATGATCAGGAAAAGCAAAATCAGCAGTTTAATCAGTTTCAATCAAAGATATTTACCAATTCACTTCCCATTTTCCATACTCAGCAAATTAAACATAAAAAATAATTGAAAAAAATAGGCAAAACCACACCCAGAAAACCTTCAGCTCAAGCAATGGTTCAAAGCTTTAGGCAGTATAGAGTGAAGCTATGATTGTATTTTTCTCATAGAAACCCAGACAAAAAAGCATTTTCAAAATCTTGATTATGCATAAAGGTGGCTTGAAAGTTACCCCAGTCAAAACAGACAAGCCAAGGTAGTTTCTATTCTTCTCCTCCATGTCCTCAAACAGAACGTTTGGGCACCATCTGTTTCATGGGGAACACAAGACACTTTATGAAGGCACGGGCTCGTCTCCCTGGAGAGGCGTGTGGCTGAGCCAGGCCCCAGGAACCAGGAATGCTCTGGAGCTGCCTCCCAGGCCCTGCAGCACCAGCGTTCCCAGTGGGACTGTGGCTCCACTTGGGCGCCAGCTCCGGGTACCCGAGCAGGAACCCCCCCCAGCCAGGGCTGGCAGCACAAACACGGACACGGATTGTGAGGGCTGGAGTCCGGCTCTGGCTGAAGGATGCAAAAGGCACACGTGGAGTGTGGGCCCTTGAGAGAGCTCAATTCTCCTTCTTCCCAGCACATGGGTCAAGAAAGGTGAAGAGTTAAATCTTAGGGACTTTTCTGTAGCAGGTGAAAGCAAAAGACACACTCCTTGCTACTACCCAGCCTTTGCCATCAGTTGTCATTAACAGAGATATCCAGTGCTTCTATTATTCATCACAGCTTCAGCAGCAGATGAAATAGCACCATGCCACCAGACACTGCAGAAGAGTTCAAAGTCTGTTCAAAAAAGGGTGTATGACTGATTGCTTTATTCACAGCACCTTAAGGTAATTTTTAATATAAATAAGATAAAAACCCGGCAGCTGTGATTAACAGGAGAATGTCCATGCATCTGTCTCTTCAAATATAGCTGAGAACTGACACTGCAGCCCCACAAAAAAAAAAAAAAAAAAAAAAAAAAAAAAAAAACCCAAAAAAAAAAAAAAAACCCCAAAACCCAAACAAACAAACGCAAAACCCCCAAACCCCAATCTATATTTTATCAGATTACCTTTTTCCTAAGTTAGAATATTAAAATGGTTTGATCGAAGTCAAATTTGCAATAAAGGAAAAAGTTGCAATAACTGTATCAGCTTAGGATGCCATGTAGTTTCCTATCGTCTGGCAAAACTAATTAAAAGTAGATTCCCAAATGAACAGAATTTAAGGAAGAAAACAAAACTCATCTCCTCCCTCCCCCCCACTCAAAAGAGCCTTCTGAAATACTAAAATATTTAAGATGATAAGACTGCAGTGCAAAGGTAAAGATGGAAAACATGTCTTACTGTTGGATTTTTAACATGTCATACTGTAGTTAATTACAGTAAGGTTTTTGAAAGCATAACAAAGTGCAGGTCTAAGGCTTCACCTATAGAAATGACCAAGCTTCTCAACTGAAGGCAGGATTTACTTACAAATACTTTCAACTGGGAAATAATAAAGGTATATACTAAACATTTATCACAGACAAACATCTTTCAGATTCTAAAAAAAAAATCCAGATATAATTTAATGCTTTTTTACTCTAGCTCTTTTGTAGGATTCCCAATAAATCATAGACCCTCTTTTCTGCAATAGCAGCAGTTAAATTATTTCCATGGAAGCCACAAACGCCTCAATGACTGATAGTCCATGTAAACCTACAATACTATTTTAACTGCAGATTACTCTGTACCATTACATTTTCTGGCGTTCACACTGAAATGGGATTCAACAAAATACAAGATAATTATTAGCAGGGCTGAAAAATCACTGAAGGTGTTTTACACACCAAGGGCTTTTGGGGGATAAGAGATTATTATTATCTATGTTTTTTTTAAAGGGAATAAAGACAAAATAATTCATCTAGTCATCAGTGAATAAACAATAATTTGAAGAGATTTATTGCTTCAATGGGCCTTCAGAAACATCCTAGGAGGAAAAGACTACTTGAATTCCAGTGGATCACAGTCTGCCTAAAGACTATGGTCTGAATTCTACAGAAAAAGCTATTGGAAAGACTGATGCACAGACTGTGAGAGATGCAGGGTTTGGGTTCTTCTAAAGGAGCAGAATTAACAGCCTCAGCACAGAACCACATCGAGGACTGTAAGAGACATTACATTACAATTCCAAGAGGGATTTAAAAAAAATCATCTGGATTTGATCTATATTATTATATCCCAGCATACAAATCAAGTGAAATATCAATTATAAAATAAATCAATTGTGATATTTCCAAGAATGTTTAACAAGAGTAAAACCATTGACCTATGCCATCCAGGTTTTGTGTGTAGAGTTTGTTTTTATAATTTAAAGTTTTACAGCCCGGAACATTACATGTTTCACTGCAAGTGAAAAATGACAGAGTTAAAGAGAAACACTGAAACAGAAACAAGCAATTTTATTAACATTTATGTATGAATTACTAAAGACATGCTTAATAAAAAGATTTAATTCAGAAATGTTATAGGAGTTCTTAAATTAAAAACTAATTGTGGCATACATAATTTTTTAAACAAATATCCCCTATGACTTATTTCAAAGTCAAGGAAAATACCCTGAATTGCAGGAGAGAAATGTCACTCAAGTCCAGCACTAAATCAGAGCTCCTCACAGCTCCATCCACTCCAAGGTTCTGACTTCCACAATGGAAATGTGGAGAAATGGTCAACTCAGCCACCTTCTTTCTTCTTTTTTTCCTTTCCTTTTTTTTTTAATTATTCTTGCCAGCATCTAGCGCATTCTTAGCTTGAAAAAACAACACAAATCCTCAAAATCCCTTACAAGCCAACATTTGTTAGAGAAGGCCAGAATACTACACCAAACAAATTCTGTTCAGAATCCCGAGGAGTTTATCACATTGGTCCAACTGCAACTTACTCACACAAAGATTACTCTATCATCTTAAGTGCAGATGCAGATACAAGATCTTGGTCAATTTTAAGAGTTTTGAGTTTAGAGAAAGGGGAAAGTACTTAAAAAAATAAAGCCGTCTCACTTCCACCAAAATATTAATATTGCACCATTTAGGTTTGTGTTTTAAACATAAATTTGGTCCCTAAGACAAGTTATTAGAAAAACTGCGATATCAAATTTTTAGGTGGCCAGACCATTTAAGTTGCATACACAAATCAAATACTTACACATTCTCCAGAAAAAGTAACTAGAACACACTAATCTCTATGGTGCAGTTAAAGTTCTCAGAATCATTTCTTAAATATTTCAGAGTGAAAATTCTTAATATTTTTGCAATATGGAGATATACCAAACCAGAGCCCATGTCAGAATTTTGTGATATATTTTAACCAATCTTAAAAAAAAAAAAAGTTAAAAAACAGTGGAAGGGAAAAGAAAAAAAAGGACAATCACCTTACTACTCATTCTTACTTGGGCAGGGGTTTTTTTCTGTCACATACAGTCAGCAGTGGGACTGGATGGGCACGTACAAAAAAAGGAGCAGCAGCTCCAGGAAGCAAGACACCACCTTTAGTGGCAGCTACATTTTACATGGACTTGGCTCCATCACAAAACAGGACCCTCTCTCTTTAGTGGATCCCTACAGAACAGGCCAACAAGCCCTGAAATGCACAGACATTCCATGTCAATTAAAAACTACCTAACACTGTACTAAAAAATGCAGAAAGACCTCCGTCCCACAGTCCTTACACAGATCACACCCTCAGCACAGCCCTCCTGTACCTTCTTCAAAGTACCAAACACTAATCAAGGTGGCCTTCCATCTGATCCAAGAGAACTGGCTCATGCTACCTTTAAAGCAATCTGATTACATTATAATCCCACTTCTCCAACAGCATGTTCTCCGGATTTGCAGGTAAAATTGTGGTCTACATACAGGACAAATTCAACTGAAAAGAACTTAGAGGAAAACACAGCAAAAGTTAGCACATACACACAAAAACCTACTGACTGAATTTATGCTATAAGCACATCAGGTTTTACCTTTGCAGCCTGCAAGTAATTGAGGAATAATCCCATTTTCCCATAAGTAGTTCATACTTCCAACAAGCTCTCAAATGAAACTTAGCTGTTAAACCAGACAGAGGTTTATGAAAAAATAAATACAGTGTTACCTGGACTAGAAATCCGGTCACGATATTTTGGTATATCACTGCTCAGTGTCTGAAGCATAACCCACATTGTGAATGTGAAGAGCGCTGCTAGGAAGCCATAGAATACCAGGTAGAACAGTAAGATCAATCCTGTAAAGAAAAAACTAACATTACTACTTTTGTTTCATCTAATTCCATTATCTGTTTTGAAAATAAAACCAGGAAATAAGCAATACAATGTTTGCAGCTGTAAATATGCCTCTAGCATACATATATAATGCACAGTGCACAACAATGCATACCAAGAGGTTTTCTTAACACTTTCTGATTCTTAAAACTTACAGGGAATTTTAGCATTTCTATTTTTAAGCAAGAAGTATTAAAAACTGCTCTTTGGGCTATGTAGGAAAGCTGGCAAAGATGACTCAGCAATGCACTAGAAAAAAAAATTAAGTTTCACTTGCTTAAGGGAATCTTAGTTTTGTATCTGGAAAGCAAGGGGTTGTCAGGAAGATGAACGAACTGAGTGAAGAGATAAAATTATTAAATTGGATCTCGACCAGGTAGGAAGCATAGCTGCTTTAAAAACATAGTTGGTACATGAGGAAACTCCACACAGAGCATTCATTCACACAAAGGTCCTCTTGCAAGAGACTCCTCAAGGTGAAAATGCTTTCTGCAGTAGATTTTTGAAAACAAACCAAGCCTTCTATTCAGATTTATCAAGTGTTTGCCTACCACATGCACCTGCTTTACCAATCTACCTCAGGGACCCAGCAACCTCAGAGGAATTCACCAGTTCCACAGATGTTACCAGCTTCAACTTGTTTCATTAATCCCGTATACAACCCCAACCTAAAGAGTGTGGGATTCTGTTTTAAGACTGAGCATCTGAGACTTGAGGACACATGTACAGACATTGTCAAACAGAATGGGAGCTATACAAGTATCGAGGAAATCAGATGCTTGGACAGAGAGCCATCTTCAAAACCTTTCTAATCAACAACATAACCAAATGATGACACAAATTCAATATTTATAGAATAGCCTAGCTATATAAGAGTGCTATCAGAAGCCAGAGAAATAATCCAGGTAAAGAAGAGCACATAAAACCATGACACAACATCCTACCACTGACACTTGATATACACTGCAGTATTTTTCAGCCTTCCATAGAAAAGGACAGAGCAAAAGCAAACATGACTGTATCACAGTGATATGTACTGTCCACTGGAAGATGACAGAAGGAACCCTAATCCTTGGATCCTGTCCCAGAAACTGTGACTGCATTTTGCACTGAAATATTCAGTGCAAGCGTAACCCACAGTAACCCATGATTGCTAAAGATGCAAGCACCTGTATTGCTTCTGAAAGAACTCAGTGTACATCTACTAAAATAATGTGGTGATTCCCAAATTATCTTTAAGATAACTTCTCTCCAGAAACCAGCTGAATGTTATTGGATTTTTGGTTTTGTTTCAGTTTTTGATTTCACATGTTGATAAAGTTACTCACCCAGCTACAAAAGTCTGAGAGTGAACAGGTATTTAAAATATATTTGGAACCAATGAGATGCAAGATTCTGTGCAGCAATCAGAAGCAGCAAAATATGCAAACACAAAACCAAGCTTATTCCATAATGAACAAGAGAGCTCAATATCTACTATAAACTATCTAAGGCTATTTAGGTGCTGAAAACAGAAAACAAAAACAAATAGTAGAAATCCTCGTCAACAAAAGCTTTACAAAAATTGCATTTGTATTTGGCACACCAGCAATTTGCTTTGCTTATAAGGTTATAATTGCTTTAACTGGATCCAGAACAGAACAAGGATCTTCTAATTAATACCCAGTGTATTCTGGGCATCACAAACAAAAAGCTCCCTTACAAAACCTTTGGTCAGCTCTCACTTGGATCCTTGTAAGTTAATCAATTATTGAATACACTTTCATCAAGCTGTCTAGAAAGTACACTTCCCATCAAGTGACCAAGACATTCATCAAACAGTTCCAATGGAACAGAAAAAGAGTCTGACATGCAAGACAAGACAAGCAGTTTCCATGGCAATTAGCATAAAGGCAAGAAAGTCAGGGAAATCTTTTTTCCTTGAGCTATTTCGTAATACGTCGTTATTTTAATTTCTAAGAGATTATGGCAAACTACACTGGAAAAAAAAAAAAAAAACCACACAAAATTAAAATCAGCCCCCTGCCCACTCGTTTATTACCGATAGGCCTAACAGCCCACAGTGTGCCCCTCTGAACAGACACGGCCCCAAACACAGTCCTGCTCTGGGCTAGCACTGCCTCAGCCCCTGCGTGGCTGGGCTGGGGCCTCATTCGGAAGCTCCCCGAGCGGCAGATCCAGGCCTGCTGCAGCTCCTCCTTCGTGGGGATGGTGCCCACCCACAGACCCCCTCCCCTCCAGCAGCAGGGGCAGGGCAGAACTGCTCCCATGGGCAGTCCCTGGGGAGCCCCCCATGCCCAGGGAGGGAGCGCCAGTACTGGGGACAACAGTGCCAAACTGGGGATCGACTCCATGGGGGGATCACAGCGCCCACAGTGCCTCATCCAGTCCCGTCCCTACCAGCAGCACCCCATCCACCCACGATATGCAGCAGGATGAAGGCTAGAAAGGCTGTTTTATTCGGAGCCTGAAACTCTGCTAAACTCCCCCAGTCCAGCAAAGCATGCATGTGTGCACACACAGAGATTATTTTTAATCCTTATTTTAATCTAGCTGGTAAATGCACTGCACTGACCACTAAGCTGCCTCATTTATGCTACTTTGCCACATTAAAAAGAGGGAAAAAAAACAAACAACAAAAAACTCCTCTGCAACTTCCAACAGCCCCAAACTGAGTAAGCTGCTCTTTGTGAGCCTATTAGTACTAATTATCCTAAGCTAATCACAATGAGCAAGCCATAACCTGTCAAGAAACTCTGCCAAAATAACTTCACATAACACTGGATTTCTTGTGAGGAAACAGGATGTACCCAAGTAACAGTGAAAAGCTATCCTCCACATTTACTCCATGGAAAGTACAGCTACCACATCATGCAACTCAATGCAGTTGTTGCAGAACATCTTGCTACACCCAAACTGTAAGAAAAACTAGAACCAAAATTCTGCATTACAGTTTACCTGGTTGTTTTGTTTTGTTTGTTTGTTTTTTTCTTTTTGCAGGGCACCACAGTACCAAAATCCCTTCTTCATGTCCTAACCACAAGAACAAGCAAGTCAAATCTGGAAACTGCTATTTCTGAACCAACATGCTCGTACCATCATTACCTGGAATTCACTTGCAGGGCCAAGCACTTCATCACACTTAAAATTAGAATTTCTGACTGGTGAATGCAAGATATCACCTGGCCATCACTTCCATGATGAACACACGCTTTCCAAACTTTACATGGCAAAACTGATAAAAAGCATGTCAGTCTGGCATAAACCAGATTGGTAAATCTACCTGTATGCAATACATAGGTAGATATATCCAGGTATCAGTACACACACTGCCACAGACATGGAAGGAACTATTCAACATTACTTGTAACAGCAAAAATTAAATGCTGTCTTTCTGGTTTGTTGGATTCCATGCTGCATTGATCCTGTCACCTGCATAACCATTCTTCAGCATCTTTAACCAGCGGCATTTAAATACCCAAGTAACGTTCCTACTGACTCCCACCAGTGCCAGGAACACCAAGGAATTTCAGTCCACCTGCAGATGGATTTCTTTCCTTAAACTGAAATAAGTATACATTTTAAATCATCACTGATCACGTTTCAATTTTATTTCTTACACACTTGAGAATTACTGTTTTCCAGATCTAGGGAACAGTAGAGGGAGGAAGAGGAAGACTTGGAAGAAATATAACTTCAGTCCCACATTATATTTTATGTCATAGTAAGCCAAGGCTCTACATATAAAATGGCTACACCTCAGGAGATAATAAAAACCGTTAAGTGCAACACTTGCAAAGAACCACTAAATCAGCCAGTGTCTGATGCCATGATTAAGCATTTAGAACACAAAAAAACCTAAAGCCCCCAAACACCACACTGTACCACCAGTGCTTACTGATACCTGCAACAAGAGAAGGCAGGATGCCTTTTTTTCAGAGTGATCTGCACCAGGAAAAATATCCTACTGCAATGACAGACAGCGATGCCAGAATGTTTAATATTACATTACTCATAAAGAAAGCTAAATCACAATAAAACCCTGCTCAAAACACCGAGAGAGAACACAGATGATTCGACTCAGAAAAGCAGGTAAAACTTTGACAGCCCTGTATGTGCAACCAGGAACTCAGAGAAGACAAAACAGAATCAAAACTGGATCCTTTGCTAAGGCTGCCAACCAAACTGTATATCCACTGACATGGTGGAAAGCTTTCCTAAAAATAAGGTGTTCGGGTTTGCTGGTGGGGTTTTGTGTTTGTTTGTAATTACAAGCAGGTATTTGTGCACTGAAGAGTACAACTGCCCATTCAAAAGAAAATTCAGTAGGTCTGAATTTCTATGTACTTCAAGACAATGCCACCTCTACCTCAAACACCCTGACACAACCAGCTTTACAGAAAGTCTTAAATACACTTGACATGACCTCTAGTGTGATCACAGATGATGTAGTACTAGAGTCTATACTGCCTTTTTTTTTTTTTTGGTACAAATTATTTTTCTGTAACCTTGTGTGAAAAGAATTTACTGCCTATCCTGTAAG
This sequence comes from Pseudotriccus pelzelni, assembly GCA_035584735.1. Lineage (NCBI taxonomy): Eukaryota > Metazoa > Chordata > Aves > Passeriformes > Tyrannidae > Pseudotriccus > Pseudotriccus pelzelni. Next base: position 14,981,355 of record JAWMRA010000009.1, read on the forward strand.
ACTATGGACACATCTGAGTGTGTGGTGAGCACTCCATTACAGCACTTTCAGGATGATCTCACTCCATTCCTACTCTAATTCCAGGCAGGCACAGCACCTTGCCATTACAGGCAGAGTCAAATTCTGATCTTCCTTTTACTTGCAGAAAGGCCTCATATGGCAGTCTGCCAAGTCCTTTCTCTGCCCTTAAATTCTGGGTGGACCCCAGGAAAGATCCTCCTTCCCTTCATCTCTGCAAGGACTATCAGCACCCCTCATGCCTTTCTGCTGGGAATGCCACCACCTCAAGTCATCAGCAGGTTTTCCAGCATTTTCTGTCTCTTTAATACAATCAATGATTATGACAGATAATTAAAAATAGGTTTGGGGGGGAGGGTGTGTAGGTTTGGATACCGATTTGTGAAAGATTCCAACTGAATTATCCCTCAAGTCTGTAAAAAATGTGAAACTCCCCAACTTTTTTCCGCAAGAGGAGACATATTATGGGGTTTTCACCGAACTGAAACAGGAAACCCTTTACCAAACTCAGAGAGGCAACATACCTCTGTTACATGACAAATATGAGTATAGGAGCTGCTTGTGTTTGATCTCTTGACAAATGCTAGTGTAGAAATGGCAGACAGAGGAGTACTCCTATGCCACAGCACTGGGTTTCACAGAGAATCACTGCCTTGCAGTTACAATTTACATAAGCCCCGGGGACTGTCTCCGACTGGGGCAAAACATGCGCACAGTGTGAACAATTATTTAACAGTTTCTCTACCGCCTGTGTCTTATTTCTGCGAGAAAGATGTCTTGAGACAAGAGAAATATGCACAGAAGAACCAGAGCCAACTGAATTCTCATTGTGCTGCCTCTGAAGACATGAAAACCCAGCAGACTGGGAACCAGAGCTCTCCGCTCCTACCTCCTTCACCTTTCAGCTGGGAGACCAGCAACAGAAGAGGAACAGTAGTCAGTGAGACAGGTCTAAGCTCACACCAGTACTGCAAGGGCAGAAATGAGACCAAACCCTGCATATTCTTCTGTGCCAAGAGTCACACAGTTAGTGTGTCCTGCTATTAAAAAGTGAAACCAAACACAAAGCCACATACCACATCCCGAAACAGTCAGACTACAACTAAATTAAATTAAACGGGCACAGTATGGTAATCACAAAATGGCAAAACAAATAAATATTGATGAAAAAATATACTGAAAATTTCTAGTGACACTAAACATTCACCTCCTAAAGGAAACGCTTTATAGCACTAACCACATTCCAATCACCTAAACCACTAAAGAAAACTTCTTAATGAAATAAAATTATTCCAATGTATACTGCACACAGTAAAACTATTCAAACTGCTTATACATACTTTCTCAAAAACATCTTTTAACAAGTAGCTGTAGAAACTCGAACACCAACTAAGTCATCTCACTTACGTTTCAAGTGTTATCTACTGGCCTGGGACTAACACAGACTAGTAACATCCTAAGTGACCTGCCCTACTAGACAGGTTTAAACAGACAAGGTGGTTTCATCTTCACTTTTTGTTGAAAAAAACTTACAAGCTATTTCTAACATGCCTACAGTCTGTTCTCCTCAGACTCATGACATAGCCAGACTTCTGCAATCCACACGCCCAGCCCACGCACTTGAGGAAACCTGCCTGCACAGAAAGATCAGTAGACAACAGCATAGTGGAAATTTCCTCTCCTTTGCTATTCAACCGGCAGAGTAGATGCAAGCTCTTATTTCCATCTGAATGGAGGGGAACTCCTGTCAGAGCTCGGGTCCTCTCCTGATAGACAGGAGATACTGGCACGGCAGAAAACGCACACCCCACGCACAGCCCGCTTAAAGCTCCTCCTCACTGTTTCAACATTAGTATTCATTGAGATTGTGTCAAGGCCAAGGATGTATTGGCCTGTTCCTTTACACCACGCTGAGATTCTTGTTGGTTTTGTAAGCACAACGATTAAGAATCCCAACTACATCCAAGTTTTGGGAGGAGACGCAGCATTTTCTGAAGTCAGTAAATATGTCCCATGAGGACTGAAGAAACATCCTAATATTAAGCATTTGTACAACGGTTTAATATGAGAAAACACACTCGGAAAATATAAATATTTTTACTGGAAGCAACGAGATTATGATAACATGCTTTCCAGCTCAGAGGAAAGCAATGGGATGACTACCTGAAAATAGGAAAACAAACACTGCCTTCACAGGCTTTACTGGAGAGCCTTCCTTTGAAAGCTTCCTTTAAGAAAATAAAAGGCCCAGAAGCCCCACGCTGGAACAAATTTAGCACGATGACGCACAACGACAGACAGCGCTCACTCTGGAATCGGGGCTCACGAACTTTTTGGGGTTTTGGGGGTTTTCTTGTGCTCCCCCTCCCCGTCCCACAGCTACAAGTACAAAGGCAATTCGCGCCCATTCATTCTGGATTCCCTGCGCCGCTGGAGCGCGGGGGGGGCGCTGGGAAGGGCCGGAGCGGCGGAGCTGCCCCGGCACGCGCGGGCTGCGGGGGCCACACGGCGGGCGGGGCCGCCCCGCACCTCGCGGCCCAAGGCCCGTCACGGCCGCACCGCGGCGGCCCCCGGGGCGGCTCGGGCTAGGGAGGAGCCCGCGGGCCCGCACCGGTGCCGGGCGGGCGGTGAGTGGGCCCGGGGGGCGCTCCGGGAACTGCCCTTCCCACCCGCGACCCCCGCCCCGCTGTCACGGACGGCGCTATTGTTAGCGCGGCGGGTGTAGCGGGCGCCGGGCGCGTGCGCCGCGCGGGCCGCCTCACCGGGCGCGCGCCGCCCCCGCATCCCCCCGCGGGGAACCTCCCGCACCCCGCCGCCGCACACCCCCCACCCTCTCCCCTCTCCTCCCGCGCTCGGCCCCGCTCCCCGCCGCCCCTCGGCTCCGCCGGCGCCGCGCCCCGCCCTCGTGCCCCTCAGGGCGGCAGCGCTCACCCCAGCTCTTCGCCGTGCGCCCCAGGAACTCGCCGCTGCTGGGGTTGTAGATGAACTGCCGCCACTCGGCCATGCTCTGGCGGAACGGCTTCTTCGTCTCCTTGGACATGGCGAGGCGAGCAGCGGCCGCGTCGCGCACCCCGGCGGTGGAGCCTCCCCGGCAGAGACAGCCGCAGCCAGCGCCCGCTCCCAACCGCTAAGTAAGTGCGGCCGCGGCGCCCGGCGGGAGAGCGGGCGGGGGCGGCGCGCGGGGCCCGTCCCGGTCCCGCCCCTCGTCCCTCGCCCCGCCCTCGCGCCGGGCGGGA
>JAWMRA010000009.1:14984708-15034064 GCA_035584735.1 Pseudotriccus pelzelni
ACGCGGGCCTGCCTCGCGCCCGCCTCGGCCCCGCGCGCGCCGGCCGTGAGGGGAGCGGGGGGGGGGCACGGAGGGGCCTCGGCGGCGCCGGGCACGGGCAGAGCCGAGAGGAACGCAGCGCCTCCCGAACGGCACCGGCGGCGCCCCCGCCGCTTCCCTCCCGGCCCGGGCTCCGGGCAGTGCGCACCCCGGGCGGTGCAGGAGAGGAGTGCTGCGCTGGGGGGTATTCCTGATGCCCGACCATTTTAGGGAAACACCGGGGGACACGTGTAATCCGCATTTCGGCATCCCTGTGATCCTGCAGCATCCTGAAACACCGGTAGAAAAAAAGAACACGAATATGTCAGGATGCTCTAGAAGGGCTATTGGTAATACATACGACTTCTGGAGCGTAAGGTGTCAAAAGGTCACTTGCTGACGCCTTCCTAAAGGTCCAAATCAGAAGAGCGCACAGCCGCATTCCCCATCCCCGGCTGGCAGCAGAGGAGCAGACTCCATTCACGGCCTGGCATGGATCAAGGGCAAAAGCCCTGAAATTCTCTTTCCCCGGTACCAAACGCAGCAGTGCCAGCCCCTGCCCTGAGGGTCAGCTCTAATGTGTTCTCCCTCATAGGGCCCTCAACCAGTATCAGTAATGGCATTACTTGAGACTTTGCAAAACTCAAGTGTAACAGGAAAGTTCCTACATTAAAGCAGTTCTTAAAACAGTCAATAAGCCAGAGATAAAACCCAACTGAAAGAGCTATGACAGACTACATCTTAAAATGTAAGAGAAACAATATGAGAGATACCTTAAACAAGAGGACTAATTAATGAACAGGAAATATATAGCCAGCATGGTTAGTTTTAATCTTTATGATGGTTGCCATATAATTCATGCCAGAAAGCAGTGAAGTGTAGAAGAGAATAAACCTATTTGCCTCCCAACTGTCTGATTCCAACAGCGTCTTCTGTTACAGTACATCATCCAATCATTCTATTTGCTGTAAAACAACAGCAGAAAATAGCTAACACTCACTAAATATGCTGTGCCACGCTGATCAGCTCACAGATTCTATTTCAGGCCAAAAATAAGCTCTCTCCATTTTTATTTTTCTTCTAAATGTCACCGAGCAAAAGACTGACTGTCATTCCATTCTAACAACTGCTTTGCTGAATTATTTTTCCCAGTTGATTCAAATACTTATCTTACACTCCTAGGGAATAATATGTCAGCAGAATGTACCTATAGCCATCTTTTGGAATGGGGCACCATACTGATTCAATAACATTAAAGTTTGCTAGATGCAAAGAGTGGGGGAGTTAATACAGATTTAAAAAATCAAAGTGTCTCTAAGGAACAACCAAGCCCTACATTACGCAATGAAATGTCAACATCTAAATATATTCATATTAAATAAATAAATAAAACGTAAAACAAAGTATTAGAGGAACTAGTATTACCCAGCAACCACTGAAAATTTTTGGTTTGCACATCATAAAACACAGGAATGTTTTTGTGCTCTGCTCCAGTGAGTTTCAGAGGCTCAGTTTTAGTGTAATTGCTGCTATGCTCATTTTTAAAATCAGTGATCTCACAGCCCAGCCTGACCTGGATGGAGTGGTGGGTCCTCACCTCCACTGAAAATCAAACTGAGTCCGAGATGCAAAAGGGTCAGTGTTCTGACTCATGGACATACAAACCCACTGGACACTGAACCCAGGTGAAATAATGGAAAGGTCCCTCCACAGTCCAGTTAATACAAATGAATGAGGACAACATAATCTGCTGTAGGGTTACCTGCAGGAGCCCTGGAGTTGGGGCCCAGATGGGCAGGGCCCTGGCCAGACGTGGGCTCAGCCTGGGTTGGGGACCAGCACGTTCCTGGCAGTGGGAGGTCATAGGAGATGGAAAAGAACTAATGCAACCCAATGTGCATAAAAACTTGTCTTCTAGAAAGCAGATATCTGCACACATTGGTGAAGAAACGGTACAAAAACACCTGCAGCCACTTCTGGTATTTACAACAGCAGGAGAATATTAGTGATAGTTCAAAGAGTACTGAAAGATTATCCAGAGAGCAGAAAACATGTTAACTTAGAATATGGAGCTTCTGAAAGAAAAGAAACCTGACAGGAGACTGGATTACTTTGAATAGGCACTTAAATATAGAAAAGAGATCTCGATAGTATGACCTTTTCGACCTCGCTGGCAAAGGCAATGGTATCCATTTGCTGCAAACTGGAGCTAGACAAACCTAATGTTGACATTTCCTGACTGTGAGGGCAATTAAATATTTAAATAGTTTATATCAGGAGAGATACTGGATACACATTTGCTTGCATTTTAAACACGAGATTAGATACACTTTCCACAGCTTTTAACTCAGCTTTGGAAGAAATCCAGTTGTGTCAGATGGTTACTGAAATATTTGAGTTGGTTCCCCAGAGAAATGAGTGAGTGACACTGGTGGTTCTGAATGTGGGTGTCTGACCATTGACAAGTTTGGGCTCACCTCACAGACCATTCAGTACTAGGAATGCTCCTCAGTTTACAATTTCCTGTTTCTCTGGAAAGGCTGCTTTATCTGCATGGCACATCTTTGTAACTGTGTAATTGGTACAACCAATTGTATTGGTGCTTCCCAAAGCACAACAGGGAGAAAACCACCTTGACTCACTCTCAAGAAAATAAGGTATGATGATAATAAAAATGTAAACCATTTAACATAAAAAAAAATTCCAAACTTTAAACATTTAAATTGTCCAAACATACATGCTAAGTTCTTTTAAAAAATTGTCATGCAGAACTCTGGGCAAAAAAAAAAAAAATAATAGGAAGCAAGATTGCAGTCGTTTACAGTACAGAAACTCTACAGAGGGCAGTTCTTCAGCCCAAGTTAATTTTTTCTTGTGTTGCTAAAGGGAATTTCACTTTGGCCCATGGGAGAATTCCTGAAGACTAGAAAGCCACCCCCTTCTTTTATAGTTTGGGTCTAGGGTGGACCACAGCATGACACAACTTTGGCACCACTTGGATAGCTCCCTGGGGCTGCTGTAACCTCCACAGGGGCCTGCCCAGTCTCATTTCAAAGCAGCTTTTGAATTGCAAGAGACGTATGCACCAGGCTCAAATCTGCTGCTTTATCTTCAGCTAAGTTTTAAGCTGGAATTAGAAGATACATGATAAACTCAGGAAGGACCAACTTCAAAAATACTACGACTGAGAAATACCTTCTACTTCACTGTACAAAATACCAAGAAACATAAGACATGCATTTTCATGAGGAAAAAAATACAAAAGACTTCCCACTAAAAACGAAAAAGAAAATGTGTGTCATTGTGAGAGTAGAAAGACTGCAGAAACAGTTCTTGTGTTTGGGAGTTTGCCAATGCATCAGAAAGGGCTGGTAAAAATGCATTCATTGTGCAGATCCCCCTCACTCTTGAAAAAACTCCTTTATTCACAGAGACAGGATTCTGCTCTCATATATAGCACCATAACTCCTGTGAAGTCAATGGGACTTGACTTGCATTACGCAGAGGAGACTTTTGCCCAGATATTCAGCATTTGTTTACAGTAGGAACAAGAGCCTCTAACTATTGTTGAAAACTATTTCACTGCTTATTTTAAATACAAAGGGTTCAAAGTGAGGAAAGCTCAATTTGTAGGAATTTCATAACTGTTAGGGTTTTCATCCATTTTGTAACACATGCAGTCAGAGTTCAGTTCCAGGTTTTGTTTTCATGGACAAGTAAAAGAGCTGCTTAGTTAAAGCTGCTTTGAGAGGAGTATATAAAAATGAGGTATCTGCCTTAATTGCTAAACGTTTTTCTCTCCTCTTGAGCTAATACTTTGTGAACAGCAGTTAAGTGAGGGACCACAGGCAGACACTGATAAGGTCTGTCTGTGAGGGGTCAGTGAAGTACAGGTCTGATGCAGAAAAAAGCAGCTGGGCAAGACAGCTGGCATTAGTTGATGGGTATCTGTGGGAAGGGAGCAGAAAGGCCAGGGGCAAATGGGAACCCATTAGGAAGAGGGCTAAAGAGGGAAAATGAAGCACAGGAAAGACAGGGTGAGGAGTTTGGGGCTGAAAATTAAATGTGATGAAACTCACATTAATTACCAAGTGCTGCTGAAAGAGAATGGTCCCTTCTCTCTCTGTTCCACGGTCCCTTCCAACCCTGACTGTGATTTTTAGCATTGGTGTTCATTTTACCCCACGATGACCTGATTCGGAGAGCTGAACTGAAAGAAAAGGATCTATACAAGTTTAGTTCCCTGACTCAGCTCACAGGGGAGACCAGGACAGACAGCAGGAGGAATGGGACGGACTACCCCTTTCAGTAGCAGCCCACAATTAGATTGGCAGAACCACATCCTGAGTTCAGCAGGGGACTCGGGCAGCAAGCCAGGGAGAAAGCCAGCACTGGCTAAGTCAGGAGACTGAAGCTGAAAGGAAGAGTGTATAAAGACAAAAAACTGTTGAAAAATTGATGTTGGAGGGAATGAAGAGAAGGGAGGTCAGGTTTGGAAGGAGGAAGAGGGTAGAAAGCAATTGCAGGAGTCTCTGTCCTTGCTGGAGCATTATGTTCTGCCCTTTCAGACATATTAGAAAACACTAAATTTCACTATTCCTTCACCACCAAATTTTATGATGCCAGTTGTGAGCTAATGTGCATATGTCATTGCCTTCTGTTATCACAGAAGATGACAAGTCCTTACTCTTATCAGTAATCCATGCATGCAGCAGGGAAAAGTCTTCTGCAGTCATCTAACCGTACTGATTAAAGAAATAGTATCACACTGACGTGACAGTCTCATCATAGTACTGACATGTCTCTAGGTTGTTAAAAAATGGGAAAAGGAAATTATAATTAAACAACAAAGACAAAGGAACAGCTGTAAATTAGAAAAGTCCTGGAAAAGAAACCGTTTTTTAAAGGTTGGCTAGTACACGACTAAAGACAAGCAAGAAAGACTCATTAAAAACTTTTCCTCTAAAAGTGATACCTACAAACCCAAAAAGCTTTGGAAGACAAATTTTAATTTAAATTTTTCTTTTCTTTACCTGATGTGTCTGTTAGGATATCTGTCACATGAAAGTGTTCATTTTTTTTGTTCAGTTTTCCTTCTGCATCTACATTTTCTCACTGGTGTAAATTTAGTCTGTACAATGCAGCAGTTTGTGCAGATGACTCTGAAATACAATAGGTTGTCCCTTAATTTACTTAAATGCTACTGAGAAACTGTCCCACGATGGGAACCGGTATTTTCAGTTTTCCCAGTCCAACTTTCTTCCCCCAGTCGAGTCACTAATTCCCTTAGTTATCTTGAACAAATCATTTGATTTAATTGCACCCATATCAAGCCAGCTGGGTAACTGGAGTAAAAAGCAGCTCTTCACTGAAAACCAAACGCTGTGTCTGAACTGTGCCTTCTCCAGTAACCAGACACGAGTGAGAGTAACACATTTCCCCTTGGGACCACTGTGAGGGAGTCAAGCATTCCAAATGTGTTTCAAAATCTAGAAGATGGGTTCAAGTTTGGTCTTGAAAGATATTCTTGCTAATCCAGTAATTAACGTGCTGGTTTTGCATAGAATAAAGAATCCTAAATATTTAGAAGCATATTATTATAGTGTTTTTAAAAGAGTCACTATTCCTTAAAACATATTAATTTACTTGTTCACTTCAAACAGACTGGATCTCAACTGTTATGTTTTTTAAACTCTGGTGGCTTACTTAATGAATGCTTGTGACTCACAAGGCCTATTATTAGTCCTTCTGAGCATACATTAGCTAAAAAAAAAATTATAGCAAGCCAGCTTTTATGTACTGTTTAGCAGAAAGTTCACAGTATTATATAAACCATCGAAATGTAGCTCCCCTTTAACTGTTAAAATGTATTGTAACCTACTTGTTTCAGGTATGTTTCGTTTTACTTCCTAATCCAAATAGTGTGTGAACATACATATGCCTTAGGGATGGTGGCATCAAACTGAAGTTATAAAAATATTTAATATTTAATGGTGTGTAGGAACAGCTCTTAAGCAATGTATTTATCTGAGGTTATTTACTAAGTCTTTGTGAGTATTTCTGTTCCTCCCTGAGAGCTAGAGTTGTTAAAAAGCTCACCACCTTCCTTCTCTCCTTAACCACAAATGATACTGCAGATGCTCAGCATTTTTTCCATTAAGTCGTACGTCCATCTGTTCCTGATAAATTCATTTGTAGGGAGTATCCCTACAGTTAGTACAATTGTGGAATGTCCACACAAAGTCACAAGGCTTACAAATTGAGATAATGTCCACTTTTTATGCTAGGCAGTCAATCTGTTTATTTATATGATTTTGAAAGAGGAAGCTGAAAAAAGAAGAACTTTTGAAAATGGAAAATGACAGTCAGCGTTTTCTTTCTAGCCTGAATTCTGTGTGGGAATTCCACCATTACTCTATTTTTGGTCTGACTGTTTTATGGGATTTTTTTAAGATTATACTGCCTCCTTAGAGCAAACTATTAAATTCTTTTAAACAAAATTATAAACTCTCAGCAATTGGTTTCGGTTGATTTTTAACTATCCGTGGTTTCAAAAGAGCAGTATATACACTTTGTAGTCTATAACATAGTTTTATAAATAAATATTATAGGAATAATATAAAAGAATCAGAGCTACATAGGATTCATATGCCCATTTCTTTCAATTCTACAGGCTCCTGCATGTTTAATTCCCAATAAATGCTAGCAGATTTTCCCCAAAGGGCCACCAATAAAGGTTTTTAATTAGTTTTAAAATGTATTTTCCAATTTCTTTCACATTTAAACAAGCAGATACAACAGGCCTCCCTTTCCACTGCTTTCTAATCATAATGCAATCAAAAAATGTTTATTCTGCCTCCTACTGCCAGATGCAGTCCTTTGAAAGGAAACTATACTTAAACCAGAACATTTAGCTGATCTCTATATACTTTAAGAGCAACAGTTCCTACAAGAAGATGGTAAAATACAAATTTTTAAATACATAGTGGCTGGGGAAGGTTTTTTTTCAGATTCATACTGCAGACAAAACCAACAAAAATCCACACTTGAGTGCTCACATAATAAGCAAAACTGCTGTATCTTTTCCACCTGCTGGGAGAGATACTTCCCATACACAAATGGAAGGGTTGTGAATAGAAGAAACAGGACCAAGTTTACTGAAAAACTGAAAGAAAACCCTGTCAAAATGTGGTCTGTTATAATCACAGAGCCTATGAGAAAATAAAATCTTGAACAACAAACAAATCCTGAGTATTAAAACGTAGACTGAAATGTTCTACAATCTTTTTTATTGCAGTTCTCTGCTGCTGTAATTGTAATGGGCACTTTGTGCTCTAATACCATCAATCTTCATTTTTTATTTATTTGCTAAATTGTTTGCTATCAGAAGAAAGACAAGATAATTTACAATAAAAGCCCATCTGCATAGATTTGTGCAAACGTAATTGCACATTGTAGCGCTCAGAGCAAAGACACATTGATTAAAACTGAGATCTATTTGTTAACAAATCTGGGGCCACAGAAATGGATTTTCAAAAATATAATTCCAAAACACCAATAAAACAAAATACTTACAGCCATCCTAAGGAGCAAATTTGGTTATGATTTCTGGCAGAAATCACAGTGCAGTTTCTGTGTGTCCAAGGTGATTTGTGAAGCTGGTGAAGGAACTGAACCTCCCGTGTCTAACACTGTTCTCAGTATTTCAGCACAGACTAGGATAGCTGGGCCCTGCACTGCACACACCTGCAGTTTTAAGGCTGATGTACAGATACTGTCCTTGCACTTTCACGTCAAGCTGGGCTACTGAAATATGGACACAGTAAAGGTTATTAACAAGGTTATTAAAAGGTTAGTAACAAATACTTGAGAGGAATGACTGCCCTGTGCAACTGTAGCAGAAAAATAAGAGTTCATTGCATTTAAAACACTCAAGTGACTGCAGAGAAAATGGTCATTTGTATAGAGTGTTGGCAGTGAATTCATGCTCTTCACACAATGTATGCTAGAGAGCTGATTTCTCAAATCCATTATATATTGCCCCAAACTGTGTTCAAATAAATACTACACCAGGAAATACTAAACATCTGCCTTAAGTTTGGGCATGAAATAGAATTTGGTCTGTTCCTTCCTCTTTGGTAATTGTCAAGCAGTTGAGATGATCTCAATGAGAGCAGGTTTTTTGCTAGATTTTAACTTGTTGTGTCAACACCCACTGTGAAGTCAAGGTAGGGCAGCTACCATATGCCTTGTATTCTGTATTTTAAAATACTCTTAGAAGGAGGCTGAATTTCAAACCTTTGTATTAAAGTAGGCCACTTCACTTGATCATTAATAATTCACATCACCAAGATACAAACCCAGTTCATCTTACCTACATACACTGCTGTATGTATACATACCCTGAATAAACTGGAAGACAAGTAAGCCACAAATTGGAAACTCTGTATTTAAGTGGGAGGAGGAATTGTTTATGCAGCATGCGAAACTGTCAGCAAGTATTGCTAAACAACGTTCTTGAACACAGACCTAAGAAATTCTGGATTTGGGGGAAGTCAGGAGGGATTCAGGTTTTGTGCCTTTCTGCTATAGAAAGGGCACTAATAGCAAAACTACACTTGCAATCTCAGCTGTTAACTTTGGAAACGTTTGTATCTCTGTGCAAAAATAATTTAAGTTTAATTTTACGCATGGTATTTTTCTACAAAGCTGTGAGCGTTCTACTTTTCTCACCATTGTCCTTCCATTTCCATTACATTTAGGGCAGACTTCTTAACCTGTGATTAATGTGCAGGTGGGAAAGTAACACTGAGGAGTTAATGATGGGACGAAGATTGGCTTTATCGTACTGGCTTTTACTTTGCTTGTGGCTGATGCAGAGGCTGTACACGCATGTGTTATCTGAATGGCTCAGCAAGCTGCACTGCCCTCTCCCTTATCCTGCAGCCTTCTGGGGAAGCACTGACCTTCCTGGAGCAGCAGCTCTGGAGCAGAGGGCGGGTAGGGCAGAGGCACAGCAGGCAGGCAAGCTGGAACAAGCAGGGTTTGCTGGCAGCAGGGAAAGGGCTCAGAACCAGCTCTAGAAATAAGGGTGTTTCTACAGGCACCTAACGGGGAGCTGTGCAAGCTACATATGGATTAGGAGGCTGCTGCAAGTTGCCCAAACGGGAGGCAAAACCTAGAGATTCACCCCATAAGGTGCACTGGGCAGGAGGGTATTTGCAAACTTCTAATAACTCCACTGCTAAACCTCAGCCTTCTCTGTAAAGAACTCTCGCTTGAGCTCGTTACTTTGTGTGCCAACATCACCTCACTTCAGAGAGTTCACTTCAAAAAAAGACTGACTTGGTCTGCTTTAAAGCCTTTGGTGACTAAGGGGTCTGTCAGCTAAAAGTGATAAATATACAATATGTGAAAATTATACTTATGAATATGTAAATATAACAATCAGCTAAAAATGCTACAGATGTATTATGATCTATATTCCCAACAAGAGTAAATTTAATTTCTGAAATCAATTTAACCATAATTCTTCTACTGCAGGTTTCTCTTTTCTATTTTAGTACATTCTCTGTTGAATTGTTCACCAACAGCAGTTTAGTAGCAGAAAAATACAGCAAAGTTCATTTAAAAACTAAACACAGGAGAGAAATTCCTAGCAATGGATGTCTTGAACAGTCACATATGATCTCCACTGTTAATCAAACAGACATTTCTCCTGGTTTTAATGCTAAAATTGTAAACTCTGAAACAAAATAGAGTATCTTATTTTCTAACTTGGTTTCTGTAATACCAACAAAGACAAAATCCCATTGTGACATTCATACTCTGCTATTTCCTAGACATAAGATTTCTACTTCTTCTGGGTCAAAACATACATTATTAATCAATTTCTAGAGACAATTATCTGATTAAGATTCATTCTAATTGAAAAATTCCTTCTTTCATATTACTCACTTTTCTCAGTTTGTGTGCAGTTTGAGTCAAGTAGTGCTGGGTTCAGTACACTTCTTGTTTTGTGATTCAACTACTTATTTCAGAATAAATCCATTTGGCATCTGGAAATCTGAAGTATTCTGTCACCAGAGCTTATGCCTGTTGCTCAAATCAGAACAGAGGGACCAAGTTTTTTCGAAAGGGTATGTATGTCTTACCATACAGTTAAAAACAGTTTTTTCTTTAAGACTTTTCCCTGCTCTAAAAAGGGTTAGTGTTAAGCAAAGAGTAAATAAAAATGCTGCTGCCTGAACTTGAAGCAGCAGAATAGCCAGAAAAATCCTTAGGGTATCACTTAGAATTACAGATAAGCATCTGTGACCACAGAGACTCTTGTAAAAAAAAAAAAAAAAAAAAAGAGTATTTTAATTGACTGTGCTCTCAAGCTGTTTAAGTGCCTCCTTGTGCCTCCCTCCCCATTGCTTTGCTTCTTCAGTGAAATGTAAGCCCTTGAAGTTGACAAAACCATTTCCGTTTTCACTAGAAACAGAAAACTGTACAGACAGCTGGGCAGTCTTTAAATTGTATGTTGAGCAACTGAGAACTGGGTAGGTAAACCATCCCTCTGGGCATGGATACACGGACATTCAGTGCAGTTGGCTTTGTATGCACCATTAAGTTGGATGTTGCAATTCTTGCCTGGTAGTTGGAGGCTTCATAAGTGTTTTCACTTACTGTTAGAAAATAAATTAGTTTCTTCTAAACAGCCCAAATATTTTCATATTATCCAGGTGACCCAGGAATATGTGTCAAGGTCTGAAACATTATTTCTTCATTCTCTTATCAGTTCTGCTGGTTAAAAGCATTAATTGCAGTCTGCTAGCTGTATAAAGGAAAAAACAAAAGAATAAAGGGTTGTTCGTTTATTACAAGTTAGAAAGTATTTCCAAGGGGGAAAAAAAAGACTCAGGCATATCCTCTCTTGCTATTGGAAAAAAAAAAGAAAAGAAAAAAGTCATTGTTCATTTAAAATAATAGCTTTTACAGAATGGGTCCACTTTTTTCCTTACCGGAAGATTGCAGGAACAAAACACAATTAATGCATTTACTGCCACTCCTGATTAAAGTGAAGATTTAAGGTCCTGCATATCCTGTCTTGATTTTAAAATGTCTATTTCTCAGATAACGTCAAGACTGTGGTCATTTCAGAACACCAGTTCACAGTCTGGAACAGTGACTGTTCCATGGATCTCAGAATAACAAATTATTCCTGTGTTCATCCAGACACAGACTGGAAGATGTTTGCTAATACAGCTCACTAATTACAATTTCCTCCCACTCAAAACTAGTAATTTCCATTATTGTTTCAATTTATAATTTTCCAAGTAGAAACTTTCCCTCTAATTTAGTTCTAAACTAAGTAGATACCTGTAGCTGATCAATACCTTAATTAATTAGCCTTCCATAACTATGATTGGGACAGCAGGCTGAAGGGGTGCCCAGGATTTATGCTTTAATTTCATCACACATGTCTGGTCCTGGGCCTATTAGCATAAGAAAACTAAAAACATTGTGGTATGGTACCCATGGCCAACCTGTGACTTCAGACCTTGCCATCTTCATCTTCTTCTTCTCACTGAAAAAAAAGTAAGCAAAATATCCAAGAACTTGTGCTCCACATCTGCTCAGAGTCTGCTCTGAGATCACTCGTATCAACACCAAGGACCTGATGTAACTGCAGTAACTCACCAGTTTTGAGGGAGGCCAAGTTTCACAACTGATGCGTTCAGTTCACTTCAGATGGGCTCAGTTTCCTAAATTTGGTAAATCTCAACATTTAAAAAACCCCCCACAGAATATATGGAATCCTGAAAATCAGGGTCATATTTTATTCACTAGCAAAAGCAGTTACATATTTTCTGTGCAGTAAGAGATCAACATTCACACACCAGTAACTTGCATAGACTTGGAGAAAAAAGTAAAATTTGGTTAGGGATCACCTGAGGTCACCCCTGCCTGGAACTGGGTGTGTTTTCTGGTACATATCAAAATTTGACAGTGAATTTGTCCCTACATTGACTGGAGCACATTCTGCCAGCGTTGCCATTCTGCAGAGCCTTCTCCTTCCCTGCCGTTAGTTTTGCAGATGAAAGGGAGCTGTTTAAGGTGAGGAAACTGCTGGCAGCAAAATAAACCAGCTTGGCAAGAGATCAGGAGGTTTCAATCTCTTGGCAAGAAATCAAAGTTTCCTTCCTTTCTTTGTTTAAAACACTTGATCCACTATTCTCTGTACAAGGCATATGAAAAATTCTGGAGAGATTATCCATTTCTTTATGCCTTTCCCTGCCTGGAACTGGTGTAACATAGAGCCTTTAGAAGGACCAAATATTAGAGTACATACTCAATTTTAGTTCTCTGGGAGTAGATCCTGGATTAGGGTTATGAATTCATGAATTACAGGATTTGTCGCCACATTTTCATTCACATCAAAAAGAATATAATGTTTTGATTTAGTATTGACACAGAAAGATGGGAAGAGGAGCAACAATGTGAACTGCAGAAATGGGAAAATCACTGGAGCACGGAATTTAGGAAAAACAGTATTTGAACATTAATCCATTGCTTGATTTAATGGAGAAGAATTCTCATTATGGGATGTCTTATACTAAGATAACAGCGTGAGAAACTACTGATTCTTAGGTTGTATCAGACAATACATCATTACTGGATTATTTTAAGGAGCATACAAAGTATCCTTACAATCTGATTTCTTCCCCTGTACTTGATGAGAAGATGCCATTAAGCAGTACAGCTATAGAACAGCTGCCCACACTTCTTCAAAAAGTACTAAGAATGTTGCTGCTTTTACTATTTATTAAATAAAACCAGATGTGAGTATAGATAGATACATAATTACACAATCACTGCACAGACTCTCAGAGAGTTCATCCTTTTCAGTCTGATACCGTAAACTTGCAATGTTTTATGCAAGAGTGCTCTGACAGCTGATTAGTTTGGTGCTGGGTTCCAGATTCCAACACTATCATTTCTCACTTTCGCTAAGTAAGCGTGGGAAACCAAAAGTTTACATACTTGTACATGCTGTTGCCAGCACAGCTTAGCTGTCTTAATCAAATATCCAGAATTAGGTCTTTGCCTTCACTCTGGGCAGCAAGGTATGTAGATCAGTCTCTTCAAACCTTACTTAATATTAGGCTGAATATTTATTATTATGTGGATGCTGATTAAAATAGCCTGCACCAGTGATACATTTTATTTATACACATGTGCAGTAATTGTACTAAAGAACTGATGTGAGTTAAAATATCTCCTCTTTGCTTTAGAAAATATTCCTTAAATTATAGCCTAATTTTCGATATATGTTGATTTCATATTTTTCATCTTTTTGGACATCAGTTAATTGCTGATGTCTCATTATCTGCTCAAGATAGCTCTGTTTTTACCAAATCCATCACAGTTTTGGGGCCAAAAATAGCCTCTTATCTGTTTGCAGAATTGCATTAATGTATCAAGTCCTAATGGGGAATAGCATAGAAGTCAGTCTGGAGGAAGGAAGGAAACATACCTTGGAAAGAATAAAAAGAAAAAACTCCTGTATTCATCAGAAAAAACTTCGTTGCTTAATGAGTGTTTTCAAATCAGCTTTGTAGTTCTTGCATAATTAGGATAGATTAAAACAGATTTACAAGCCAGATACCATATTTGAGATTACTATTCTGCCAACTGTCCTGCACAACTTCAACAGAGTTTCCTCCTGTTGTTCATGACATCCTGTTGGTATTATGTTTTGGGAATAGAACCAAAATTCTTTGGGGCTTGTTTGTAAATCAGGCATCTCCCTCCAGTTATTGCAGAGAAACAGGCTAAATTGGTAATTGGTACTAGTGGTTCTTCTTTATGACCATGATGTTATTATTACTGATAATGATAAAATGATCCCTACTTCTTACTATGAATCTAATTCCTTCAGACAAGGAAGGGCACAAACAGGAATGCTTTAGGGGCCTCCCTTTGGTCCTGTTGCTGCCATTAGCTCACTGGTTCCACTCTGATCATTCCTGTCTATCAAGAACCAGCTTTACTGTCACTTGATCCAGAGAAGCCGTTCCCAGCAGTGGGACCGAACGGACTCTGTCCGTCGGGCCATGGGACTTCTTTTGGTTTGCTTTCATACTCCCAAAGCCACTTCTTGCTTACATGCTGGTGATGTCAGAAGCAACCACTGTGGTGATATGCTCTCTCTGCATCCTTCTCAGAAGTCCAGGCTATCGGAAAAATTTCTCTCTTTGTAGTTCCACCCACGTACTTGCACAGACCGAGCTGTAACTAAGCAGTGCAGAGCAGCAAAGCAATTAAAAGAAATCTTTTCACCGCTGTCCAGAAGGTGTTCAGTGGGAACAGCATGTATTGCTGTGGGAATGCTTGTGGCCAGGACTGATTAACAAATCTGTTCTTACTTGCAGTAGCCCTTTCACTCCAGCAATCCAAAAGTCACGAGACGCGTCTCGCACATCCCATGTCACCCTTGCATGAAGTACTGCAAAGAAAACATGACTGAACATTCCTGTACAATAGCTGTTTTTTTAAACAGTTACTCCACTATTGTTAACTGAAGTACAAGTTATGACAAGTGATATATCCATAGTCATCCCTTTGGCATTCTTTATAAAAACATGAATCACGGAAACATTCATCATGAGGAACTCCCATCATAAGGACATGTACACAGTGTGTCGCTCAGCCTCGCTGTATCTTTCCACTCTGTAAAATGTAACTGTCAGAACAACCTCAGTGAATTGTACAGGCCAACATGTAGGTTTGGTAAAGAACAACTGATAAAGCACATGTCAGAATTAATTAGTTATGTTTAACTTCACATAATGTTTGTGTACAGAAGAAAAATGAAAATTTTCTTTCTTTTTAAGTCAATCTACCAAACACTGCAATAGCACCATAGTGATGTACATTAACCAGAAAACAAAACACTTGGAAGAACTGGCCTACTAACAAAGCTCAGACATCAAAAAGCATGGATAAAGTGCATAAACAGGATAAAATAACTACTAAACCAGACTGTGCTTGCATGTGGTCAACAGGAAAGGGAGGAATTAACCACCGCAGCTGTCCTGAAGTTGTCAGAGAGAAAGGAACAGACCTAAGATATCCAGAAGCCCTTCCAAAGAGACTTGTGGGGGGGGTTTTGCCATCTCTCCCCCCAAAAGCCTTTCACCACTTGGAGTAGTGCTTGACTGCAGTGGTGTTGACAGCTATTGTTTATGGCACCTTTTGTCTGTCCAAGCTACAGAAGTAACATTAAGTTTCCCTGAAAGTTAAAGGGGCTCCGTTCAGAGCTGTGCCAGCCTTCAGGAGGTGACAGAAGAGGGTACGCAGCTGGGGTGACTGCAAGGACCATATGCTATGCCATATAAAAGGAAATGAACTTAAGAGAATGGTGGTACCTACAGACATCACCGGGCATACTTTCCCATGGATGAAGGTACTTGTATTCCAAGAGACACAGTGATATCCCCCGTGTTCTTGCTCTTCTTCTTCTTTTTCAGGCAAGAGATGCTCAAAAGATTTCCACTCTCCTGTGAACACTATTTATTCACACTTTTGCAAAGGCAGAGGGCTAAGTGGTAAGAATTTTATACTAGCTCTGCTCAGGTTCAGACAGTTCTATCAATGAAATTCAGAGAAATACTGAGCGATTTCCTAAGAAACCTTAATTTTTTGGTCTATTTTTAAAAAATGAAATACTAGATTGAGAGTTATTTGCTGTAATAATGCAGTGCCCCATATAAAAAGTCATATGCTTAATTGCATTTGTTTTCAGTTTCTGTCCAGGCACTCCCCACGGTGCCTGTGCAGCTCCCCAAGGCCAGTGCAAAATTTCAAATGCACCCCCTAAGCCACGCTGCCCATCACGTTACATGTGTCAGATCTCAGACTATAAAGCACCAGTAATTTCTTCTATCTGTAGATTTCAAAATGGATGTGTTTGTCATTTGGGAAAAACGTATGCTTTGCTTTCAGTAGAAGTCCCAGAACTGGTAGGATTTTCAATGCTTCTGTGGTGCTATGAGCCATAGTTGCTAAGATTTTAATTCTTAATTGAAATCCTATTATAGAGAAAAAATACTATGCATAATTAAAATACTTTTCTACAATTAATTACAGCATAAAGGAATTTAAATATTTTAGTATTAAAAACTAATAATAAAAAGATAAAAATGATTGTCATAACATCAAAAAAGCAAATTGTATTTTTTAAGGTGAATAACATGAACATACTTACTTTTCCTAATCATAGATGTGGATATTCAAATGAGAAAAATGTTACAGATATATAATTAAATGCTGTAAAAGCAATAGTATTTTAAATACAGTATTATAAGCATGTAATTTCTAAAAACAATGCTGATATTAAAAGTCCATAAAGCCATGCATCGCTATCGCTTCATAACTACAGCTGCACATTTACAGGCATGTGCTCTAACTAGAGATCTCGTCCTACTTCTGTTTTGCATGTGTTTATGGTTGAAGAAATAACTACCTCAACTATTAGCTTTGCTAAGATGCTCTTAACTGAAGGTAAAGTTTCCTTCCCTAATTCAGATGCTGCATAGCATGGAGCAATGCTCCACAGCCTGGAGTTTGCCCACAGGTTCCAATCACTAAACCTATTTCATCATGGAATAGAAAAGTGAACTACTCGCTGCAGCACAAGGTATTTATTGACAAAATGAGCCTTTACCATGAAACAACAGGAGGTACACAGTACCACTGAGAAATGATCTCTGTGAACAATGATTTCATTAGGATAATATTAATGCCAAACATCCTTTCGTCTCCGTGCTCAGCGAAATTAGTGGAATAATGGTAACAGGGATAGTATCAAAGAAAATTTGGACCTGAGATACAAGGGAAAGTTCTTCCTTTTATACCTCTCACAGCCAGCAGTGTTTCTTCAGTGTTGTCCAGCTTTAAATGATGTTCTTACAAGAACAGATTTCAAGCTGCTACAAATCTCCCATTTCAGGCTTGTAGAGTTCAAATTACCAAGCAGTTCTAAGAGCTGTGCTGAGTAAAACAGGGCAGGAAAGACAGCACTGGTAGAACAATCACTGCAGAACAGCCAGGGCACTCCGTACCTCACACAGATGGCATTTAATGCAATAGAGTTCACAATTTAGTTTTTTAGATTAGATTAACACTTGAATGCATCTTATCTGCTGCAAAAAGAGGCAGCCAAGTGAGACACCACAAAGCTGGCAAAGCAGGAAAAAGAGAGAAGAAAAAAATTGCAGTTTCAAATTACGTAATTTTCTTTTGCCACAAGAACTCAACTCACAACCACAAGGTTATTTTCCTCCCACAAATTCATCCCTCTTCTTCTACCATAAACATCCAATGACTTGATCACGGCTTTTGTCTTGGGCCCTGATCTTGCTACACTTGCACATACATTCAAGTTTACTCACGTGAGTAGCATCTTTGGTTGTAGTAAGACAGTTCACTGAACATGTAAGTCTTTTGGGATTGCTGGCTTTGTTTTGTTAAGGTGAGGCAGGTTCTTAAGTAACTTTGCTCCTGAAAGTTTACCAAGGAACTCTACAGTGCCAGGAAGAAGAAAAAACCCAAGCATTTCACAGATTCCTTAAAAAGAAGTAGAAATTAATTTTTAAAGACTCACTGAAAATTCTAACAGGAATACAGAAATAATGCTCCCTCTCCATAGTGCAAAGAGAAGTTGTCCATGTTGTGAAGGAGAATTTTAAAAAAATTAAACTGAGTATTTCAAACTAACACATTCTTTTCTGTCATACACTGTGCCAAACTGTGCATTATTAGACTTCTGAGGTGCTACTTTGAATGATGCATGAGACACTTAACATTATGGTATCTCAGTGATACACATCCTGGGATTTAGTGACACTGTAACATTTCTAAAGCTAAATAACCTAATGTTACGTGCCCATAGCATCCTGAATTTACACATCTCAGTGTTGCAATACATTTTGAAAAACCCAGACTCGCGACACCCGGTACCACAGGGGATACGTGACTCAAACGAGACATTAAATTCTGGTTCTGTCTATACATAACCCTTTCCAAATGGGAACATGTACATAATGAAAAACAACCTCTTTCCAAATGAGAACATGTATATACTGAAAAATTAGCTATGCAATGGAAAACCTACCAAGTACTGCTGCCTGGTTCTGGGGGATTTGTGAAACAGCATTTCTACGAATTTGAGGTGTATCAGTTCAGGACAAAAGTTTGATGCCACCAGCACTAACAGGTCTCTCCTAGCTGTAATAAGGTGGTGATGGGGATGTGTGTGGTTTTTGTGTGGGTTTGTGTTTTGTATTTTAAAAATGTATATATGATGAAGTTTTCTGTCTTGATTCCTTAAATATATTAGCCTAATACCACTGTAAGAGCTTTCTGCAGATGGGAACAATGAGAAATAAAATCAGTGGATGTCAGCAGTGGAAGTGCTCTCCTAAATCCACGCCAGAACCACATCACTCTCCTTCAACTTCCTCTGCTTTTCACAATATTTCAGGATCACCCTTCTCAATTAAAAGACCAAGTCAGAATACAGCTTATACTGTTTTAAACTATTTGACAGAAAGTCTCTGCTCAAAAGGCAGACAATTATATGCTCATAATTAATGAACAGAATTATCCACTAATCCTAAGTAGCAGTGTTTTTCACAATTTTCATTTGAAAATAAGGTATATAAAGCACTGGAAAAGCAAATTTGAAAGAAAAAAAGAACAATTATTTTTTTTGCTTAGAACAACACAATGTATTACCAATGTATTACTTAGCTGTGGCTAAATCACTTAAAGTATTTAAAACTAAGGAGTTTTTGTTTACTGCCATGTTTGGGATGAGCTATTAGATAAATAAATGCACATGCTATGCACATGACAGACCTGACTACAGAAGACGTCGTATCTACTGGTTTTCCTCTTCTAAAACAGACGTGTGGGTTCAATCCCAGTGCCTCTGTAACGGGAGTCTTTCAGTTCAGTGGGGGTTTGCCATGTGAAAAATAGAAGACGGGGCATTAACAGCCTCCAGGACTCCAAGGAATGAAGCAGTTTCATCTTCCACTTTAGTCAGTGGAAATTGTGGCTGGATGGATGACATAACCAGCATGCAGGATCAGTAAGTTGGGCAAACAACTACTGCCTTTTTTCTTACCACAGAAAATCAGCAGGAGGCCTCTCATGAGTAATACACTTCGCCGGTAGCAAGCATTCACAGAAATGTTTCCAATTAATTCAATTTAGGTTGTCATAAAATTGAAAAATAAAAACACATCAAAATTTGCATAAGAATCAATAAACATTTGAAGATAGTTTCACTTGCATATATAACCTTTCCACCGTTACAGCACTTAACAGTATAATGTATTTTGCAACTATTGAATTAAAACCTGTATTGCACTGAGATAAATGTTTTGTAAAAAGCCAATAACATATTGCTTTGGTCTATCTGTAGCTTAATTTATCACTAAAATACAGAAAAATTATCAGGAAACCTGATAAAAGTTTAAAATTGTCAAAGAGAATGTGTACTTACAAATATGTTTGTGTATGGTATTATCACTTAAAAGAATACGCTTAATAATAAATAAATGCTTTATTCCATTAGATTTGGTGCAATCTTCATTTCATTAAAATCAACTTTGAAAATAGCC
The DNA here is from genome assembly GCA_035584735.1 of Pseudotriccus pelzelni. Classification (NCBI taxonomy): domain Eukaryota; kingdom Metazoa; phylum Chordata; class Aves; order Passeriformes; family Tyrannidae; genus Pseudotriccus; species Pseudotriccus pelzelni. The sequence goes on from JAWMRA010000009.1 coordinate 15,004,406, forward strand.
TGATCCTGTCGTTCTTATTTCCTAATGATATGTAGAGCTTTCTTTATATTTTATGACAATTGGAACATATTACAATCAAATCATCCAAAAACTAACAGAACTTAAGAAAACAACAGACTGGCTAACCAACAAGATTCCAAGTTTGACATGGTACATGAGCTCCACTGTCTAACTGAGATTATTACTCGAAAATTAAAAAATCCTTCCTGAAAACTGTAGATTGAGGAAATGTGTTAGTAGAAATAACAAGCAAAAAGAAAGAAAACCAACAAATCATTGTATTCAAAACAGTAATCAGTCATTTTCAAAAGCTGTTGCCTCTTCACTCTCTCATTGCTTTTTGCATTTCAGAATTTCTATTCTAAGTTTCTTGGAGAAATACGGTTCCTCACTTGATACATTTCCAATAACACAAAAATATTATCTCCTTTGTTGTTAGAACAGAGGAAAATAATACAGTCTATACAGCTGGTCGCCCTACAGAGCCTGCCAATGCCACATTACACTGGTTGGTTCTTCTCAAACAGGTGCACTGAGTTTCTGAAACAGTGTCAGAGCACGGAAAGTTCAGTGGTGGTTTCTACTCTTTTTGATAAGGATACAACATTTACAACAACAAACAGACTCCTGACTTTGCTTCACCTCCATTGGCGTAACCTCCGGACTCGACTCTGTTGGGATCGTTCAGTTCGTCAAACAGTCCCGTTTCAATGATCTCCTCCTGCCAGGGTATAGGGACAGCACCTGTCGCAAACCTTTTGAAGAACTTCTTATCTTTGTCATCAAACTCAATTCCTCGTACTTCAGAGAAGTCAGCAATGTCTCCGATATCTTTGGCATAGACAACTGACGGATCTGGCACAAATGGAGGGTCGATAAGGTTTGCCTCTAGCCTGTGGAAATTTATTGTTTTGAAGAAATTGTGTTTTCTTGGGTCATCATCTGCATTTCTGCAATAAAGCAAAAGTTTGTTAATCAGTGGGATGTCTTGTTCTCAGAGAGGTACAGGTGTGTCTGTGTTTTATACCGGAGAGTACTTTAAAATAAGGAGATAGATATATATAATGTAACACAAATCCTTTTTTCCTAACCAAAGAACGTTGCATTGCACAATATAAGCAACGCCGAGAAGCAGAAGACATTCTGATCCCATTACTCACTGCTCCACCTCTCAGGATAAATCAGTCCAGGCAAGGTGCCACAGGAGCTGCAGTGCTGCACCTGGGATACCCCAATCCAAAGGTACACTCCCACCAGAACTGAACAGACAGCAGGATGGGAGGGGGACTCCGGGATTTACTGTCCAACAATGGCAGTTCAACAATTGCTCTATATTAACCAGGATAAGAATATCTATCCTATAATCCAGGGTAGGAATACCTATTAAACTCTAGATTGGTCGAGTTAATATATCTGGAGACTGACTCTGAGCAACCACAGGAAACTGGTGACAAATGACAGTTCTGGTTTTATCTTAATTCAAAGCAGCCAGGCATTTACATCATAAAACTCAGTTATGTCACTCAAATAAACACTCCTGCTTTTAGCGGCTCTGTTCATTCATAATAAATACTCTTATAAATGAACGAAGATTTTTTTAGGCAAGAGATTCACAAATTATGACATTAACAAAAGTATTTGTGCCACTGTCACAAACACAATCCTTTATCAATACTGTTAATACCTAATAATAAAACCAAGAAAGGACTAAATAATTGTAAATGTGTAAGTTAAATATATCTTATGAAAAACATCTGCAGACCTCAGGGAGAACTTTAGCTGTAAAAAAAACACTGAATTTTTTCATTGTAGACCCACAGAGAGATTTGTAGGATATGGTGATGTTAAGAATCATCTGAGCTTCAAATGTGTGCTCTCTAAAGTATGACCAAAGACCACAGCTTTTGAACTGTGCCTCTAGTGTCAAGGTATGCAAAGTCTGAGTTTTGAATTCTAAAGGAAGGAGGAGCAGAGAGGAGCACTGTATTTTCCACACCTATGCATTCTTTTTCAAAATGTATTTATGAATGCACTGCTTTTGAAAATAGTAATACAGGAAAACCAAATTTGTCTGGGTTTCGGCCTCAGAAAATGGTAGTTCCTAACACATTGCTTTTTGCTTTTCCCACTTCCATACAAAATCATACTGAGCAAAGTGTAAGCCCTCACGTATTTCTAGACGATGTTCTTTGAACAAAATGTAATGCAAACATTTGGCAAGTCTTTTTATCTTTGCAGGGTGCAGAAGCACCAGATAGAAGATTTGTGTGACTATGGAAAAATCTTCATTTTTTAAGGTCTAAAGTACTATGCATGCAGAACAGCTTGCCCCAGCTTGCTGCTACTGCCTGTTCCTCCCATGCTGTCCTGCCTTGGTGCTGTCCAGGCCTGGCCAGGATGAAACCACCAGCTGCCCTTTCCAGCCCCCTTGCTGTATTTTCAACCCAAAAGAGACATATGAACACAACTGTACAGGTTAAGCCAACAGGGATCATGACTTCTGCACATATACAGGGTTGCAAAACCATCTCCTAACTTACCCCGCTAGTGATACCAAGTACCTGAGCAGCCTGAGGTGACTTACAGATACATTCACTGCTAGCCTGAAGTGCATTAGAGCTGCTGTTCAAATTAATTAATGTCCTGAGACACTCGTGGACCAGTGTACTGACATTCCACTGGGCAGATGCACTCACAGAAATTCCCCTTTATTTCGCTTTTCCTTTCTGTAACAGAAACCAAAAAGCACTAGAAGCTGGTGAAGGCTCCAAAATGGATTGCTGCAGTGTTTCTCCTCCTGAAACCGTAAAAAGTTAAAAAATGTAAAGCTACATGAATGCCATCTGCTGGAACTGAGGCATCTTCCAAGCAGCTGGAAGAGAACTTAAGCTCTTCCTCTGTGAATTGCCTTTTTACGTAACTTTAACAGGAAGAGCAAATGAACTCATATGAAATTGGTCAATTCTGCATTCTTCCCTTAAAAAAAAAAAAAAATTAGAACAAAAACTTTACAGGTTTGGGATTTGAGATGTCAATCCCAAAAACCTTGAGGGGAGAAAAGTGGTTACATCTTTCCCCAGCTGGTGAAATTGAACCTTCAATAGAAGAGTGTTTTAAAAGGTCAGGTGTACAAAGTAAAGCTGTCTTTGAGCAGCTTTAACTTATGCAACAGGCACTTCTGTAGATAACCCAAGCTCTTGTTGTCCTTAGTAGAATTACAGTACTAATCTCTACAAAAGGATGAGCTGTCCTGAATAGTATTGCCCTGTTTAAGAGGTACATGCAGGCTTTTATTCTCTATCATGCCCAGGAAGGGAATACATCCTATTGCTTTCCTTCTCTAATTATGGCACATAAAAGTAAGGATATCTTAAATAGCAGAAAATTAAAAATAATATGTGCAGTTACCTTTCTGTGTACATTTCTCCCCTTGCTGAGAAGGAATGGAACAAGAAGCAGAGAGAATGATGGTAAATGACTCCCTTGGCACAGGGGATGTGGTTACAGGAAGTGAATCATTTGTTGCTGGTTTTGCTTCAGACTTGCTGAATGAACTTGACCAAGTCACTCAGAATCTCTCAATTCATTTTCTCCTACTTTGAAATTTGTTTACTTCACAAAATGCTGTAAGTCTAAATGCCTGCAAGTGTGCTGATTTGTAAATTAGAATGCTCTGTTTTTTGTGTTAAATTTACTTTTAAAGTAAGCTTTTAAAACATCCTCAAATAATACAGATTTTGCATTAAACATACTCTATGTGCTGTTGAAAATAACTTTTTTTTTGCTGCCTTGCATACTTGTTGGGGAAATTCATTAGGCACAAAGAGCAGCTGTCTTCATTTAGCACTAGAATATTAAAGATATGTGTATTAATGATATATTACCTTTTATTAGAGTAAATCCTTCCAGATAAATGTCTGCCTAGCATTTTGAAAAACTATTCCATTGTTATGAACTGTAAATGTAGAAGTCCATGCATTGTCAGTAAGATCCTTTGTCTGTTCCACCATTAGACTGGAAAAGCACCTGATACATATATTTGTATCCACAAATGACTCAAATCATAGGGTACTCTAAAGATAGGTACTATCATTTTCCTATTAAATTTTTACATTTTTATTATATTTTTTATTTTGTCTACATTGCAAATGTAAATCCACAATCTGCCTCATTAGAAATGCACTAAATGTTTTATATATATATATATACACAGCAACACACCTCAGAGATAGACAAGTTACACATTACAATGTTTAGCTTTGCAGTTTTCTTCTTACTGAACAGCTCCTTGAAATTTCTAAGTCAGGGACACATCCACCAGCTTTCATCAACCCAAAGCCGCCTGTAAGGGTCCCCAGAAATGTTTTGCTTTATAGGCATTTGTGCCAAATATTTTTTTCCTCCTTTTTCTCCCTGGGATGAGTCAGGAAGACCAGAATCTGTCTGAGATTTTTTTTAAAGCAGTTGAGCAAAGCAGAGGGGTTAAGAAGCCAATGACGCAGCCTTGCAAGTTAGATATCTGCAGGGAAGAGAATCCACATTGCAGATTTGGATTTCTGCCCACATCATTCCAGTAAGTGATACAGCCTAAGACTGTGCACTCAGTCTGCACTAGCACAGATGCAGGTTTCTACTTGAATATCTTTTACCTTTAGGAAAGAATGTGCAAGAAAAACGGGTTGCCCCCTTTACCCCAAAACTATATAGAGTCTAACACAAAAAATAACAGAAGGGAACTCCTGTAAGTTGTCTGAAGCGAGGACAGATAACCACACCATTGCAACAACATTCCTTATTTCCATATTATCTGCAAAACTTTCCACCTCTCTCTTCCTAGAAACGAAAGGGAAAATTCAGTACTCTGTAGAAAGTGAAGATGTAACCCATTTTGTGTAAAATGTAAAATAATGGTGTTGTTTGCAGCTTTAACCTGCATTTCACTGAGTCTGAGAAGGCATACCTGCTTCCTAAACGGTCCTCTTTTTTCTTAGCCAAAAACAGTCGGCAAATATCTTTCGCTTCCTCTGTAAAGCTGGCATGTTCAAATTTCACCTCGTCTTCCAGAGTTCTTCTTCTAACCTCATCCTTATTGACCTTTTCTTTGTAATCCTTGAATGGTGTTCGCCCAGCAACCATCTCGTAAATAGAGCAGCCCATTGCAAACCAGTCCACGGGATAGCTGTAGTCTTCTTCCTTCAGGATCTCCGGAGCCATATAACCATTTGTCCCAGCCTATTGCAAACAGACAGACAGATTTACTGTATAATGGCACTAATGAAAATGCATGCAGCGAAACAGACTAGTCTATAATTCTTCCAAAATATTAGTAATACTACTGATAGATTTTGTATCTAGAAACTCTGCATAATTGACTTCTTTTTATCTGGAAAGTGTGATGTATAACTGTTTTAGCATATGGACTGTATCTGTCTTTAAACATCTTGGCATATGGGAAAATATGCTTTTAAAAAGTGAAATGTCTGCGCAATTTCCACCTAAAAGTGGTTTATTTTTAAATTCATGTCTATCTTGCTTTCCTCTTCCACATTATTCTTTTTCTGTTGAAGATAGCGTTGTTAGCTTTGTCCTGCAAACACAAGTAGCAATCAATTTGAAAAGATTTCAAAAAAGACAAAAATCAGGCAAAACAATCACTGATTCCACCCCGTTCAATGGTTATAACTGGTCCAACACAGGGGTCTGCTGCCAGTGAGCAAACTCTCATTGAGCCGGTAGCTGAGCTGTACGAGGAAGTTCTCACCCACCTCCCTCTTGGTGTCTGGATGGAAGTTCTACCATCAAGGGCCAAGAAAAACTCCTAAAACCATTGTAAGAAAGTAAAGCTATATATTATAATTCATAAATGACACTCATTCAGGTGAAGGACGAGTTTGTATTTCCTGACTAGAAGCAGGTGCCTGAATGAAGACTGTACGGCACTGACGGCCCCTTCTCCCAGAGAAGGGACCACTCTGGGAGGGGAATCTGCCTGCTTCCTTCCCAGACCAGGCCTGGCACATTCCCCCTGGGGGACAGGCTGCAGCGTCCAACATAGCTCCTGCTGCCTGTCTCCCTGGGGAGCTGATTCACCTGGGAGGGAGGTGAGGGGATCAGGCTCCCCATGTGCTTTCTGCTGCACCGATACGGGGCTGAGGACGTGAGAGTGCCATCGTACCGCATTCCCTCAGCTGACCCAACATTTACTGCTGCTTCTGAGGCCATACCTTTTGTATTTACCAGACTCGGCCATCACTGAAGTTGCCTGAACCTCTCATATCTGTTTTAAATACTGGGACTGACGTATTACTAGTATTACAATTTAAAATGAAAAATTGTGTTTGTGCAAAATCCCACTAAAGGTTATTCGAGACTGTCATGATTACTGCTATCAGAATACAAGTAGTGACAGAGATTCACTCCAAAGCAAAACAGTTAGAAAAAGGTAATTTGAGCTTGAGCTCATTCTGGCAAATTGTACTTACAAAAAGTACAACTCATCACAGAAATTTTATTTTATGGGGCTGGGGTAACTCTTCCATTTTTTGCAAATATAGGCACAATATTTCCAAGTCACATCTCCCTGTAAACTTTAGCTTGTGTCACTACACATTATGACATGTACTCTACTAAAAAAAAACGTGTGCAGGACCAATGTTAGCATCAATTAAAAAATAAGCTTAACGGACAGAAAATTAAATCCACTTTGATTTCCTCCTTTGTATTTTTTTTACTTTGAGGGATATAAAGCAAAATCCTCCATTTCATTGAAAAACAGAAATGAGTAAAACAAAAATATCAGTCAGGTTGAAAGCAAAAGAAGGGTTAAAAGAACACTGGTGCCTCCCTCACTAAAGCCATGGAAGTATAGGCACTGCAGCAGCTGACATCATGCCCAGGCAATTTATACTGCTTACATTGAATTTCTCTACGCAAAAGTTAATATTGAGAGATACTCTGACAGGATTACACTTTTAGGTATGATTACTGCTCTATTCCGAAAAGGGGACAAGTGTTCAAACACACACCACAGACCTCAGACCCCTCTGGCACCAGAAGAACCTGGAAGGGAGAGAAGAGGCTGAAAGCGGTCGAGAAGTTCTGGTACAAAAGGATGCACACAGAGCTCATTGTGGACTGGTGAACACAGCTCTAAAGAGGCTTCTGGAATATTTTTTTTTTTCTCCTTCTGGGAAGCAATAAACATTCTTATTTTTACTGAGGTGAAGCTGGGGCACTAATGCCTTTAAGAACTGATGAGTCATATTATCATCAAAATGTGCCCTGACAGCACAGCATGGTCTTTCTGATAAGACATTACCTTTGCTGCAAGTTAGCATCATCACACAGGACCTGGATACATCTGACATGGAAAAGTCAGAAAACTGTCACAAATGTGTCTCAAGGCAGCTCCTTCCAGACTGCCTCTCTCTTTTCCACTTGCGTTTTTTCTTCCATAGTTGTTTTTTCAAAAAGAAATAGTGTCCAAGTAGCCTCAGTCCCTTCCATGTGCATTTTCCACACACCCTCCAGTAGGACACACCATCCAGAAGAACACTGTGCTTTGACTTGGTGCTCGTGGTCCCCAAGGACAGAGAAAGCATGGCCGTAATCGCAGACCAAAAAGACTCATGAGCACAATTTAATGGAAAATAAAGATGCAGCAACAACAGCCTCCCTTCAGACTGAAGTAACAGGCTGTGGATGAGCTGAACTGTGAACAAGAACCAAACTTCAAAATTTTAAATCAGTAGCACTGAAATCTTTTGAGCTCTTATTGAGTTGATCCAACTCAACCTGAGGAAGACTAGAAACATATTGTTCCTCTGATATGCCAAACCATTTCAATTCAGAATTTCATGAGAGCTGGTTTTCTCGTGGAATGTTATCAAAACTTAAATCTGAAAACAAATCTCTCCCAATCCTGAAGCTTTCCTACCATAATGAAGGAACAGGCTGAGAAGCAGGGATCTAAACCTAATCTCATAACCCCTAAAACTCAAACCCCACTAAAACAGTACTATTTTATAGCAGAAACAAACGCATTTCACAAGTAGTTAGCAACGATGCTTAAGAGATAAGAAATACAAAACAAGGAGGGGGAAGAAATACAGAAATCTCTGCTATCTTTATCAAAACAGGTATTTGAAGAAAGAAAGAGAACAGCATAAATTTTAGTCTTCTCTAGCTATTTCTACGTATGTGTAACTTTAACAAAATCATTTGGGAAGAAAGATGCTGAAGCCATAAAGCATTTGCTGTATTAGGGAAGACAAAAAAGGAAATATTCAGCCTCCAGAACTGGCAGAAAATCCATCTTTCAAATAAAGATTTAATTCTGCTTTAAGAGCAGATAGCATTAGAGGAAAACTAAAACCCAACATCCCTACACTAATCATTATGGAAAACACGACGTCCAAGATCAGATCATCCTTCAAGGAAAAGAGATCCTATGGCAACAGGAAAGGCAGCCTCAATGATTCAGGAGAGGTTCATGTAAGGAGGTAAAACAGCTTTGTGAATGGAGTTTTCAAACTGTACTAGCTCACTAGCAGTGAGATTTGAGCAGCAAAATATAGTGTATTAGGTGGAAAACTTATCCGCTGATTCCCAAAGTGAAGTGAATTCAAGTAATGAGTTAAATTACTCTCATCAGGCCAAGGAATAAATAAGTATTTATATACTCAAATGCAAAAAGGAAAAAAAAAAAGGCAGAAAGCAAATTAAAAGCTACCAGAAACGACAAATGCATTATTTTTGAGGAGGAGTCTCTTTCCCATGGGCTGGTATTGAATATTTAATTCAGTTAGAATTATCTGACCATGCCTCAGAATGGATAACTCTGAGTATGGGATACTGGTATGTCTATCACACAAAAAATCACCAGGTTTGTATGATCCTACAGATGTTTTAATTCAATGTTATATATAAGTAAATTCAGAAACTGTGTATTAACTGAAACCAACTTTTTCATACTAGACCTTATTTTATATGGATAAACTTCACTCTTTTAATGGAAACAGGAAAAATAAAAAACCCACACTCAATTCCTTTGTTATCAACTCTACACAGCTAGGATGTCCATTGGGTTTTGGCTGAGACTAAGACCAAGCACACTATTTTCTTCTTTCCTGTAGAATTTCTGGTAAGACAAGGAACCATCTGAACATGTGTTGACTGCTCAAGTGATCTTACAGAGCTAAACACATGGTATTACACCTTATGCCATTACACATATGCCACTGCAGAGGCACACAACTTTTTGAAGCGTAGTCAGTATAACACTTGCTATTTTTTGCTTGGTATCTATTTAATACTGTCTTTTGTGATGATGATCAGGATGCCTTACTTGCATATGCTGTTTGAAATATAAAAATAGTCATTACATTTCAGTCAATTAAATTTTAATTGACTTGCTTTTGAAAAGGGTTCACAAATCTCCTCCCTTTATTTCACTATCTTGAGAACAACACAAAACACAATATGTCAATAATCCTCTAAAAAGCAATGACCAAATGTTTCCCTGGGATACATTAGTGAATAAGTTCTGTTAAGTAGAATTGTTGCTTTCAGTGTGGTTTGACAGGGCATAGTAGAAATGACTCATCTGAAAGTACACAAATGTTTCTTCTGCGAAATGCGATCCTGCATAAATTTTTAAAAGGTCACATAATTATAATCTTTTAGCAATACAAGATGTGATCCTGTGAAACACTAAGTGCACTCAGTTCCCAGTGCAGTCAACGGGGACTGGGCACAGCACAGCTCCGAGCAGAGTGAGGCCACACTGCCCACACTCACATCCTCACACACGGCTGTCCCAGAAGGGAAAGCCCCTCCAACACCGCCCTGATCCAGCTTCCAGCAGATGCAGGCAAGAAACAGAACTCTGGAGCTTTCAGCGGCTCAGAAACAGGCAAATGAGGAGCAACGGCATTTAGATCTCTCTACCTTTTCCCACAGATCTCTGCAAAACAAACTCAATTGATATCATAAACCAAACAGTAAAGCAAATCAGAATGTCTATCTTTTGTTTGCCATGGCACAAGAACTGTTGAACAGAGGAAAAAAAACAAGCTGAGTTTAGCTCTATCAGCTGTTTCCTGGGGCTCGGTCCTTCCTTCCTCCAAGGGGTGCCACTGCCTGCTTTGTTCTCTTGTCCAGCTGTTCCTCCACTCCTTCAGCAATGGCCTTAACAGACCCTGCAGGAATGCAGGAACAGACCACAGAATTCTCCTCACTGCACACAAGCTAACAGGCCCTAGATGTGGAGAACAACAACTGATCTGCCTCTGTCACTCACTTTACCATCTTAATTCTTCTCCCAAGAGCCACTGTGAGGAGGAAGGAGCGTAATTTAAAAGAGTCACACAGAATTACAGTTACTCCATGGTTTTTCACATGTTCATACTGTAACAAGAAACCTGCTGATCAAATCAATAGGCAACTATCCTTCACAAGAAGATAAAAAAATCAAATTAAATAGGACAAAAAGTATTCTGGAAAGTCCCACAGAACAAAGATTTTGGCATATTTTTAATGCTTAGCAAAGGAAAGGATCTTCCTTTGGGATGGTGCATCATAAACTGATGGGCTACTGAATTAGAAGAACACAAGGATCATTCTGAATACCAGGAAGAGATAATGACAAAGACTATATAGGAGCTTAGAAGCTACTGAATCCCACATGCTCTCACAACTTCCAAAATCAAACCTTTTTTTGTTTTCACATAGGAACATCATTTTCATAGGGAAACCTGTCTGCTTTAAAAAAACCCACACAGAAGAAGCACAAAAGGGACAAGACAAATTTCTGCTGTATTAGAAAGAAAAAGAAAACAAAAGTGCCTCTGGGTTCAAAGTCACTAAATGGAATAGCAAAAACTCCACCATTGGTTTTTACTCTTTTAAGCTTGAAGGCAGTTGCACAAACAAAAGGGAAGGCCACTCTGGGCAGTAGGGAACAGACTGCCTCTCTGCTCCTATTTGGGAAGAGAAACAGACACAGGTACAGCATGATTTTCAGTTTAGATTCATTCTCTATGGAAGTCAAAGGAATAAATGGCTTAAGGCAGGGCAGTCCAGTAACTGGGCACGAATTTTAACTTTGGATTCCAGAGCATTTCCCCGATTTCTTCTGTGTGACCTCACGTAAATCTTTGCCTCAGATCCCTACTGGAGACAGAACCTGCTAACATTCCCACGTAATGGAAGTGTCATCAGAAGAAATAAACATTCATAGACAGGGAAGCAATCAGACATTATAGGGATGAAGCATTCTGGACAAGCAGCACACTTGGTACAGACTCAAACCCACACAATTAGAATTCAAGAATTATAAGGGTTCTCTGGTCTTCCTGTAACATGATTTTCCCTTTAATTTCCTTTTAAATTTCTCCTGACCATTTCCAATCTATAATGTGGGAATAATAATAATTCAGAGATGTTTATGGTTTCATTATTTAATGACCACAGAATATTCCATAAACACTGTAAATAAGGGAGAAAACTCTTCATCTACTTAGCTCTGTCCATATTTTATGAAGCTCTTCATAATGAATGCGAATACTGTATCATGGCAGCACCATGGGGACATCCAAGAGAAATTCCGTGCCCTGTGCCAGGGGACTGCAAGGTGCCCTGGGAAGGAGATGGGCCCTCCAAAGTGGGTACAGCTGCTGTAGGTTAAGTGAGTGAGGCCTGGACCATTACTGCTGATCACTGAAACCCACGGGATTTCATTCACCTTATCTTTCAGGATTCTGACTAATGTTGGAGGTACGATTCTTTAAAATGTCAACGCAGGAAGATGGGTACTGGCTGCATCAGACCAGAGGCCCATATGGCCAGTTTACTGTCGGTGAACTGGCCAAAAAATGGATGTATAGGGAAGTCTGTAAGAATATGGTGTGTACACTGAGTTGCACTGAGACTTCTCTAACACCTTCCTAGACTCCAACTACTTGCAGTTTAAGGACTTCTAGAGACAGAAATGGTTTCTCTCAACAAAGCTGTTTTACATCAACTGTCCACTCTCCTCCTGAAGTAGGTAAATTCTTAGACACTACAAGACCTTTTGCAGGAGAGTCCTGTGTTGAGAACCACCCACCTGCCACTCTTCACTAGTGGATTTTAAACCAAGCCCACAGTTTTCACCTCCATGTGTCTGTAATTCCAGGATACTGTCTTCAAAAAATAAGTAACTGTATGTTTGTTAACTGAAACTACTCATGACAGTAGTGCCATGATAGGGATGTCACACATGTTCCAGTAAGAACAGAAGTATAACACCATCTCACAGCTTACTGTTCATGCAATACTGCTTCTGGTCAAAGCTGTCAAATCAAAAGTTCAAAGAACTTTGTTCAAAGAACACTGTCACCCAAATGCTGCATTACTTATCCAATGAAACAAAAACATCTTTGATGATGGTGAGTCAACAAGTGGCACACTAAATGATTTACCAGGGATCATTTCAGAATGTACACTATTTTTACAGAAAATGCCATAGCATTTATTGTGAGATTAAACTGAATCAAAAACAATGTTAAAAGTCATGAAAAGACACCTGATGCTACACCATGAAGGGCTCCACTGCCTTTCCCAGAGAGAAAAAGTGTCACATGAGTGGCATGCCATGTGTAGGAAAAGCATGTCATGGGATACATTGCAGTCTCAAAATTTTAGATGACTATAGTATGCTTCCTGCCATCTCCAAAACTGCAGAAAGCAGAATGGTCCCACTAAATCATTTTTGCTCCCTTCAGTTGCATAATCATGGCATTTACAGAATTTAGGTTATAAGAGATCCTAAAATCATCGAACCCAATCATTATCCCAGCACTGCCAAGCCCACCACTAAACCATGTCCCTAACTGTCACATCCACACATCTTTCCAATACCTTTAGTGGTGGAATGTTGATTTCCCAGGCAGCCTCTTCCAATGCTTGGTAACCCTTCTGGGGAAATTTTGCCTAATATCCAATTTAAACCTCCCTTGGCACAACTTTAGGCCATTTCTTGTCCTGTCGCTGGTTGCTTGGGAAAAGAGACCCCCTGGCTACAATCTCCTTTCCGCGAGTTGTAGAGAGTGATAAGGTACCCCTTTTCTATGGTTCCCTCAGCTGCTCCTCATCAGACTTGTGCTCCAGACCCTTCCTCAGCTCTGTTGCCCTTCTCTGGACACACTCCAGCACCTCAATGTCTTTCTTGCAGTGAGGGGCCCAGAACTGGACACAGCACTCGAGGTGTGGCCTCTCCAGTGCAGAGTACAGGAACACAGTCACAGCCCTGCTCCTGCTGCCACACTATGGCTGATCCAGGCCAGGATGCCATTGGCCTTCTTGGCCACCTGGGCACATGCTGGCTCATGTTCAGCCAGATGTTGACCAACAACTCCCTTTTCCCACTGGGCAGCTTTCCAGCCACTCCTCCCCACCCTATAGCACAGTAGGGGGTTGTTGTGATCCAAGGGCAGGACCCAGCACTTCACCTTACTGAAGCCTGTACAATTGGCCTTGGCCCATCGATCCAGCCTGTCCAGGTCCCTCTGCAGAGCCTTCCTCCCCTCCAGCAGATCCACACTCCCACTCAACTTGCTGTCTGTCATCTGTGAACTTGCTAAGGGTGCACTCAATCCCCTCACCCAGATCACTGATGGACATACTAAACAGGGCTGGCCCCAGCACTGAGCTCTGGGGAGCCCTGCTGGTGACTGGCCCCAGCTGGATGTAATTCCATCCACTACCCCTCTCTGGGCCCGGCCACCCAGCCAGTTTTTATCCCAGGGAACAGTGCACCCATCCAAGCCATGAGCAGCCGGTTTCTCCAGGACAATGCTGTGGGAAACAGTGACAAAGAATTTACTACAGTCCAGGCAGACACATCCACAGCCTTTCCCTTGTCCACAGAGTGGGTCACCCTGTCTCAGAAGGAGATCAGGATGGTCAAGCAGGACCTGCCATTCACAAACCTGTGCTGGCTGGGCCTGATCCCTTGGTTGTCTGGTATGTGCTGCATGACAGCTCTGAAGAAGGTCTGGTCTACGACCTTCTCGAGTACCAAGGTCAGGCTGACAGGCCTGTAGTTCCCTGGATACTCCTTCTGGCCCTTCCTGTGGATGGGCATCACCATTGCTCATGTCCAGCCAAAATAAGTCCTCATTTTGAGTCCAGGGACCTCCCTGGTTTGCCAGGACAGCTGGTAAATGATGGGAAGTGGCTTGGTGAGCACTTCTGCCAGCTCCCAGCTGGCCCCACAGACTTGTGTGGATCAGGCTACATTCTGTAAAGTGTATGTTTCAGAGATTAAAAAAACCCAAAACACCTGTCATGGTGATGCAGTTCAAAACAACTGTGACTGTCAAAATTTTTAAGAACAAAGTTCTGCTAGTAAAAACACCAACCTTACATGTCATACTTAAAAATTCATAAGCAGAATGGTGGTTTTGAAACTGCAAAACAGCAGCAAGTCCCTCTAATTCTGAACAAAGGACCTGTCATTTTTCAAAGTGCAAAGAACAAATTTTTACAGAATCTTATCCAATAAGAATGCCACGTGATAATGAACAAAGGTCAACTGTAGAATAGCTTGCTGAGTTATTTTTTATTTCACAAGTCTAAACCCTCCTCCCGCTTCTCAACTGCCTTGAAATTAAGCTGCAAGTTTCAGGAACATCTAAATAGATTTCCTTCTGTTTTCCTAAGAAATAGAATCTTATAATAAACAAACATACAGGAGGGCAAAAGGACATTTTGAGTAAGATTTTAACCAAAACATGTTTTTCCTATAAAAATATTATGATGTCCTTCAAATATATAAAACATAGCACAGGAAAACTGTGAAGAAGCCTGAAACCTCTGAAGATATGAATGCACTTTTATAAATACTACAAAAATATGTTTGTGTTATTTTTCACAGTTATTATGTCAATATTTAAGCTCTCTCACACGCATCTGCACCAAAGTCCTTCACAATTTACATGCAAAAGTTGCTTTGCACAAAAGCCATACCCAGTAAGGGCAGAAAGTTCTTCCCGACATAAACAGCAAATACGCGCTGACTTCTGGAAAAATGGAATTAAGTCCTCTATATTTCAACATGCAGAGAATATGAGGGTACTACATGGAAGAACAAACTGACTTTTCTCACAACATTCTCAGGTTTAATTAGGGTCTAATTAAGAAATACTGCTTTTTGGTAAGGGCAGGAGCACTTGACAAGAAGTGAATTTTGAGTAGTATGAGAAAAAGCTGCAGAGACTTCAAGAAAAAGGTGACAGGTCAAACTGTTCAAGTGGAGAAACTTGGGATGGAGGCTCCTCATTTCTGTCACTTCCAGAAAAAAACCTAGTTCAACAGTCAATCAGGTACATAAACAGCCAAAACACTTGGTCTATAAAAAGCCACCTTTGCAGGCTCTCAGTTTCTCCTGGTTGTCTATTTCAATTATGTAAGATAGAGAGAATATCAACATTTTAAGTCATCATTTTAAGATACAAGCCAGTTTTTGCACAGAACAACCCACACATCAGATGAGATGCTACAGGCACATTTGTATGAAATCATGGTATTTCTTAAAGTCCTGAATAATTTTATTACCACTGGAAAAGAGTTTCTGTTTCCAGTGATGTCAGTAAGAGCTCTGCCTGAGTAAGTGTGAATATATGCATTTCTCGGCAGATTGCACAGGTACACGTATGCTAATCCATGTCCGATGAAGAAAAAATACATTGTAAGTAGCTTTCAATTGCCTTCTACTTTCTTTTATTTCCAAGACTGTTGTTATTCAAACTTGTTTGGGATTTTTTTTTGTGATTTCTCCATTCCAAAGCCAGTTAGCACTTCACACAGACAAACTAGCACACGTAGTGAAATTAAAAGTTTTCTAAATTCTGTCATTATTACTGTACCAATTACTTACAACTGGCTATATATGTTCAAAGTAACATTCACATGGAAAGTTGGATGTTTCTACTGGATGCTTTAGCAACTGAGATGAAAGGGAAAAAACTGAGTCTAGGTATTCATCTCTTTCTAGATCTTTGTAAGGAGCACGGTTTCTGAAAGCAGGGTATTTTTATTTATAATAGTTGCAGGCAATTGGTATAGAGCACTCAACTATTTTTCAAAAGTAGTATATTTAATGCCAGTACTTAGAGAATACCAAGGCTGCTACTTCAATTACATAAGTATTAAATCACCAGTTGCACAATGCCTTTGCTGCAGCACTAACACACACTGCTTTTTAAGAAGACCACATTGAAGTCACTCATCTAAAAGTCAAAAAAGCCTTTCTACCCACAAAGCAAATTTGGCCGGTGAACAGTATATAAATGTTATAGTTTCATAGACACCTTCACTGAAAACTTAGAAAATGTCTAAAACAGGATCTCATTAACTAGCTCATTACTTGTGCCATGTGACAACCTAATCACCTAATCAGATTTAGAAAAGGGATTAATGGATCCTCCAGGTGATGTGTGGGTGATGTGCATTTATTCATAAGTGAGGGGCTGGGAATTTTTTTATGCTTTGAAAACATTTTAATAGCTTGTACACCCATGAGAGGTATACAAAACATTCAGAATTCATCAAAATAGTGTATTTTTTTCAATTTCTAATGAAATGAATACACAGATAAACTCATATATTACATTCTGTAGATCAGTAGTAATATCCCTTAATCGGTGACTGAAAATTGTAAGCCTTAAATTGTCAGTGCAGACCATCATCCAACATCTAGAAACAGCTCTATGACGTTTGGGACTTCACTCAGATACCACTAAACTACAGATTTGGCCCGGAAGGAATATATTTTCTGCTTTGCCTTATAAAAATGCCCTTATAAAACTGTGTCCATAAAATGGTGAACTGATTAGATTTCATTTGATAAACCTGTCTTGGAGCCACATATCCTTTTGGGTGAAAAAACCCAAACCTATATAAATCATTTTTTCTAAAGTGATAACAGTTTAGTAGTCACACTCAAAAAGCATGCTATGATGGAAATTTTCTGCTGATTTTAAGTCACAACAGAAGTGTGAACAAAAATCACTTTAACAGCACCATTTTTATTTTATTACAGGGCTACATGGTGAAGCTTAATGTAAACTTCATAAATCTGTCCTTTGGTCTTCCTATGTATGACATCAGCATAAATTATAACAAGATCTGGCCCTCACACAATGTGTCAGGAGGAGCTTTCAAAGGATTCAAATATGACTAGTTTACAGAAATGCAAAATGACACTGGGAATTATTACTGATTTAACTCACTCATGATACAGAAAGTGAAAAAAATACCTTTCTTCTTTCTCCTTATTTCAGTGTTCTGAATTAATAAAACTGCTCTTAACAGAAATTCCTGTAACACACTACAGTCATGCAGTACACTATTCATTGCAGCTTTTGCCCTAATAACAGCACACAAACAACGGTGAATAGAGCTTCCAAAAACAGTGAACAACAGAAGAAGAGTCATTAACAACTTGATGACTGTCATAGGTGAGGAACAACCACCTGACCAGTATTGCTTTGAGATTCAACCCACAGAAGTGGTTACACATTGCTGAATATACCATTTCATTTTGGGTTTTTACCTCTGCCAAACCCCACATGTTTACACGTAAGAAAAACTGCCCTTCAACAATATTATTTTTTCTGACCATAGTAACTGCATCTGGAACTTGTACAGCACAGTAAGTTATAGCTTTGGGTTCACTGATCAAAATGCAATCTTCACAAACAAAACAGCATTCCCATTTCACTGAAGTTCTACTTAAAAACCTGCCTTAGCTTTCAGAGAAACTGCATTTTTGTATCCAAAACATTAGGCAGTCCCATTTTATAATTATTTACCATCTATACATACAGCAGTTTCTACCTTTTCTTTCAGTGAGAACTAAACCCACTCATAATATGAACTTCCTAAATTGCCAGGAAAAGAGAATTTCCTTCAAAATTACTGTATTTACCAACATCAAAAAACCTGTACTTCAAGCATGATGCAAAAGGCCACGAGAAGGTCCTCTCTTCTACTGAATTTTTAGTGTGAAAGGCTTGGGAAGTTTAACATAAGGCAGTTAGACCAGATTATTATGATGTTGCTTCTGTTTATTAATATTCATAGTGTATTTCAGACACATTCTCTCATTATATATATATCTTTAAGCTCCAGATACCTTGAGAGAAATCAGCTGTTTTCATAGTTAAGCTCCCTACATATTTCTTGTGTAAACCTCCTGTTACTACAAATCCAGGTGAGTTTGGGATGACCACAGGCACAGCTAAGTGCTGCACAATCTAATTTACACAACAAAATCCAGCTGGTCATCCACATTTTTCGTCCTACACATGCAGACAGGCAGGTACATTTGCAAAGTGTCAGATGTGCTAGCTTGATCAGGAATTAATTTGTGGGGAGGAGGAAAGTTGGCAATGGTTTATTGTGCAGCACCACAAACATCTGCAATGCAATCACTTAAGAGTAACGTATAAGAAATTGTATTCTAGGAGCAAAAGTGGAATACAAGGAGTCATATGTTTGACTGCTGCTCATTAAACAAGTAATTGCTTAAATCCCTGGCTATGCAGGATTGCTCAAGGCACAAGGCATCTGCCCCCCTAAAATGATCGGGTCAAGAGCTAAAGAGAAACAACGGGTCAAGTTGATTCCACTCTTTCTGCGCAAAGTTATTTTACTACATGCAGCATCTAGACAGTCAATTAACCAAATCTTCTTACAACCTGTTTCTTAGAATGAAATTACTACGTAAGGTCTTTAGCAAAGAATAAATTGCAGAGAATTAAGTCTTGGACTCATCAGGCATTAGAACAGAACAGCTTCCCTTCCCACATCCCACGTTCAATGAATTTGTACTCACCCTCTGAGTTATGGGTTTTCCTTCTTTGACTTGCACTGCCAATCCAAGATCAGACAGTCTGCAATTCCCATTATCATCCAGGAGGACATTTTCTGGTTTCATATCCCGGTACACAATGTTGATGGAATGGAGATGCAGAATCCCACAGGTGATCTGAGCTGAGTAATAGATGATCCTCTTCATTTCCAAACCCCGTTCCCCCACGTTGTAGATGTGATACTTCAGATCCCCTCCATTCATGAGACTCATAACAAGACACAGGTGGGTTTTGCTCTCAAAGGCATAAGCTAGTGTGACTATGAAAGGGCTGTTGACCTTCTCCAGGATCTCTTTCTCCAGCAGTGCCATCTTCTCTCCACTTTTCTTTTTCAACCTTTTTTTATCCAGTTTCTTGCAGGCATACATCTTGCCAGTATTTTTCACCTGGATGGCACAAACCTAGAGAAGATGCATGTGGAGAGGTAATGAAGGAATTTTACCCGGGGACTGGAATATCAAGGGTACTAAAAGCAGAATCACTGATGCCTATTAGTGGCTGCTGATGCTAACTTCCATGGAACAGTGTATTAGCAGAGAAAATCAGGGGAAAACACAACAGTACAATCTGTTCTGTTCTGAACCAGTATACGGTTGATCTGGTGCAAAGCTCTTGAGGACACCATTAGCAGGCATGTATTAGCAAAGAAAACGAACAAGGACAAGAACAAAATTTTGCAACCAAGAGAATAAGCAGCATATACAGATTGCATCTGTATAAAAGAGTTAAACTCCCTTGCCTCTAAAAAAAGGTAATCTCGCTCATACTGTAATTTGGGAACAGATCATGCTATTCCCTACACTGCAGCTAGGAATTATCTGGGAGTGTGTGAGCTACCACAGGCTAAAATGGTGCCAAGGAGCAGACTAAACTATATGGACAGTCATGTAAGTTTTTGTAAATAAGCCTGGTTTTTTACTAGCATAGATACAGAATGCAGAATCTTTAAAGCAGCTCTTCACTAACTCTATTACAGTACAAATAACCCAGCCTAATTCCTGGAAAATGGGCAATCCAGAGGGGCAGTTTTGCAAATCTTTACACAATTTCTTAATCCACTGCTCTTTGCAAACCCACCTGCTGGTCTTGAAAGGGGAGGGATGACTCACATCCTTAAAAGTGCAGCTCTTACCTCTCCAAAGCCACCTTTGCCCAGCACTCGGAACTCATAGAAGTATTTATCAGTTACTGGTTGCTTCTCAAAAACTTTCCATTGGATGAATTTGTCATAGAAGGGGCTTGTCTGGAAATCCTGGAAGGGCTTTTCTTTAAGGAAGAGTTTGGTTTCATCCTTGGCCAGCTGAATGACATTCTCATAGTCTTTTGCAGTAGCTGCCTGGCATTTGCTGGCTAAGTCAGAGCTCATGAAAGACAGATAGTTTTTGGAGCCTTCCTTAAGAAAATTGGTCATCATATTCTCCATGGTACTATTCTTGATGTTGTCCTCTGCCAGCTCCCAGTTTGACACCTCATCCAGGAAGTCCCTAGCTACCAAATATTCTGGCACTGTCTCTAAGAAATCTCTGAAGAATTTCTTGCCAATGGGCTGCTGCTCACAGATGCTGTCATAATCAGCAACAATGGATTCTCTCTGCTCTTTGCATTGCTCAAGTTTGGGCAGTGAAAGGCTCTTACGTCTCTTTTGCATCTCCTTGGTGTCTGCCTCTCCACTCTTCCTGGCCTGGAGGTAGGCCGTGTTGGCAATCAGGTTGTCGAGCCCCCCCATGTCACACATCTTGGCAAGCTCTTGGGGTGGCAGAGCCTGATTTCAGACAAAATGAGTAACTGGCCCAAGTGCTGTGCTGGAGCTGCCCTGCACTTCTCCCTGCCACCGGTCTGTTGAGGGCTTCTGAAAAACACCAGGGAGACCAACTGCTTTTGCATTAAATACCTCTCAAGGATTTTCACTAAGTACCTTTAGATATATGCACCATTTGTGGAAAGTGACTGGTAAGAGGTTTCTCTGTAAGGAGCTTTGAGTTTGCTATGTATAGCTGAGGGATGACATCTTGGGCAAACCTTCCCACTGGCAGCACCAAATGCACGTGGTTCAGCTGGTGTTTTCCAGAATGGGCCCTGACAACGCTTAAATGTACTGAGATTCCCCCTACTTGCACTCTCCCTGGCTGCTGGGAACATGCAGAGATTCCTATACATGCTCTCTCCAACTCAGGAGCACTTTGGTCACAGCCAGGACAGCCCTGGATCTCCCTCGCTCGACAAAAAACTCCAACATAGCCACAGCTACATATGCTGGGATCTAATTTTATGAAAAGCTTTTATCACAAATCTGCCATGCCTGAAACAGAAGCTGACACAGATGAACATGAGACGTTAAGCTTTAAATTAGTACACAATTTGAGCATCCACACTTCCAAAACTCAAGTTATACTCGACATCAGTGATGAGCTCCACAGACAGCTCATGCCAGCCCGGATGCCTGGCATTGCTCTGTCTGAGCAGATTACATGCGGGCTAAGAACTAAAAATAGCGATGCCTACATACGAAACAACGTACACTTCTGACTTCATCTCCTACCCACAGAAAAAGGAAAACCACTTCACATGACCAGCCAAATCTTGCCGAAACACTTCCATATTTTGGCCTCAGTTTATTTTCTCTGCTGAGCTTCACGACAGAAAGTGTCGGGATGAAAAGACGGCAACTGCATATAGCTGAGGTGACACCAACAAAGGGACAAAGCTGATTATAATCAAGTGAAGGCAAATTCCACTTGACTTCGCTTGCTGGCTACCTACCAGGAGGCATTTTTTTCCCCTCAAAAGAATAAAAATTACATGTGGCACTTACTAGGCTAAGCCCCCTTCTGCTGTGGGGTCAGGTGATTTGGCTGTTAAAACTTTCTTTAAGTGTAAGGAAGGTATTATGGGAACAAGAAAAGAAGTGTCATGATTCCTCCAGTAGCACTGGGTCAAGCTGTACTCTTGAGGTCAAGGTTAAGTTTCTTTCCCAACTTTAAAGCAACCTGAAGAGCTGAATCACAAAAACTAAACATCAAGAGTAATAACAGGCACCTTTCAGACTCTCTACAGTAAGTGCTAAGCCCTTCTTGGCTGCTTTTTCCTACTCTACTACCATGCAGTATTTTGTTTATACAAGCACTAATCCTGTCTTTGTTGAATCCATTTGACATAAAATTCACACTTAACCAAATGACCTTGGAGGTGTGTTTTGCAGGTGTGACTGAGAGGGCCATCCATTGCAAACTGCTGTGTGTGCACGTTAATGCCGGTACTCTGAGGAGCGTTTGAAAGCCTGGCCAGTTCTGCCAGGTGAGAGCAAGCAGGGCCAGGAGGTGGTTACATAAAGGGCTGAACGGTGCAGTGTGGGCAAAGCTCAAAATAGCCAGAGGAAGGAATGGGGAATTCTCCTGGTGGCTTTCCTGAAAAGGGTGCCTACAGCAACACATTCCTGTAATATCCTGGGAAGGAAAGAAAGGAGGTAACAAAACTTTCATTTCAGGTCCTAAAATTCAGCAGGGTCAGAAGAATTACATTTAGCTAGAATGCCACCACAGGTCAAAGAGCAGCAGTACGAATGGCTGGTAGCTGGGGTCCTAAGGCTGAACTCAAGCTTATACCAGCTATTGATATAGTCATGTCTAAGCAAATTAAGAGAATACCTAATGTTTATGGAACCTGTGTAAGGCAAACATTTACAGCTCCAAAAACCATTCCACTCTGAGAAGTAGGCTCTCTTCTAGTTTCTGTGGAACATAAACTTTTAATGAAAGAACATAATTACATGAAAAGCAAAATCAAACAATATGATCATTCAACTCATATTCATTACTCCAGTCACTTCTGAGACAAGACTCTAGCTAGATGTGCTTGCTGACTTATCCAAATCAGTATTTATTAAACACTGGAAAAAGGGAGCTCAGCATTAATCTACTAATTGATAAAAGCTGTTTAAGATACTGTTACTTAATCATAAAACAGTACGTTTAAGTGAGAAGCAAAACTGATTTATTTTGCAGGCACAAGAGGTGAACACTGACAGAACTGAAAATGGGGACTTATTAAGAACTATGTTAACAGAATATCAGGATATGATTTGGAAAAGAAAATTTCTCTGGTGCAAAGCTTATAGAAAGAGTGGGACCTAAGCTCATCCTAAATCACAGACAAAATATGCAGGACTTAAAATTCATTACCTTATGTTCTAGATGAACCTCAATTACTGCTCAACAAGATATTTCAGATGCACACAAGTATCAGCTGCTTTGACTTCAACATTAACTTTCCTAATACCTCATTTGTGTCAACACCCATCTGATCCAACACTTTGGAAAAACTCTTCCACAACTGTAATTCTCGGGTACTCTTGCCATGCACACGATGTGAACTAGAAGTAGGGCTTGGTCCTCTCCATATTCACCTACAGACCAAAGAAAAATGAAGTCCTCTGATGGCATTGACAGAGCTTACAGGATGGACCCTGGGACCAAAGTCAGGCAGAGAAAATAGACAGTAGGTAAGATACAGTTTAACTGTGACAGCTAAAATTTATTTCCAAATCCATTCATATTTTTTTGCAAAAATGTTGGGAATACTTGTACACAAACAGAAATACTCCTCAATGATGTAAATGCTGTAGGCACTTCATTACTACTGTAAAAAGACAGACATCATGTGGGATAATGACAAGGGGTGTGACACAGTGTAACAGTGACACAGAGGATTTTTTGGACCTCAGTGTGTAATGAGACAAAAGCTGTATTTAACAAATTTAAAACATCTTAAGAACAAGATTACAAGTAATAACCAAAACTACAGTAAACTCTGCATAAATGTTTGATGACACAAAGATTGCCATTGGAACTACTTTATACCGTGAAGATAAACCTCTTTAAATGTACTTAAAGTGAACCATATAGAAATGTATCTGCTAGGAAACACATTAAACATTTAAGATGATAATTCTGAAGTAAACAATGCTTATAATATTGCTTCAATTTCACTCATGTTTATTAACCATTTTATTAATCCTGAATTTTTTTTACAGACTTCAAGCAGTAATTCTACCTCTCCATTACACATATTAAAAATACCCCACAGCATAGGTTCAGATTAATAGTAATTACTTTGGATATTTAGGGAAAAGACAAAGTCGGAGGCAAGCAGTTAAATATTTGTAAGAAAAAGATCACAATTCCTATAAAAAAGATGATATAGTGAGGATTTCCACAAAAATGAAACAACGCTTCCAGAACACTGTAATCAGTAAAAAGATAGTAAAGAAATTTCTATCAACTGAATTTTCATGAAACCACAACTAAGCATTTTTTCCCATAGATTTAGTTCGTGCTTGTTTTCTTGGGATATTTAAATGATCTGTTTTGTTTGCTTCCTAAATTAGTGAGCCAACCAGCAAGACTGTCTACACTTTTAGTTAACCGATATCAAATCCATGTCTTTGTACCAAATCCCTCTGGATTAAAAATACGGGTCTCCATGATCATTAACAGAAATATAAATAAAAAATTATTGATGTGATTAAATTTTAATATTATGGTGTAGAAATTATGTACAAATTACAACAAAGCAGCAGACCTAGAGATACAACAAAAATCACAAAGAAAACCTGAATTAGAAATGTTTAATACAGTTGGAAAAAGCATATTGTAAATGTTTTAAACACTCTTCATTTTAGATTAAAAACCAAAACAGTTCCTAAAAAACAC
Source organism: Pseudotriccus pelzelni (assembly GCA_035584735.1). Classification (NCBI taxonomy): domain Eukaryota; kingdom Metazoa; phylum Chordata; class Aves; order Passeriformes; family Tyrannidae; genus Pseudotriccus; species Pseudotriccus pelzelni. Next base: position 15,029,031 of record JAWMRA010000009.1, read on the forward strand.
ACTGACTGTGTTTTTGTATACAATATTACTTAGAAAACATTTTCTTTATCTTGACAGTAAACTATGCAGTGTATCAGACTTACAGGTAAGGTCACCCTTTCATATTTATCTAAGGAAAAAACCATTAAATTAGGGTATAATCTGCACCATCACACTTGTACGCTCTGAAAAAGGTAACGCTTTAATTGTAGCAGATACATTTTAACGCAGTGTCTCTCCTTTCAGCTGTGGAACACGTGCAGTAAGACTGACCATTGCCTGCTCCTACAGCAAAGAGCACAAACGAAACCCACACTGACCTTGCAGCAGACAAACTAAAGCAGTCATGTTGTGATTGACATGTTCCATTCTTTTGCACTGGGCATATGGCATAAGACACACACTATTTCAACAAGTTCAACAGACAACAAACTTCCAGTTTTTATTTGCCTATTCTCTGGACTACCCAGTCCTGCTGGCAGAGGGGACAGCGATTATTCTGTTTCACCCACAAGGACATGCAGCAATTGTGGAAGGAATGATTGCATTCTCCCCAAACCACTGAAAGAGAAGAAAGAACATGTTCCAGTCACACTCAGCTGTTCAATCAACACCTACAGCACAGTCCAAACTAACATTATCAAATATTTACAGCCACTGGAAGCTTTAGAGACAAAACAGGTCATCACTAATTTATCCACTGAAACTGGAGTATTATGATCATCCTGAAGATAATCAGTTCTCTGTCATCAACCTTTTACTTATTTCCAATTATGTAAAGAGGAAATGCATATATTCTCACCTTCCTGTATAAGGTGACACAGTTTTGTCAATGTATAAACACATTTATCAATTCTGTCCAGGAAACAAGTGCAACTATCTAAGTTCTTCCCTTTATCTTCCCCAGTACCAAAATAAAGGCAATGCACTACTGACTCACTATCACAGAAGAGGGTCTTGCCCAATTCTCACGGGAAATGTTTCCACTGAGATGCAGGATATCAAGGAGGCACATGTGACACACCATATAGCCTTAAAACGGGACCTCAGGCCACAACTTATTCACAGGATACAATTGTTTCAACACAACAAAAAGTGTTATCTGTTGGCTATTTATTCCTGAACAGTATTAGTTACTTTGATTTTTCCCTTATTAGCTCATTTTCCCCTCAAAAATAGAAAGGTATCAATCAAAGGAGTACTGTAAATCCTGCTTTTTCCTCTCTATCTTAAACAGGACACTTAGCAAGCCAAGTAAGATGTCTAGAACAGGAAAACCCTATTCTCTTTAAAACAATCATCCAAAACCAACAGTGGATTAAGTTTGAGACAATATACTTCAAGACACAAAACACAACAGTACAGAAAGGTGCACCAGTTTAAACGGCACTGGTTTAAAAGTTGACTTAAAGGTTTAAAGCAAACTCTTTGAAACAGTTTTCACTGTTTCCAAATTGAACACATCACAATTAAGACTTTCTTTTGCATACATTGGTACTGAAAGTACGTCTATGCTTAACTAGAATTACAGCAAAAAGAAAAGTGAATAAACAAGCCATGCCTCCATTATGTCTGAATTAAGAGTGGGAAAAATACCCCTTTGTAACCCAGACATACATTTATTTCAAAACACAGGATTTTTATTGCTGTTATCATTGTGTCTTCTGCCTTGCAGCTCAGAAGAAAAAGTAGTTTTTTCCCCACCCACTTCAAAAATGCACTTTAGGATCTCCTCAAATATGCTCACAGTGAAACTTAAACCTCTCAGTTGTGTACCTGTCGACAGCAAATTTGAAGCGGTTTTGTTTTACAGCACAACTGACGTGAAAACTGATTTTATTAGTGCTCAAAAATAAAGCATAAAGTATTAGTAATGTAAAAAGATGACACAATGTAGAATGAAACACCAGCTTGCTTTTGAGCAGTAATAAAATCAGTATTCCCTTCAAACTTTCATATGCACCATACTGAGAGAAGCTTCAATTGAAAAACAAGCGAATGAAATCACTACATACCAACACAATCTTCTTGTTTGTTTTCAGCTTGACATCTAAGACAGGCATCTAAAAGTAAACAAGAACAAGACTCAATTTGATTCTCAGGATTCCATCTTAAGAATCGGTTTGTCAGAGGAAAATATAAACTCTAAAACAAATGTACAGAGGTAAAAGTCACAAGTTTTGGTATCTGGTTCAGCCCTTTAACATTAAATAGTCCCTCCTAAATTCTAAAACCGTGCAAATGACAATGAAATAAATATCTGAAAGAGATCAGAAGAACTTTAAACTGTCCAACAAGTTTTGTTTATTTTCCATTGCTTTGGTATTTTCGTAACTTTTGCTGAAAAAAAGCCTTCTCCATTTTGTAGATATAATAACCAGCAGATTTGTGCCAAGGCACTCAGGCATATTAAGTGCAGAGCAAGCACAAAGCCAAACCTTAATTACAGGACTTTGTTTTTCAGATGTATCTCCTTTTAAGGAAATCATTCACAATTTTGAATTTTCAGCCTGCATATCTCTCACCACAACTCCCACCTCCGATTACTTTTTATAGTAATTTTCTTTAACAAGTACCTGCATGTAATTTTCACAAGAATTACACACACATGCAAACATAGTGGTAAATTTGATAATATAAATTAACAGATAAACACGGAACAATATCTAATTAAAAATATTTATCATCTTTATGCACTCTAGTCTGTGGCTACAGGACTGAATGGCAAGTCCAGGACTCAATAAGATACAGAAGTGACAACTTCCAGGCTTCCCACTGTGCCACACACATACACTGGAAAAATGGCTGTGTTTCTCCTTTGCCCTGACACAGGCTGCCACTGCACATACCACGCACACCAGACAGTGTTCCACCAGGTCTGGGAGCAAACACATCTTCATCTCCCCCAAAGAAAAGGAAATAGTTTAAACAACTGTCCCGTATGTTGGATCTGGCCTACCTGTCACTAGTTAGACCATATTCTCCTACAAGACAGAAACATAATGTGGTACAGGATTTGAGCATTTTTGCTCTCTCTGCCAGACAGGGCCAGTACTTCTGTTTTAGATTCATCTGCCCGGACATTCCTCCTTTCCTCAGGTAACAGAGAACAAAGAAGCCAGAACTCTTGAAACAATTGCCCTTTCTCACTGAGATAAAAGCAAAACAGTAAACAGTTTCCTGTTGCCTGTTCCTGTAATTTATATTTCCACAACAGTTATGAGCCAAGGTGCAGGGAAGATTCTGCCAGACTGCTTCAACTCGTATCCTGGTCCCTGGGAGCACACTGATCTGGGGCCAGGGCGGAAAGCTGCGGCAGACTGGGGGTCACAGTAAAAGCAGCTGTCCTATCTAGCCCTGGATTTGTATTTTTAGGCAGAGAAGCAGCACAGAGCTGAGGGCAGAAATCACTGCCCCCATACCAAAGTAAGCTGTCCCCTTCCTACATCATAACCCCAAGGCTGTGTCCAAAAGGGTAAGGAAAGCTAAGTCAGTACTGCTGCAACCCTGCCCTCCCCAGTTAACAACTGCATTTTTGCCCCTTTCCCTTGTGCACTTTAAGACCACATCGGTTCAAGGAGTTAAACTCAGTAGAAAACTGAGCCAGCTAACACCTCCTTCCCTTGCAAAAGTCAAACAAACTAAGTTTCAGCAAGTGCCAGGTCAGTCTGGCACTGCCCCCAGCCTAAGGTTACTGCAGACGCAGTGGCTCTACAGGAGCCAGGCCGGGTCTGGCAGGGTCAGCACGAAATTGCCAAACTGAAGTCAGTAACGATCAAGTTTCACGTTCTAACAATGCGGTTTGTTCTCAAAAAATGGTTCCCACATTTTTCTGCTAGTTTCGGATTAATAGTACTCTCTTGGCCTAGTTATGAAAAAATACAACCTTTTAATTTTTTAAACTTTTATTATAGCTCTGGGAAAGATTTTATCCATCTAAGACTTATTTTATAGTGTCCTGTAACAGGCTAGCTATAATGGGGATAAATAAATCTTTAAAATTAAGTCTTACATGGCAAATAAAGCCAATTTCATTTTGCCAGGGTGGTCTCTGTTTACCATATAAAAGCCAATAATCTAACATGTTTATGTTCAAACGTGAATCTCTTACCACTTCAGTCTGTGCTGCATCTTTTTTCCTCTAATACACCCTTTGCCTCTTGTGCCACAGAAGTTTCTCAGTAAAAACATCCATGAGAAATCACAGCACTGCACATTTTGTCCCATTTCTGTTGAACTAAATCCTGTCTGGATCTGCAGTATCATGGTTCCTGGACCCAAAAAAGCAAGGTGCTCTGGAGGGAATCTTAGCTCATTTGTCCTGCCAAACTGTACGAAGCCCGACTAAGAGGACAGTTATATCCAGGATGACTCAGCATAATAGAAAAAATCGGATTCACAAATACAGCCAAGGAAAAATTTAAACAATTTTTGAAGAGCCAAGATAAATAACGTATTTGCAAGAGATGTCAGAAAAAACAGTAATGTCTGTCAAATATGAAGCCGCTTTGAAAGAGAGTCTCTGGATTTCAAAACCAGGTAAATTAACCCCTTACTTTTCAATAGGTTTCTCAGTACATTCACGCGTGTTAAACAACACCAGTAATCAGCAGGCTTGTGGACTAGTGTTCAGACACACTCGATTAACAAATTTGAAAAATGAATTTATATCTACATAAAAAAAATTTTAAGAAACCCGAACCAACCGCAACAAAACACCACGAGCAGCAGCCCCGCACATGCAGCACTCGGCTCAGCTCGGCCGTAACTCGGTGCTTGCGGGGTTTGCCGGCAGACCGGCACAGCCCTCAGCCGAGGGCGGCCCTGTCCAGGGCGGGCCGGGCAGAGCAGCCCTGCCGAGGGACGGGCGCTCGGGCCGGGCCGGGGCTCTCGCTGCTGCCCCGGAGGGGCCGCGGGGCCCGTGTGGCCCCCGGAGCGCGGGCCCGGCCCCCGCGGGGCCCTTCTCCTCCTCCTCCTGCTGCGGGGAAGGCGCGGAGGAGGAAGCGGAGGCGGGAGGATCAGCCCCCCCTCCCGCCGGAAACCGCGTCCAGCGCT